>CM050171.1:91683511-92246011 GCA_027410445.1 Discoglossus pictus
GTGTGTTTCTTCCAAACAACTCAACTTTAGTTTCATCTGTCCACAGAATATTTTGCCAGTACTGCTGTGGAACATCCAGGTGCTCTTGTGCAAACTGTAAACGTGCAGCAATGTTTTGCTTGGATAGCAGTGGCTTCCTCTGTGGTATCCTCCCATGAAATCCATTCTTGTTTAGTGTTTTACATATCGTAGATTCGCTAACAGGGATGTTAGCATATGCCAGAGACTTTTGTAAGTCTTTAGCTGACACTCTAGGATTCTTCTTCACCTCATTGAGCAGTCTGCGCTGTGCTCTTGCAGTCATCTTTACAGGACGGCAACTCCTAGGGAGAGTAGCAGCAGTGCTGAACTTTCTCCATTTATGGACAATTTATCTTACCGAACAGCAAGGATTTTGGAACAGCAAGGATTTTGGAGATACTTTTATAACCCTTTCCAGCTATATGCAACTCAACAATTCTTAATCGTAGGTCTTCTGAGAGCTCTTTTGTGGGAGGCATCATTTACATCAGGCAATGCTTCTTGTGAAAAGCAAACCCAGAACTGGTGTGTGTTTTTTATAGGACATGGCAGCTGTAACCAACACCTCCAATCTCATCTCATTGATTGGACTCCAGTTGGCTGACACCTCACTCCAATTAGCTTTTGGAGATGTCATTAGTCTAGGGGTTCACATACTTTTTCCACTTTCACTATGAATGTTTACATGGTGTGTTCAATAACAACATGGTATTTTATTTAATTCTTTGTGTGATATTAGTTTAAGCAGAGTGTGATTGTCTATTGTTGTGACTTAGATGAAGATCAGATCACATTTTATGATCAATTTGTGCAGAAATCCATATCATTCCAAAGGGTTCACATACTTTTGCTTGCAACTGTAGATGCTAAGAGCTAAGTCCGTCAAATGCCCGCACTTCTTTGTTTGGTCAATATGATTCTATATATGTAGGGTATGTGGCGCCGCTGTCGTACCGTTCTGGTAAATAAAAAGAGACTGCTGTTTCTCTGGGGGCACTGTTCATAGAGATGCCCAATATTAGAGTGTAGAGAGTTGTGGTTGGAGAAGCTCAATTGCTCCTGACCAGTACCTAGATGTTCGGTGAATCTGTGCGGCTAGATGGAGTGTAGTTATATCATTGATATATGATCTTTCCAATCTTGTGTGTGAGATTATGTATTGATATAGTTATTGTTATACAAAGAACATACACGTTTGTATATAAAAGTTCCAGTTTATTTTTGTTTTACAGAATTATTTGCCCTCTGGGTCGGAATTTAAGTAATGTAAAAACAATGATGAAGCAATAAAATCCAAAGCAATAAAAAATGCTGATATACAGTATAATATATACCGAAATGCATGAATAAATGGATGTTGTTAAAGTGCTCCTAATGTGCACTGTGTACTCGTATACACAGATATAATTTTTTTTTTCCCCACTATGTTATAAACATTAATTCCTGAAAGTATATAGTGCTAAGCACTTCTAGTGGGAGGTAAAATTCCTATAAGTCTTCTTATAATATATATGAGGTCTAAAAATTGTTGTTGCATATACATATATACAGTATATATATATATATATATATATATATATATATATATATATATATATATATATATATATATATATATATATATAAAACAGATATTAGTCACAAAAGTGACTACGATAGAGCCCTAGACAATGACTCATTTGGTGCTTAACACCGAATTCAAAGAAGAACAAAATTTAGATTGAAGGTATGGGGGTACCATTAATGATTAGCTAAAATCTAGTTTATTATAGTCAATTAAAACTAGAAAAATTGTTGTAACAGAAACCACTCTATCCTTATGATACGTATTTTGCAAAATGGGCTTGTGTTACTGGAAAGATATCCAGAATGTATACACACAATTATACCCTCTTAATAGCCGCTTAAAGTAAACTAACACACCCTAGAAGATAAAAACCATAATTGAGTGTATAGTGCATATATAGAGACACAATTATTATAATGAAGAGACCGTAGGTCTTGTAAATTAAATGAAAAATGAAATGACAGAGAAATAATAACAAGTGAAAAAACGTATAAAGAAAAAGTAGCAGCTCTACACAGTTATTGTAGGCTACAGTGAAGAAAAGAAAACTACAGGTGTATTCCTCACAGGAAGTTTCACTATATAGGGTTTGATAGCCTTACAGTGATAGTGACTTGATAATACAAGAAAAGTGAACAGATCTTCTAATGTAACTATTTAAAATTATAAAGTGAAACTATGCAGTGTATATATTTTTCGGATGTAAAGCTTAATTAACTAAGGATAGCATTATTCCCCTTACTAAATGCTATCTTCATTTTAGGCATAAAAATCATAGGATAGAGAAATGTGCAAATTTTAAATGTTAAAATATTTAAAACAATATAGATGGTTACGCAGAAAGCCTTATACAGTGTTTTAAGACAGCATTCACTCTATAACAAAATAGTTAAGTGAGTGTTTCTTGGCTGTCATGTGTTTATAATAGAGTGTTCCGGACTATACCTATTCCCAGTGCTCACGATACCATCGTACCTGAAAATGCTCAGGTCCCTGTGGAGGACCCGACAACAACGGGAGCCTCACGCCGACCGCATCACTGCATTAGAGGTAAGACACAATACAAAGCCTTGGAAATCCACTTAAACAGTTGCTTCAATACTCAGCCAAGGCACAACAATGTATTGTCGCCACACTGTATCGCCGCCGACTGATGCTCAGTTTCACCTTAGTTCGGGCTTTATCAAGGCTTGTGCTCTGTCTGCTGCATGCTCTGTCTGCTGCATTTCTAGCATTTCTTGCTTTCGCGGGTCTTTTTAAGACAGCGAATGTACCGCCTCCCAATGGTTCTATTGGTCCATTTCATGTCACTCGTTACATCACTTTTTAGGGAGGAGTATAGTGGATTTAATCTGTCTTTGGTAGCCCACCTCCAAGTGTTTTACTATGGGGTCTGTCACATACAGAACTTTATTTAGCCTCAATCAATAATTATGAATACTGGGGATAAATAGAGTTCGCTCACATTCATCCTAGAAAAGCCCGGAAGTTAATACTCACAATTTACTATAGTTATTATTCTTACTTGTGTATGAATTTCTAAAAGGGGTTAAAAAAACCATTGTATATTTGTCCTATTCAAAATAGATCCTCACCTATAGCCTTCAACATTTTTTTAAGAAGTATTTTTATTTTATGTTCTTGGATATTTCCCATTAGCACAACGCCTTATTTAACTTCAGAACTTTTTTCTTTTACTGTTAGGATGGTAACAACTTCATGGGATCTATCTCATATAGAAGTTTATTTAGGCTCTCTTAGCTATTATATCACATAAGAAAATTAATCTATACGTTCCTTTGATCTTTCCTGTTAGTGCAACGCACTATTAGCTTGGAAGTGATTGACTTTAGGACCTACTCTATACCATTTCAAAAATGAAAACTTCAGAGGATACTCTGTATGTTTATCAATTATCTATATAAAGGACAAAAACGGAAAGCCTTCATTTAGACCATTTGGTGCCTGGGCCCCTAAATTATAAATCCACCTGCTTTCTAGCTGTAGCAATTGTGTTTTTCTATCACCTCCTCTCAATTTCTGTGGCACATGGTCCACTACATGGAATCTAAAGCCATCCGAATGCTTTCCTTGGCACAATCGTATGTGCCTTGACACTGGGGTGTCCATTTCCCTAGAGATAGAATATACATGCTCCAGTATACGTCGGCATATCTGTCTTTCAGTTTTTCCGACGTATATCATACCACATTTACATATGAGTACATATATCACATATTTTGAGAGGCAATTAAAGAAGCCTTTTATAGAATTTCTTTGTCCGGTCTTAGGATGTTTAAAGGTGCTTTCAGGTTCTATATATTTACATGCTTTGCACCTACTACATTTATATAGACCGTGTATTTTCCTACCACTAAGCGGTGGTATCCGACTATCAAGAGATGTGCCTACGGATCAAAAAATATCGTCACATATGAGAGACTCCCAAATAATCCAGGTATTCAATATAGAGAAGAGCTTGACAAAATCCTTAAAAAGGCGCTTGAGAAAGGGTTATTGCTCCAATCGAATTATGAGTATCTTTTGCCTAAGGATCCTCTTTCGGCAACATTCTATGCCCTCCCAAAGATCCACAAGAAGAAAACCCCGGTGCCAGGCAGACCCATAGTCTCTGGTACTAAGAATCTAACCGAGAGAATCAGTTCTTTGGTGGATCAGAATCTGCGACCTATGGTGTGTACGTTGCCATCATTTATAAAAGACACCACTGATTTGTTGAGGCAATTGGATGACCTAGGGGTATCTTCTACATCAATGCTAGCATTTATGTGGAACAATTGTATAGCAATATTCCATGTTGATTGGGCTTAAGAGCAGCTCGCTTCTTTCTAGAAACCCAAAGTAATAGAAACCAGAATTGGAATGAGTTTATCCTGGAGTTATTACAATTTATCCTCACAAAAAATACCTTCATCTTTGATGGGTGTTGGTATAGACAGATTAGGTGCACAGGTCATGGGAACGCCGTGTGCCCCTAACTATGCCAATCTCTTTCTAAGGCACTGGGAAAGGGAAGAGGTATTCTCAGAAACTCACGTTTGTGATTCATGAGAGAACCCTCAATTTCCTAGACCTAAGAATTTCGAAAGAGAATACTGGTGAAATCAAAACAACTACTGTACCTATAGGAAGGAAACATCGACCAACATGTTGCTCCATTGGGAAAGTCAGCATCCCAAACCAGTTAAAATGGGAATACCAGTGGGGCAATATCTACGTTTACGTAGAAACTGTAGTGACATTGAAGATTTCAAGAGCCAAGCCAGATACCTAAAAAAAAGGTTCAAGTGTGGAGGATATCCGAACCGGGTTTTATCAAGTCACTATCACTGTAAGGCTATCAAGCCCTATATAGTGAAACTACCTGTGAGGAATACACCTGTAGTTTTCTTTTCTGTAGCCTACAATAACTGTGTAGAGCTGCTACTTTTTCTTTATAAGGTTTTTCACTTGTTATTTCTGTGTCATTTAATTTTTCACTTAATTTACGAGACCTAAGGTCTCTTCATTATAATAATTGTGTATATATGCACTATACACTCAATTATGGTTTTTATCTTCTAGGGTGTGTTAGTTTACTTTAAGCGGCTATTAAGAGTGTATATTTGTGTGTATACATTCTGGATATCTTTCCAGTAACACAAGCCCATTTTGCAAAATCCATATCATAAGGATAGAGTGGTTTCTGTTACGACGATTTTTCTAGTTTTAATTGACTATAATAAACTAGTTTTTAGTTAATCATTAATGGTACCCCCATACCTTTAATCTAAATTGTGTTCTTCTTATATATATATATATACACACACATATACATAAAGTTTTATGTGAAAATGATGCACCAAATCCCATACATATATATATATATATATATATATATATATATATATATATACACACACACATATATACACACATATATATATACATATATACACACATACATATATATATATATATATATATATATACACACACACACACACACATATAGTTAGGGAATACTAGTTTCAGATAGGTGCTTGTATTTTTCTTTATTTTAAAGCTACTTCTATGTAGGATGGCTGCATCATGCCTAGTAGCAGCACTTCGGGTAGACAATTTAGGGTACTGGAAAGATCACCGAAAGATCACTACATGTTTAGCCTTAGTGAGTGTTTTCACTCTAATAAATACTAGTGAGGGTAATATAAATGTAACTTCTATCGTTTTTTTTTTTTTTACCTAGGCAGAAGTAGCTAGGGCATCTCTTATTAAAAGGACCAACCTTTTACCCCGACTTTTTTTAGTTGACCACTTTTTTATTTATTTTTGTCACCACACAGTATGTGTGAAACTGGATTGGATTACACGTTTTTTTTTTTACCTAGGCAGAAGTAGCTAGGGCATCTCTTATTAAAAGGACCAACCTTTTACCCCGACTTTTTTTAGTTGACCACTTTTTTATTTATTTTTGTCACCACACAGTATGTGTGAAACTGGATTGGATTACACAGTCCAGAGGTTGACTCGTCTGTTTCCCTGAGCAAATCTAGACAAGTTGTAAGTGCTATGCACATTAATAGTTTCTTCAACTAAATGGAGTGATTTGGGATGATCCTTTTTTTCATCAGATACCAGTTGCAGTGGTGTAGTGACCACATGTTACCCTGGTAGATGCTATGCATCATGCTTATTCTAGACTATGCCATTACCCCCTTTAGGTATCCCCATTTTACCAATAATAGCCTCTTGCTCTCTCGGGACCCGCCCACAGCACACCCATGATATTAATGCACAGTCTTGACCGTTTGTGATTTTAGGCTTTTTTATAAAATAAAGCTTCGTAAGACCGTTCTAACTGTGTCAGTGTGTTTTCAATGGTTGGGGTTATGGGACATCCACATGCATCACATGTGTCACTTTCATATATATGTAAATTAATGAGCCCTAGTTAACATGCAATAGATAAATACATATAAAAAGAATACTAGTCATAATAGCATTAGATACCATATATTACCAAATATCATATATAATAATAATAATAATAAAAGGTTAATACACAGGCCAAGTCTAATTAGCGATACTGCGTAGTATCAACATTCCCCTGGGGGCCTAAAATGAACATGACAGGTGACACTGGAGTGGGTTGACAGTTTATTTTCCAGTGGACTGTGATTTGTCTGACTCTCTGCTATGACCTGCTCACCTACAGTGGCCCTACATGGTATAGCTCACTTCATCGCAGTACACAAGCCCCTTCACCAGCACCACTTGGCAATGCTGAAGGGAACCAGAGGAACATACACCACACTAATCTACTCTAACCAATCGGGAGGGGCTGCAAAAACACATGGAGGCTTTGAACGGGCACGTGGATCAACAGCCAACTCACCTACATCTAAGGTAATCTCTGCTACGCCCATCCTGGGAAGTCCCACGCCATTGCCGGTGGCCATTTGCCAAGATGTCTAGCCATTCCCATTATGTTCTGCTATTCATCAATTTACCTTAGTGTGCACTGATAAGTGGTGGTGGAGAATGAATGAAGCTGTGAGCTATACCATGTAGGGCCAGTGAAGGTGGGCAGGTCATAGCAGAGAGTTCAGACCAACCCCAGTCCACTAGAGATGATATTTGTATGTTTAGGATCCACATTATAGCCTCTGTGAGTGAGAAAGGGTTAATATGGCAGCCATTTTGATGTATGTGTGTTGCAATTTAATAAGCTCTAGATTTGCTTTCAGCATCTTGTAGCATGACTTTTCATATTTGCATATGCATGACTATTCCAACATATGACAATAGAAAAATAATGTATTTTTTACATATTTGATCACTGTGGATTGTTGTACAAGTAATTATAATGCCTTACATTGCATTTGCAATACTTTAAAGTCCCTTGGTGTGTTTTTATTGTGTTTTACAGTGTTACAGATAAGTCTTTAAGCTCTTTGCGAGTCCTCCTTGGAACCCGCAACTTGTGGACCAAATTTTGCCATTTGCAGCCTTGGTGGGGTGGTTAGCAGGGGGGTGAATTGGAGCAATTGAATACCGATTTGCAATTTTAGAGTTCAGAAGAGCTTCCAGCAGTGAAAGAGTTAAGGCTTGGATGGCCTTGACTTGCGCTGTTAACCATTGCAACAAATCGGAGGCCTGAGCCTGTAATCCAATCGGAGCACGCTAAAAGACGCCATTTGAATAGCAAAATAACTTGCGTCCTCCATTGCGGAAGCCCGGATCTCCCGATGCCTCAATTGAATGAGGCTCACAGTTTCCTTTATTTAAGCAATTATTAGTTACTGTAGTCTTCCATTTTACTAGGCTACTTCATGTAGATTTGGGTTTCATGTCCTTGTAAATTAGCAAACTTTGCATTAGTCCTGCTGAGAGCACTGGCATTTTTAGCTGCCACATTTCCATTGTGCAAGTACAAGGTTCCTTTTGTGCACAAAGTCTTCTCACACTTCAGGAAGTAGATTCATGAAAACTAAGATGGTAGATTCTATAGCAGCATGATTGCTGTAAAAGTAATAAATAAAAGGTTGTATATTTTTTTTCTTACAATCGCAAAACATCTTTACTGTTTTCAAATGTAGTTCTCCAAAACAGGATAATTAAAATTTATGACCACAGCCTTCCTTTAAGATAGTGATCTAGTGCAGACATCGAAAAGGCCTTTGATTCCTTGGAGTGGCCCTACCTTAAGGAGGTCTTAAAGAAATTCGGTTTTAAGGGGGGTTTCTTAAACTTAATAAATACATACTATAAAAACCCAGAAGCCCGACTTAAACTTCCGGGCAAATACAACCAGACCATTTTAATAGAGAGGGGAACTAGACAGGGGTGTCCTCTTTCCCCCCTACTGTTTGCCATTGCGATAGAGCCTCTCGCTCAGGCGATTAGGACGAACGCGGGAATTAAGGGGCTTAAAATAGGGCAGCAACATTTTAAAATCAACCTATTTGCAGACGATATGTTATGCACAATTACAGAGCCTTACAAATCAATCCCATTATTATTGGTCACCCTAACAGAATTTGGCCAGAGATCGGGCTTACTTATAAAAGTTGAGAAAACAGAAGCACTAGCATTAAACTTAGAGGCCAAAACAAAGGAATTAATAACGGAAAGGTTCAAATTGCATTGGGCTAAAGCCTACATCCAATACCTTGGGATAAAACTCACGCCGTCCACAGATACCATATATAGGGCTAACTATCCTCCGATCTATAAAAAACTAAGCGAGGATATGCTGAAGTGGACTAGATATCCTATTTCTTGGTTGGGCAGAATTAATGCCTTTAAAATGTCGGTTCTTCCGAAGCTCCTGTACCTGTTCAGGACTTTGCCAGTCCCCATCATTCAGCTTGAACTGAAAGGATTCCAGAGAAATGTGTCCCATTTCATTTGGAAGGGTAAAGCCCTAAAGCATACATCCCTCTTTAAACATCCCTCCCCAATGATGTCTGTCCTTTGCCACCCATGGTTGCCGCAGGGACTAGGTTCAGAAGCTAATTGGTGGTGGAAATCTAGGAAACTGGATAGACTGGGAGCTTGGTTGGGCACTGAGACTCCTATAACTTTTGAATTTTTAAGAGACCATCACAACATCCCCATCAGCCAACACTTCAACTTTTGTAGAATCAAACACCTGGTTAACAAGATATCTAGAACATTGGGGACTCCCAAAAAAACTTGGCTATCTGTAATATGCCAGAGGGCCCCTTTAACTAAGGGAATTATTGGGGGAATCTACGATATATACAATGAACCACCGGAGGGAACAAGGGACAGATATATGGAGGAGTGGGAGAAGGATCTAGGTGAACAATGGAATGAGGAGAGATGGGGGGAAGCGTGGAAAAGCATATACAAAGGCTCCCTAAACCAAACACTTCTAGAAACAGCCATTAAAGTTTTATATAGAACATACTTGACCCCGGAGAGGTTGACAAAATGGAGCAAGACAGGGGGGAGAATGTGTACCAGAGAGTGCCACATCCTAGGAACTTTTAAGCATATGTGGTGGGATTGCCCCAAAGTATCACGGAAAAGAAGTGTCAGATCTTGCCTCGGAAACATTGGGAACACGAGTAGGGGCACAATGGAAACCTGCTTATTAGGAATCCCAGATTTGGGGTTATCCCCTTCTCAAAACAAGCTTCTCCAATATATATACTTAGCCACCAAATCACACATTGCAAAGCAATGGAAGTCAGACACACTGGAACTACAGGCAATAAGGAACAAAATAAATTACATAGCAGTGAACGAACACATGACTCATATATTAACAGATGCTACCCAGAAGTACAGGGACATATGGGATCCATGGCTTGTTAACAGGGGCTCGAACAGTGGGAACGTAGATAGAGAGGAACCCGTGGGAAACAATTAAAGTAACAAAGGGTTGGGAAAACTTTGGCAAAAAAAACAAAAAAAAAACAAAAGAATCAAAGAGAAAGAGAAAGTAAGAAGAGGTAGAGGAGGGGAAGACGATGAGGAGGTCGGGGGAGCCGGCGAGGAACCTGGGCGCAGCGAGGAGGTAAGAAAATAAGCCAACATTAAGAAGGTTATTTTGTCTTCTCCTTCATTCAGGTTGACTCAAATGACCAAACTGAGTTAAGTTCTATGTGTTATTTAAGGTGATAAGGTTAACTGCAAAGGGGATGGAAAAGGGCAAGGAAAGATAAGGGTAAAGTTTAGAGTTCCATTAGGTTCAGGCCTTTATTACAGGAGTTTCTTGAGAAGCTCATTAAAGAAGACCCTAGCCCCAACAGAGAGTATCCGACTCTAAGGAAATAAAGAGGATAACATTCCCCTATCTTTAGGCAATATTACACTTCGTTATTTGTTTAGTTAATCTCAACAAGGTGCCCTAGCTCCAAGGGAAAGAGGTAGTATATGTCTAGGAGGAAAGGGGGAGGAGAGGTCATAGCTGAGAAGGCCTACTTGGCCCGGGCAATGATATACCAATTGAAACATAGGCCTCACCAACCTAGCCTGCGAGCTAAGGATTACTGTGATAGTTACCGAACAGTCTTTAAAATGAAAGTTATTAAGGTTTAATGTTTAGAAAACGGAAAAAGGTGTTAAGGAGGTCTCATAACTGGTTAAATTAAAATTTCCACCTATACAAGTTGTGAAATAGAATGATGTTGCCTGATCTGCGTATCATGGCTTACTGATATACTGTGGAATCTTTTTTTTTTTTTTCTCCCTAGAGGGACCAATAAAAAAAAGGAATGTGAAAAAAAAGATAGTGATCTAGTGCAACATGAAACAAGGTGACCTAGCAGACTTCAACTGTTCTGTATCTCTCATTCCCCTATCAAATGTCCATAGTGTGCAAGAGGATTTGCTGGAAAGTTGTCTTGATAAGGGCCCATATATGCCTCCTTTCCTGCATTTGGTCTAATAGAAATTTAGCCTCCTATGCAGATCTACTCCCATCCTTAATTCGGGTCTATCCTAGTAGGTGCACGTGTGTCCGTGCCCTGCGCCATAGTGCTGAAGTGGTGAAAAAGTGTAGTGTAGGCAAAGAACTATTTCATCCTTCATTGTGTCACATCTTGACATGAGGCAGGTTGGAGGGGGAAATGAGTTTTTTTGGGCTGCACTACCTCCTGTTCACCACTTCAGCACTGTGGCGAACGGCACAGACACGCGCGCACCACTCTAAAAGGAAAGGACCCTTTAATCTCCTAATAGGGACTGTGAGACTCCTACATTGATTTTTTCTTCTTAAAGTACTGATTTTATTTCTAGACAGTGAATAAACAAATCAAACCCTATTGAAAGACCACAGCAGTGACCCTCACCACCTGCTTGCTATTCTCTTCTCAACAGTATTAGCAAAACAGTATTAGCTACTTCTTATTGTATTGGGTTAAAAAGTTACATTTTAGTCTTGTCTGACCACAGAACCTTTAGCCACTTGGCCACCGAATCATTAAGGCTTATTTTTTAGTAAACATAAATAATAACTTGTTGTGGCTTTTGTATGGAGTGGCTTTTTTTTTTCTTGTAATTCTCCCCATACAGGGAAGATTTGTGGACATGCACACAGGATGACTGAAGAAGTGATTAACTCACCTGTGTGCAGCAAGGATATCATCAAATCCAGGCATGTGTGAGGCCCTACAGACTGAACTTGAGTACCCCTGCCATAGTGGATCTTTTTCTTTGAAATATACTTTCAAGTAGTGGAACCTTCTAGAATCAGCTGCTTTTACTCTGAGCTAATCAAAATCACTACAATTGATCACAGGTGGGATCCAATTCGTTTATTGTTTGATCTCTAAAGTGTTCGGTTATAATATTAACTAATATGGATTTCTAAATGTAACTAAAAATGGAACAAGACTGATTTAATTTGTCAATTAGTTTTTTCCCCCCCATACAACTGAAGATAGGTGGTGAATTTCAATACCCACTGTAAATTACAGAGAACAGGCTATGCATGTGTGTAATAGAAAGTGGAGGCATACATATATTGTACATGTTTCAATGTGACTTTAAGGGTTACTTTCAGTAGGAATATGAAGCACTGGCTGATAACACTTTTATTTCCTATTGAAAAATCGACAGCAGAGCTGCCATTAAGAAGTTGTGTGTCAAAAGTGCTAATAAAACAAATGAACTTTGGCAGAATGCGCTTAACTGTGGATCTACCTGTACTAAAGTGAGGAAAACTTCTCTGTATATATATGTTGATACAGTTTCAGCAATGAATGATAACATATTCCTATAATAATATGTTATGATGGTGATGCAATGATGTTTTCTACTAATAAATGTATGAACAATACCAAATATATTATTAAATATAAATAAACATGTATTTAACATATATATATATATATATATATATATATATATGTATATATATATATATATATAGAGAGAGAGAGAGCGAGAGAGAGAGCACGTTTGAAATTTTATATTATTGTGTAAAAGGTGAGGTCCTATCCCCTGTCTTATACTTAGGCACAAAATGTGGGCTGTTACGTGGAAAAAGGGCAGGATTTCTCTTACTCACCATTTCCCAACTCCCATGAAATGTTGTATTTTTTGTTGGCACTGTATTTGAGCAGGCTGAGCACACTGGAACTATTCCAAGAGTTATCTGTGTTTCGTCGAAGAGCATTGAGTCCAAAAATCAGATGAAGTCCAGAGCAGTCAACAAAGTTATAGAGTTTGTCAAGAGACCTGGCTGGAAACAAACAAAATTCTTGTAATGTATTTCAATAGCAAACTCAACAGCATTTCACCAGACATGATAAAGAGATTAAATGCATTAGTTCTGTGTTAGCTACCGATCATTTGTTAGTTTGCATAATATGTGTATTTATTGGACTTGCATGATTATGGCATTGTGAAATTGTTTGCTCAAAATTTTGTATTTTGTTCCATCATAAAATAGAAAATGCCTATTCTGAAAATATAATTTAGACTAATTAGAATGTTTTATTGTCCAAGCTTGCGTTGGTACTCAAAACACATAGGCTTAAATTACATTTAAGATGGCTACCATGTTTATTCTATCCACCAAGTAAAACATATAGATAAGCTTGTTCACGGGTATTGAAAGAACTACACAGTTGTGTAGTGTGCTAAAGTAGTTTGGATCTGGCTTTATTTAAATTCATTCAACTGATTGCAATCTGTTTTAGTACTTGTACTTTAATAAACAATCTTGCAATCTGTTATTTCTTGAAATGCATGCATGTCTTAGTAGCTCACAATACTTTTCAATGATCAGAAATATCTGTAATTGGAAGGTTGATTAAAGTCCCTGATTTAGTATTTGCCTAATAGTTTCTTTAAAAATTTAGAAAAGTAAGTAGCCAAGCAATGTGTGTGGAAATGATAAATGTAAAAACAAATGAATGGAAGAAGGAAATAAAAAAATATCTGATTCTGGGTAAGGAGTTTGAAACAAGTGATTATTTGCATAGTATGTAAAACTATGTTCTCAGGATTTGATTTGACCTGGACTATTTTAACAGTGAACCATAACAATATTAAAGCAACTGTATTGGCAACAAGTTACTGAAAAACAAAATATACTTTAATGATGTCTCTTTTTCCCTTATCTTCAGCAAAACTAGACTGTCATCTGGATTTTATCTACTCCAGACTGCTGACACCTGATACATTAAAGGGCTAAGTGAACATCAAAATCAGAGCTGATGAAGGCCAGTACTCCTTTTATCACCACTTACAAAATCTACAGAAGAGAATGAAAGTATATAAATAGTTTGTATATAATACTGTAAAAATGAACACTTACTATATGTACACCCACTTCAAGACAGGAAACGCATTCAACAAGAGACAGTACTTTTCTTGAAAGTCATCACGCAATCAAATTTACACAGTAATTTATCACAAAACAGAAACAGAAAAAAGATGTCTGCAAAGCCTAAATGCAAATTTGTATATTTGCAATAGCCTGCAATAACCTGCGATCCATCATCTCAGGTCATTGTCAGATTTACAAAAGGCTTTTTTCCATATGCGCCGCATAACGTGCTATTGTGTACCTGAGACATACCGAGAAAGTCCAAGTTCTCTAAATTTACTAAAAACAAATCTTGCTATTATCTACCCTTAATGTTGATATTCAGCATCACATTCAACTCCCCTAGAGTAGTATTTTTTTATATATATAAACAAAACTATATTTCCAATACAGAGAAATTAAAATGCAACAAAAGTGGCTAAATATAGGACATTTACATTAAGATAACTGATGCATACAGTAGCATAAATTAATCCTGGTTTCTGTGGTTTTGTACAAACAACAATTCCATGCAGCTTGCAGTGAGTGTAAAGAACAAATTAACTTGTTCTGATTTCTCCTGAAATATATTGAGTAATGGTGGCTCAGGTTTATCACATAAGAACCAAATTTAATGGTTAGGGTGCTCCTGAGGATAAGTTGAATACCATATTTAAAGAGAAAAAAAGATCCTTTCATAGGGCACACCTGATTATCCTAATTTCAAAAAAGAGAATAAACGAAATTATAAGACGTAACTTTTATTAGACAGTAAAATCCATATTAAAATATGTGAACATAGGGTGCAAGGATTAGAGATTATTGAATTGGCTGATATAGAACCTAAGTAATATTCTACCCTTCTTAGGCAATTGATACTAAAGTGCTAAAGTGACAAACAACTTAGTGTAGATTGCTGGTGACACAAAATGTTTAAAATGCTGATGGTAAAAAAGTGCTAGTGATGAACAAGTGGCAAGTGCTATTACTTATAGAGTTATATAATTATATGGTTATATAAAGACAATCCTGTTGGATTGGGACTAAAGATTGAGTATAAATTAATCCAAATATAAATTGCTACAAGGGTATAAATATTATATACAACTGTGTGCTAATAATGAAAGAGATTCTAGTTGCTTCCTACAATTTATGGGGACATGCAATGCTATATGGTGCAAAAAAAGCACCATAATGGCAAGCACCACAAATGCTTATATCCGTTTTTCCCTTCTGGTGCTGCCCCTTCTGGTGCTGAAAATAAAAAGACATTGTTAGCCCTTCAGGCTATAGATTGTAATATATATTAATTAGAAATAGGGAAACTATATTAATTTTTTATTCAATTCATTAATATTTAAAAAAAATAAAGATACATATATCTGTCTTTGTGATTAGCGCAAAACGTGCTCAGAGGAGGCAAAGGGTACGCCAGGAGAGGCTTGCAATGAGCGCCGAAGCCGCTTAGCGCGAGGCTCACAATGAGCCCCGAAGGTCCTCAGAGTACAAAAAGCTTAACATTGTGTTTACAAACAGCATTGCCATGGCTTCACATTTTATTGCCCCGTCATTTTTGAGGGGCAAGTCGCTAGTGATAAATAAACTAGAAGTGGTTTCCTATTGCTAGCATGTTGCTAGCTTTATCTGTTGGGTTGTTGGGTTTATCTGTTGGGCATGTATGGAAAGCAAAAACAAAATATTTAAACACTGTCCCATTAAATATTGATTTGTTGTAATTATAATTTTTGGAAAGCTGCAACATGCTATGTGTTGAGAATATTAATGTAAATGCAACAGTTCTTTTGAAATACATCTACAAATCATAGCAGAAGTGGTAAAATGTACTGTGTGAGACAGAAATGATTTAGGGTGATCAAAAGAAAAGAAAGTAAAAGGGTGGTTAAATAGACAAAACAGTGATACATTAGTTTTGTAGACAAAAAAAATGGACTGTGTGTTTTCCCACGCCAGAGAACCGGATGGGGGTCTCATGGGAAGCCTCTGGATCTTATCTTGCCCATTAATATTTTAGACCAATGAACTTAAGAGGTACTGGTGTTGAATTTTGAACAAAATACATTATTTTCATACAGCACTGTATTGGAGAAACAA
Source organism: Discoglossus pictus (assembly GCA_027410445.1). Classification (NCBI taxonomy): domain Eukaryota; kingdom Metazoa; phylum Chordata; class Amphibia; order Anura; family Alytidae; genus Discoglossus; species Discoglossus pictus. Next base: position 91,699,504 of record CM050171.1, read on the forward strand.
GGACTGGGCATGATAATTTTCCATCCAGTTTGTTTCATATCCAGCATATTTGAGAGTATTTATTAAATGTGAAAATATGTGTTATGCATATAGACATAGGTTATTTACTAACAAACTAAAGTCCAAAAATGCCCGCAGAATTTCAGGTAGCAGAGAACACTTACACACAGTAACACTGTCCTTCCAATCTATTACATACCCTCAGATAAAATGCACATAAATAAAAACAGCAGGGATCTGCTTCTTCAAAATTGCAAGATTTTTTTTTTTGACCCAGACAAATCTGTGCTGGGGACATTTATCACAGGTTTTACTAAAAGGAATTTCCATTGACGTCTATGGGTGCTCTTTTTTATGTAAACCTCATGATAATAAAAACTTTGTAAGGGAAAAGGATAATAATAATACTCTATTTATATCCAAAGGTGAGAACGGCGCAAGATAAAAAAAAAAAACGTTTAAAACAAATATAATTACACTTTTTGTGAATTTTCAAGGACGTATTACAGAGCCTATATTATTTGATATATGTTCTTGCATCTGTCACGGACCCCTTTCCAGGGCCTGAATTTTGGCCCAGTGAGCTATCATACCAGACTTTCCCATTGGAAAATGGGTAGGGAAATTATATTGCCTCATGCTTCATGTTTCTTAGTGCCCCCTGCGTCATTTTGTATCTAATTCCCTGTGTATTACTGTGTTCTGTGTAATGTTTAAAAGGTTATTGTGTGTTGTACTGCTATTGTAATATTGATCAGTAGCCAGAGAAAATGGAGTCTATAGCATTAAGCTAGTCTGAACTGGTTACATTTCATGTCCTTTGTTCTATAGCTGCTTGTGTTCAGCTCAGGTAACACAGACCCGCCTCCTGTCCCCATGGACACATGACTATGCTGATTGGACTATGTTAATTCAAGCAGTACAGCTATTCAGCTGATTCGTGCTTGTGCATCCAGATGAAGAATTCAAATTTACCCCTCCCCATTTCATGAATGTTGTTTTTGTGTTTTTCAAAATTGTGCAGTTGGTGTTTGGAAGTGAAAAAACACAGATCACTTGAAGGCATATAGAAATTGTATGTCTTGTTCATGGTGGCTGCGATACTGAACCTATCTCAACCCTACAAGTATCCTGTCCTGGTCACTACCACAGGAAGGTTACTGGAACTCCTGGAAATGCTGATTCCTGATGGGGAGACTCTGACTGATTCAGAAGCCAGATATGAGGGTGTGGATGCTGAGATTTCAAAGAACCCAACGATCCTTGTGGGTAGTAACTGTAGTCTATAGAAGGTGGTCCTGGGCAGTAATAGCCCCTTACCACTCGGATCTTCACAGCATCCATCAATTTCCAGTGTCTTTTTCATGTTATAGCTCAGGCATTTCTCAATTGTACTTTTGCATTTTGAGGCTTTGTAAACCTTATTGTAAAGCAAAAGAATAATCTTTCAGCTTAGATGGAACCTTTAATAATAAATAATAATATGTTAATATGTGGTGCTGATGGCAATGCATTGGCATGTTATAATTGTGCTGGGCTTGTTGTTATCATACATCAATGACGTAATGCAACACCACTCCATTTTAAAATTTAGATTTACAACCAAAGGGTCTATTCTCTATTAGTATAAATGTATTAGACAACGACAAACTAAAAATCATTGTTAGAATAACTCCTTTAGAATTCTACCAACTTCTATTCCTTTTTTTGTCAATGTTATGTATGGTTTCAAGTAAACTCTAGGCAATAAAATCGCTCCATTATCTAGTTTCAGCGTGAATGCTGATAGTATTATCTCCTAATTATAAAAGGTTGAAGAGAATAGAATATCCTTATTAGTTCCAACAATAGGTAAAATATCTATATATTGTGGCAAAAGTTTCTAATGAGAATTATTAGTCTTTAGACACTTTTTTAATATATGGACTGTATGTATGGGATACAGAAAGTGTGCAACTATGTGAATATAAGAAATATATGAAAAGAGGCCTACGAGATCTAACAATAGGCATTTAGATCTGTGTATATTGTGGTATACACCTGTACATGTATAAGATACAGAAAGCACATGAGTGTATAAGTGGATATAAGAAATACATACAAGAAGCTCATAAAATATATAGTGATAATAATATCCACTATAAAAAGACAATAAATGTTTGGGACTGGAATATATTTAACAGGTTTTATGTTCATCCACTTATCTCTGATATAAGAGAATATATATTCGCAACTAGAATATATGAATATTGAATAAAAAGCAAAAAAATATGTTAAAAAAAACTGTGTATACTATGGAAAAACAATCACACAGCAACATTTTCAATCAGAATTACTAATATTCAGATATTTCCTTACTGCATGGATAAAATGTATTGGAAAATACACATATGTAGAACCAGAATATGTGGACATAAGAAGCATAAAAGAGATATAGAAGACAACATACACAAAAGTGTGATTTAGGAGTATTTAACATCACAAAAAATATCCACTATAGAAGGATAAGTATTGATCTGAAACTTGAATATAATAAAACACTGTATATACAGTAGACTCTCAGTTAAACAGAACTCAAACAACCAGAACTCTCAAGCAACCAGGAAATAAACGGAATACTGTACATTAAATAAAAAACATTTTTCTACAGGCTTTAACAAATGACAGGAGCCAGATTGTCATGCCACAACATGCTTACAGGCACCTAGATTTCATCCACTGTACATCTCTGCAATTCAATTTTATCTGGAAGCAGACATGCATGAGTGACTGAGCCAGTGCAGTGTTGGCGTTACATTCCCCGGGTTCAGCACCGCACCCTACAGCCCAATGTACCTGTGTGTAAGTGAGGAGTGAAAGTTACTGCCGCTAGAACAGTCCACACTGACAAATATACTGAGCAGAGCATCCTATGTGCAGCTAATCTAGGCCTCTTTTAATAGTGAATCTCAAGCAACCAGAAACTACATTTATCCGGCATCTACCAATCCTCACGGGTGCCGGATAACTGAGAGTCTACTGTATACCCATATGTATGGCCTAATTCATAAATCATATACTTCAAAGTTCAGTAGAACTGATCTATCATTACAATAAATAAACATTAGCAGAGAGTCTAGAATTTGGAATCCGATAGAACCTCTTGTTTGAAATAGTGAGGATTTTTTTTTGCCTAGTGTTTACTTTAAACAATATATAACTGACAAAAAGAGGAATAGAAGTTGATGGAATTCTGAATTTTTGCAGTTGCCTAAGGAGTTATTCTAGCAATGATTTTAACACATTGTAGGGTGTTTTTAATCCGTTGAGTTTGTCTAAATTTAATAAAGTTGATACTAATAGAGAATACACCCTTTGGTTGTAAATCTAAAGTCAATTATGTAATGCGAACCATTTAATCTTTGCCCACCAATATTGCACCTTTGTTGGAGCATGGAACTGAAACACATCTGAATTTAACATCGCATTTTTTTTTTACAAGCAATTACACCTGCGCCAATAAAAGCATATGCATTTTTCGCAATGAGTAAAGTGGTGGATACATAATGTTACTTTAGGCATTACTGTGCTCTTTGCTGACCTAATTATAATATCTGAGATTTAGTAAATCACATGAAGAACTGAGTAGTTCTGATGTTCAAGGTGCCACAGTAGATTGATGCTTAATACTTGTCTCCTAATCAAGGGCCTCATTAAGTTGGAGCCTTGTAAGTCCAATGTGTAGCACGTAAGGGATGTGTGCTTGAAATTTGCCCATTTTAATGAGGCTGCAAATTGTTGCCAGAGACACTGAAACTGAAGAACCCCTAAAAGCTAGAAAATTATAAGTGAGTAAAAAACGATTTTAGGATATAAACAATAATATAGATAGCATATTAAAATTATGAAATTATATGTGGTATATTCAGGTCTGTAATCAAAGGTATGAAATATTTGATGAAACTGCAAATTGAAGCCTGTTTTGAACTTTGTAGATTTCAGAAATCTAGTGTTTGGTTAAGTTACCATGTAAAACCTTCAAATGTACTAATGGGAATATTTTCTTCCAAACAATGTTCTATATAACATTTATATCTAATTTTTATTTGTTACTACATGAAAATACTTTTTTTAAATTTAGAAATTGTTCCAAAAGTTTTACATTTTGAATTTGTGTTTCAAAAATGAACACGAAAGTGTTATTTTCACAACATATAATTTCTAGTTCTAAACAAGTGCCGGGTTCAATAATTTTAGGCCACGTTATGATCTAAGCTGCCCAGTTTAAATGAACTGTATATATCTGCAAAACCCATTCCTCCAATGTTGACAAGTTTTAATAATATGGATTTATTAATTTTACTTTTCCATTAATTTAAAAAAGTTTTACATTCAGACCATACTGATTCACAATTAGCCAAGAACAGTGTTTCATAATTATCCGTTATATAAATACTTAAGTATTTTCTTTTGTGCTCCATTCATTAGAAATTGTAATTATGTTTTATTATCTTTATGTTATAGATACATTTGTCTTCTTTTGATTAATTTTGAAGTATGATAAATATCTCAAAGTTTATATTTTCTTAAATAGGTTTGAGAGTTATATGGTAAGATTCATAATGCAGAGCATACTGCCATCTGAATATAATAGCATTTTGTTATTAGATGATTTATAGCTTATGCCAATAATATTAAAGTTGTTTCCAATTATCTTGGCTAATATATCTAATGTGAGTGCAAACAGTATAATGGGCATCCTTGTCTCATTACATATTTACTGCATATCTTACCATAGTATTTTTCTGGTAATCTTAAAGGACCACAAAAGTCACCATATGTGCTCTACATCATCAGTAAAATGGTGGAAAATCATATGGAATTTTTTTATTATATTTTCAAAATTGACCAATAATTGACTTATATATTGTCATTTTAGTTTAGCCCTTAAAGCTGTCCGACAAGAAAGGCTGGAGTCTGTATTATAGATTTACACTCTCTTTAGGAGTAGTGTGGTGGGGCAGTGGTAAGTAGTTTGCTTTAAGGATATGTTTTCAATGGTAAGTCATGGGTTAGATTCCCCTGCCTTCCATTTATTTTGTTTTTTTACCTAAAGTACTTATTTTTTATATTTATATCAATCATATATATGTTAAAAAATGTAATAATGAAACCATGTTATGAATCTACTACACCAACACGCTCTGCTTTAAAAAGTGAGTATAACTGTTAAACTGATTTCTCTACTTGAACTATATATATGTATGGAATAATTATGTGAACTAGGTATTTACAATTACACACACACACAGTAAAATTGTCCATGTAACTATTCAAATAATTGTTTTTTAAAAGGAACAAAAATCCAGTTGCCTCATATTAACATATGTTTTATTATGTAACCTAAAAGACATCAGATTTTTAAACAGTAAAGTAAAAAGTATCTTTATTAGGAATTGAACTTAAGACTCTCTGCTCACTAGAAACTATGTTGCTACTCATCCATAACACTGCCTGATTCAAAGCTTCTGCACCTAATTCTAATTAATGTTCATTATGTTCCATGTGGTACAGAGCTCATTACTCATTCAGGCTCTGCAACACGCGGAAATAGCCTGAGTTCAATTGCTCATAACTCCAAAAATTTTCAAAGTTAATAAACTTTCTCTATGTGCTTTTTCACCCTCTATCCAATGGTGCAGATCACATATGGGTGACTTGAGTGGTCCTTTAATTTACTGAGTGTGATGTGGATTTAAACCCTAACAGTAACCATACAGTGATATATTAATCTTAACTTAGCTGATGAGTAACTATAGAAACATTTTTGTTCCATTTAAAAAAAGTGTCAGGGATCCTAAATTGTTAACACTTTTATCATAAAACAGAACTTCAACCTATCAAATGCATCCAGAGAAATTAGACATAAATTGTTAATATTTTTTAGCTAAATATTTTAAGGCAATTAGCTGGGTAAATTTGTGTATAATATTAAAGGGCTACTGAGGTCACAATGGGGGGGGGGGGGGGGGGGTAGAAAAGCGCACAATAAAGCTTAATAGATATAAGTATCAAAAAAGTATGAGTGGAATCTCACCATTGCATACCTCAAATACTGAGGCAGTAATAGCGTATTAGTCAGATCCTCTTCCGATCTTGTGTGGTTAGTTAAAAGTCAGTGTTGGTCTATCCAGCTCTATTGTCTTCCTTTAGAGTGACTATTATGTGGATACTGTCTAGTTTGCCCTGACATTGATAGTACTGTAGAGAGTAATATGATTACAATTATGTGGGTACTGGCTAGTATATAATGAGGCTGCATCTTCAGAGGCATCTGCTTGAATGGCTCAGTCAATAGAGCATCTGAGTGTAGCGTAATAGTTCAAAGTTAAAATCCAGGTACTTGTTATCTGTATTGTTTTTTTTATATTTTGTATTGGTTGTAAAGAATAAAACAAACAAAGGAAATGTATAAACTGTATAAGGCAATGATAGGTGATGTTGAGATTGACTCACTCCCTTGCTCAACACTGTCCAAGTATCACACATTTTATCACCTCTCCCATACAAAGTTTACACATTATAAATCATACAAAGGTTCTATGTCAGAACGTGAAGATGATTAGATACACAAGGAAAGTTCTTACTTTTGGATTCTCAAGCTTGACTCGCATACAAAATCAGTCTTAACAAATGCCCATTCAATTAACTGACTAGGCAAATAAAGCAACTCCTCGGACGCGTGTTTTTGGAAGGGCTTGTGGAGCAATATTTGATAAACTTCAATATCGCCTTAGATGAGGATGCAAAGCAGTTTTGGTAAGTTACGTGTAACTCTAACACTCTCCAAATGCAACTGTAAGCTGAAATTTGATTGTTTTAGTATAGTTCTACAATGCCTTAATACAATCATTACAGAATATTTTAAAGGTATATGCAAGTGAGCTGGGTTATTAATGCATCTGATAAAGGAGAATTTATAGTGTCTTAATATAATTGTTTGTATGAAAAAAATCAAAAGTAAACCGTTAAACCGTTAGCATGAAGTTTGCTGAATTTCTTGCATTTGCAAAGAGTTTTCTCTCAATGTTGACACCCCCTGAAATTCCCAGGGATTATTAGCAGACATTATACATTGCATCGTTTTGGCCTGGGGATTGTGCAGACATGCTCAGTTAGCAACTGAAGTCTGCCCTACTGTGTTAAGTCACATGGGTAAATTTTTTTTAATGAAGTATCTGATATCCGCAGTGCCATTGCTGGGGTGTCTACATCACCCCCGGCACATTTTTTTTCTGCAAAAAGTGTTTGCATTTTTTCATGCAAAATTTTTTGCTACGTGGGTTATGAAGCATTCTACATGATGCCTTCATAACCCACCTCACTTGCATATACCTTTAATTCCAGAGTCATCTGAGGATCTTGGAGGACAAAGTATTGATATTTATTATTAATTAATAAATGTAATGCTCATTTATTTGTTAGAATATACAGCAGGTGCATATATAAATAGTAATGTATTTTGTATTGTTCTAAAATATAATTTTAATGATATACAGTACACCACTCTAGTATGTTACTAAATATCTATTACTAGATATCTATCTATCTATCTATACACACATACATATATATAGTAGTACAACAATGAATAGTACATTAGTGATTCACTTTAAATCTCTAATAGATAAGTTTAGTAACTTAGCACTAATCACTAATGTACTATTCATTATTTGTACTACTGCCGTTTGCACCTCTGCTCATTCTGACTCTACGTCCTGCAGTATGCTTCTCAGCTCTATCGTCTAACTATGCCTGTCCTTTTTGATTCACCTCTCTCTGCCATCCTCAGCTTTCTCATTTCAGCACCTGTGCAAATCTCCTCGAGGTGTTATCCTGACTTCCTTACTCTTGCCTGCTATAGAGCTGGGCCTGAACCTACTTGTCTATGCCCTTGTCTACTTCCAAGGTAGCACTTCGGCTTTCCTATGTGCCATTCACATGGTTTCCGGCCCAAATCTACTAAACTTCTACCCTCCTTACTCTCTCTTATCTGCCTTCTCCATGCACCACTTCTGTCACCTCTATAAATACTATGCAGAGCCTCCTGCAGTGCAGATTCTGGCTCCTTTTATCGCCCGAAAGGGCACTCTCATTGCTGGAGAGCGATGGTTCCTCTCGAGGTAAGTTATCCCGACTTCCTTACGCTTTCCTACTATAGATCTGGGCCCAAACCTACTTGTCTATGCCACTTGTCTACGTCCAATGTGGTTTCTGGCCCAAATCTACTAAACTCCTTATACTCTCTACTTAGGCCCCCTCTGGGGACCACTTCCGTCACCTTCGTAAATCTTATACTTGCCTTCGCTAGGCACCACCTCAATCACGCTTTCATAGTTTCATTTGCTAGGCTCAATAACACTTGCAAGCCACCTCAGCCTTCGCTAGGCTCCTCCTTAATTATGCTTTCATAGTCTCACTTGCCTTCGTTAGGCATCATCATACTCGCAAGCCCCATATCAGCCTTTGCTAGGCACCACAGCCATCACTCCTTCTCCTAAGACATACACTAGCTCTCTTGTCTATTGCCGCTTTTCATGTTTCGCCTAATACACTTCACCTCCAGTAGCCTCCTACGCAGTCGCTGCTGATCCCAGGGGTTACAAGCAGTTCTTCACTCCCCTCCGAGACCCACTTTCAGGTCACTAGTGACTTCATCTGCTATAGCTGCCGCAGGGACTCATCTGGCCCTCTGAGCAGGCCGGATGTCCGGGAGCACTGGCACTTCTCGGCTACCCCTCACCACATTATTCCACTTGTCCATAGCTGGAGGGCCATGGTTCTTATCGCTACCCTATCATTCGACCGTTGGGACCGTCCCACAAATGCCAGATAACATTCTTTACCTGGCCCCATATATATATATATATATATATATATATATATATATATATATATATACAGTATATATATACATACACACACATATACAAAATAATCTTTTATTTATATGTAATGAAATGCAGGTCACACTTTAGAAACATTTGTCTATGGAAAATGTGTCCTCTAATAATGTTTTGACAAAATTACAAAAACATTTGAATCTATGACTCTAAATATGGTGTTTTTCAGCACATTTCTACTAAGAACATTTTATATGCAACCATACCAAGTGAAAGTTTACAACATGAATGTGAAAACTAAGCAGATGAAACTCTCAGCATTTGTTTACATTTCAGAATTTGATTATTTTAATTTACAGCTACCAAGAGATAAAGAAAGCTCAAACAATGTAAGAGGATGGCTCAAGTGAAGCAGACCATTTCTGATTCACATCAAGCAAGACTGGGTAATGTGTAATGTGTTTATTTGTCTGAAGGGATCAGAGACTTGTGTCTGGCAGAAAACCTTCTTGGCAGTTAGCAATTTTAATTCAAAGTACAGTCATATATTCAGGAATTTTCTCGAGTAGTTAATCATTATAAATGTATGCATTTTCATTGTCACAGTGTTTGCATCAGATTTGTTCTTTACTATCCATAGTTTAATGAAGTCTTCATTTCAACTTGGTTAATACTATATTTATACAAGGACACATCTATTTTAGCACCTTTTACTGGAGATATGTGACCCAAGACACTGATTAATATATAATCATGTGTAAACCTGCCTGGGACAGTGTATGAATGTCAGAGACAGTCATCAATTCCATTGCAGCTCTCACAGCTCACTCATTAAGTAATTGGATTTTACACTTGAAACCATAGATCACATGCAACATTTAATTTATTTGGGGGATTTTACATTACTGTACCTGTGCTTTAGGGCAAAAATGCTTGTATTTTTTCTCTTTGCAGTGATACATATTTCTGTTTCTTTATCATAATTGTCTACAGAAATCCCCTTAAATTTTCTATTGCATTGGGATGAACTATGCACTCTAACTTATGGGGCCAAAAATATTTAAGAGTAAAGTCTTTAGGACTCAAACCATCAACTCTCTCTCCGTTGATGTTACAGTTCAAGAAATCAGTGAGTTTGATTAAAAAAGCACTGTTAGCATTCCCATAGCTTTGTTTTCCAGGAACTTTTCAACACATTGTGAGCCTTTTAAATGGGGATTCATTGGTGGTTAAGTAGTATCCCTCCTCTGCCAGCGCTTGTTTTTAACGGAGCATGGCATCTTGAATGACGTCAAGCACACAACGTCATTTGGGATTCCCTGCCATGGAGAGAAGACGTGCAGGTAGGGGAAGGGTAACGTTGCATCACAACTTAATCCCTAGATTTTCTCTAAGAAAACCACACTAAGAGGGGAAGAAAACCACACTAAGAGGGGGCTGGCACGGGGGGGATCCACTACAACACAGAAAAAAGTTGAAATAAAAATATATATACTAGTGAATTGCCCGTCAAAAAATGACGGCAATGAAATTGTAAGTGAGCTAATGCTGTTTGGTGTATAATAATAAAATAACTAATAGATTAATAAAGTAATATACTTTACCTATTTTGAAGTAATATATGCAGGAAGCATTCTGTTGAAGAGCTGCCAATCTGTTTTCATGTTGCTGCAGCATTAGTGGTGTGGAGCTGCTGTGTAAGCGTGATGAATGTGTGCAGTGTAATAGTGTGCATGCGCAAGACCAAACCGTTAGCGTAGTTGTGTACTTCCGCATTGCTCTAAAATGGCGGGTAATGTGTGGTATACGTCTGTAGTGGAATATCCGTAGGTGTTTTGTGGTGTTTTGCGTGTTTCTTGTGGTGTTTTGCGTGTTTAGAGTGCTGTAGCCTCGTTTTCGTTTTGTTCGGCCGCCATTTTTTATCTCGCTTAGAGAATTTTTGAGTGTCTTAACTCTTTTATTTTGTGTTAAATTAAGGTGTAACTTCATTTTTTGAGGTCCTGGATGCTCCCTCTTGCTGTAGGTAAGCTTTTTATTTATATGTTGTGTGTATTTATTGTGTTTTTCATTTTTTCCTGTCCGCTTGTTGCGGGTGATTTTTGCGAGGTCGTAATGAGTGGTAACGTGTCTCGTATGTTGTTTGCGTTACAACGTAAAGTTTGCGAGGGCCGGAGTTGCTGTGTCCTATGTCGTTTGCGTTACGACGTAAAGTTTGGGAGGATCACAGTTGCTACTGAGGCCCTCGCTTCGCAACAACAATTTGTATGCTCACAACTATATATGTGATATATATATATATATATATAATGATCATTCTATTTAGAGTGCACAGAAGAGAAATAGAAGCCCTCCACTGTACAGTAGTACAGTAAATAAATAGTACATTTGTGTTCACATTTGAAAGTCTAAAACAAGTTAAAAAAACTTGTTTCCTGCTCAGAGTTCCAAGAAATAAAGTTATTGCACTGTAGTCTGGGAACTTGGGAGGGACATGCAAATGTGCCAGCAAAAACTTTGCTCTTTAATCCAAACACCATTTCAAATTTTGCTAATTTTAAGCATATACCTGCTGTATTTCACAGCTTTAAGCAAAGTCCAGGATATGAAATGGTATTTCTTGGAACTCTGAGCAGGAAACAAGTGTTTTTTTTAACTTGTTTAAGATGTTCAAAAGTGAACACAAATGTACTATTTACTATATATATATATATATATATACATATATATATATTATTTTTTTTTAACAGATTAACTTTGACAAGGTGGTGATGCTAAATAAAATATTTAAAATGATTGGAAATAACAAGTATTTTATCAGTTTAGTGCCATTTTAAGTAAACTTACACTAAATAATGTTATTTTAATTGTTAATTAGTTATTCTGCTTTATCTATTAAGCCTCTTGGTCTACAGGCAGAAAATTACCATTTACTCATTGACGATTTACATGCATTTTTTTAATCTAAATACACTTTTGATCATGTATCAGGACGTATGCAGGCCATAGGGAATGTTTTGTGTTCTATTCAATCAATTCCTGCTGTAAAGCACTCTAGTACTCAGGTAATATTATATATATTTGTTTACTCACTGGTGTGGGTAATTAAACAGAGTTGCAATAGAAAATATTAGTGCCAACACAGTAAATCCAGACTTACAAATTTGCTGGAAAATGTTACTACCAATTATCATGTCTCATCTTTTTTGTGTGTTGGGATGGACACAACAACAGTTCAATTTTCATGAGAAGAAACAAGATGCCTGTGCATACTTGGACCAATTTTTTTGGTGCCACAACTGTCATGCAACATGCATTATTGTCAAATTAATAGGCATATGAGGAACCCTATTCTGAAATAAAGCTTATTAGCATATTGCTCAAGGGTGCACACTGACAAAGCAAGAAAGCGAGTGCACACCTATAATTAGTAGAAATAAGCAACAAGGCTACACTACAAGTATAATCCAAGTCTCCAACAAGCAACTCAGAGCTACAAATAGCGGTATAGCTGCTATGTTATAGCTTACTCCTCAATGGCACCAAAACGGACACATAATCCATCATTCTGAAACATACCAAGAGCTTGTATTATATTTCTATTTACTATCGTCTATTATGTTTTATGGCAAAAAAAGCTTGCAATAAGTAATAGGGACGAGTCACATTATAACCACAGCCTACATTTGATTTCAGCAGCACGTAGCTAATGAAATATGGCACGTGTCATGAGCTGGCTTGGTGGGTAAATAAGGTGACATGTTGTCATTCTGCAATCATATCAACCATAGCTGTCGTGGGTAAAACGTGGAAAAGGGGATGAACATTGGTTTTTGGGCCAAGGACGGCAGTATTTCTGAAACAGCACAGTTTGTGGGCTTTTTGCGTCCTGCTCTGGTTAAAGTATACTGTGACTGTAAAAAAGGCACCATTGCGAATAAAGTTGAAACTGCGAAGCATCACGTGCCATTGATGTCAGAGGTGAACGTCGGCTGTGAAGATGTGTTAGGACCAACTGACACGCTACAGTTGAGCAACTCATCATCCAAACGAACCAGGGGGCTACCAGACGTGTGTCTAAAACAACAGTACAGCGAACCCTGTTGCATTTGGGTCTCTGAAGCAAATGGTTGGTCACTGCACCCATGCTGATAATGGCTTCAATTTGCACAACAAAATTGGATCTCTTTGGATTGGCAAGGGGTTGGAGGTTGGCATGTCAGACGCAAAACCTCCAAGAACACTCTGCAACCACTGTTGGAAGAACACAAGCTGGTGGTGGCAGCATTATGGTCTGCGGAATGTTTTCTTGGCATTGTCTGGGTCCACTCATACCTCTGGAAGATACTCTCAATAGATTGAGTTATCTATCCACCCTTGCAGATCAAGTACACCCATGCCTGTTGACTGTCTTAACTGGAGTAGATGGGATCTTTCAGCAGGATAAAGCAACATGTCATACGGCCAGAATTGTCCAGGAGTGGTTGGAGGTCCAGCATCTTATTGACTCACTGTCGCACCAGCAAGCTGCTATCCATGTTGCACACTGAGGTTATTCTGGATATTAGCTGGTGGTCATAATAATGTGACTCGGCTGTGTATTTCTTGAATGTATATGAATTAGTAATTTGCTATATTTCTCATTTTTCAGAATATGCTCTCACTAAAGAAATGATTGAAGATTACCTGTTTTATACATTTCCTGCTGCATTCTTGCAGTATTTGTGAAAGAAGGAGGCTGTCTGATCTAGTTTTTAAAAAAATATATAGATGTGTTCATAAATGTATTTTATAGTGCTATAAAATTGTACTATAATTGACACACAGACAAATATGTCCTTCCAGCTTGAATAGTCAATACAGTGGAGTTTCTAACGTTAGATTGCGACTGAATAGATTTCTTGAATATGTTAAAAAGTATTTTAGTGCACTCAGGAGCTCCCAATAACTTGTCTCCAACACATTTTCTCTGGAAACTCTGCCTCAGATCTTCAGTTCAAATTTCTCTATTTTTTTCTTTCATTAATATTAACAGCAGAGTCCTAGACTGGATACTATTTACTTTATATTTACAAGCACCATAAATTACAATATATAAGTAAATATGTTATTGTATATACAGTGATATATTTCGATGGATATTTATAGCAGCTCCATAAGGCCTGGACTTGTGCCATGGATGCTTCCGAACTGCACTATATTTTAATATATATTTTATCTTGTAAGTGCTACATAACTAGTGTGTCATAAAGTAGTGATTTACAATTTATACTATAGTAGTGCTCCAGGATACTCTCCTTAAATTTTCCTTCTAGTTTTTCTTTTTCTGCTGAGTGGATTGAGTGGAATCAGAAATTATCTATTTGGCGTAGAGGAATCATATTCAGGTTTAAAAGATCTTTACAGATAATTGGCATATCAGATACTCCCAATGATTTTTCCCTCCACAGGACGAGCAGAGACCCAGATATATTTAATTGTACAATATATTTCTGTATTTTTAAGGCTTTAAGTATGGATATATTTAGACTGTGTGTGGTGGAATTGTCTTTGTTATTATATTAGTGTAAAGTACTGGGTCCTTTTGCTCCTTCTTGAAGATGATTTTTTTCTCTTTCTAATGATTAGAGCACCCTGAATGAAAAACTTTTCTACTGCAATAAGAAATTAATACATTTTCCACAGTTCCTAAAGTAGTCTATTACTTAAAAAGGCACCTAAAAGAAGCCTTTCATGTTTGAATATTTAATCTATCAAGCTATATAATATTATTCCATGGAACTGTTTCAGCATCAATAAAATACAAACAAGTTACATTACAGTATATCTTCTTAAAATTAAAATGGAAAATATAATGCAGATTGCATATACATTTTGTCAGAAAAGAAGATTTAAAAGTGCTCTGATTGAAAACTTCAAAGGAATCCGAGGAGAAATTCCTAAGGGAAAGGCAATTGCTCTTTTCCAAGCTTCTTATCCATAGTGTTTGTGAAATCTGGGCCTGTATCAGCATCAAAATACAATCATGAAATCAGTTTGGAGTTTGACGGAAGTTCTGGGTAGTTTTTCCAGGCTAATTACATCCTTGTTCTCTCCGGCACTCTCTGCTTTCAAGGGTGAGGTGTTGGTATGGGGTTGAGAGACGCTTCAGTTTTAAGTGGAATCAGGTGTCGCTCTCCCTTCAGGGATGTCTGGAAAATGTCAGGGTCTTTTGAGTAACAGGTACTGGCAGACTAGCAGCCTACATTTTTGGAGGATTTTACTCCTACAAAACTCAAAGAAGCAGACTATGTTTCTATGGAAAAATAATTGCTCCCATGAAAACGTACATATTACATCAATATTCAGAAAGCATTTCTCCGTTCTTCCTGTAGAAATAAGTATTTTCAAATTTGCCTTGCTGGCAAGAGCTGCTGAGCAAGTTTACCATAGTAAATAAGGTCATGAATAAATGAAAGCCTGCATTCTATTTTTAAGACACAAATATAACATTCAGAATGGCACAAGAAGAAAATATACACAGTGATGTTCAAAAGATATACTCGAATATAAGCCGACCCGAGTATATACTGGGAAAAATGAGTGACTCGAGTAAAAGCTGAGGGTGGGAAATGTGTTGCCCCCTGTGTCCCCCTCTCTCTCCCCTGTGTCTCTTCTCCCCTATCCATCCCCTGTGTCTCTTCACCCCTCTCCCTTCCCTGTGTCTCTTCCCCCTCTCCCTTCCCTGTGTCTCTTCCCCCCCTCCCTTATCACCCTCCTCAACCCCACACCTCATTCTCAACCTCCCTCCTCAACCCCCCTCCTCATCCTCAACCCACTCCTCATCCTCAACCCCCTCCTCAACCTCAACCCACCCCCTCCCTCCTCATCCTCCCTGCTCATCCTCAACCTCCCTGCTCATCCTCAACCTCCCTCCTTAACCCCCCTCCTCATCCTCAACCCCCCTCCTCATTCTAAACCCCTTCCTCAACCTCCCTCCTCAACCCCCTTCTTCAACCTCAACCCCCTTCTTCAATCTCAACCCCTTATCCTCAATCCCCCCATCTGAACCTCAACACCCCTCCACATCCTCAACCCCCTTCTTCAACCTCAACCCCCCCATCCTCAACCCCCCCTCCTCAACCCCCATCCCCATCCTAAATCTCCCTCCTCAACCCCTCTCCTCAGCCACCCTCCAAAATCTCTCTCCTCAGCATACCCTCCGCAACCTCAACCCCCCCATCCTCAACCTAAACCCTCCCCATCCTCACCCTAAACCCTCCCCATCCTAAACCCCCCCCATCGTCATCCTAAACCCCCCCTTGCCATCCTCATCCTAAACCCACCTCCACACTTTACCCTTCTAAATACCTCCCCCTCTACCTTTCCCCTCACTTACCTCCATCTGCAGCTGCTCCACCGGCCTCCACGCTCCTTCCTGCATCTTGACCCGGCCAATGCTAATGACGTGGCGCGCATGTGACGTCACGTCATTAGCATATACCGTGTCTCGACGCAGGAAGGAGCAGAGGCCGGAGGAGCAGCTGCAGATGGAGGTAAGTGAGGGGAAAGGGAGAGGGGGAGGTATTTAGAGGGATAAAGTGAGGAGGGGGGTTTAGAATGAGGAGGGGGGGTTGAGGATGAGGAGGGGGGGTTGAGGATGAGGAGGGGGGAGGGAAAGAGACACGGGGGGTAGAGAGACACGGTAGGGTTAGAGAAACACAGGGGGGGGTTAGACAGACACGGGTGGGTTAGAGAGACATGGGGGGGTTAGAGGGACACGGGGGGAGAGTGACTTGAGTATAAGCCGAGGGGGCCCTCTTTAGCCTTAAAAAAAGGGCTGAAAACGGTACTCATATCAATTAAATATTTATACATAGCATTTTAAACTTACCTTGAACTTTGTGATTTTTACATATCAATCAGCCTAATGATCTGATCAGCCTTTCTGATCCACCCATCATTCTTGTGTTACCTAGATCTTCAGATTAATGATTATAATAATTTCCAAGGGTTCTGCATACATTGTTTTGAGACTAATCATGTTTTTCTTCATGGATCATGGCATAAGCAGGCCCCATTGATTAATTACAGAGCACTTTTGGTGGGTCACTCCTTGATAGAGGATTCTGGTAGGGTACCTTCTAAGTATTCCATTATGGGTGATTTTAATTACTGTATCAGTCTTGTTAAAGAGAAAGTTTGAATGTTGATGCCTATCTGTTTCATCACATAATACATTCAATATATGACAAATTGATTAGATAGATAGATAGATAGATAGATAGAGAGTAAAGATACTTTTAAGAGACAGAAGTAAACATTTTAGGAGCCCAGACTCTGGGGAAATCTTCACACCTGGACACACACACATAGGGCCCTACTAAATTCCTTTCCATAAAATTGCTGGAGAAAAGCCTGCAAGGATTTCCAAATCCGTAAACCATGCTTCAGCACGTAGCAAATTATTCAAATCGGTAGTTACAGGTATAGACAGAGCCAATAGTAAAAGAGACCGTCATCATTACATCACTAAAACATGAAGGTTACATTTCAATCACTTACGGTTTTGAAGTCTGAGTTGCGATCAGACCCACATTCCAGAAATAATACAATATAAAAAAAAAAAAAAAGAAATATAATATTCTAGTCCATGCAAGTTATATTATATGTCTTACATATGTATTATGTATTACACATTGATTGCAGGGATCTATATAACACTGAAGTTAAACATAAAAACATATTTTTTTTAGTGCAGATTTGCCAGCTTGAGACTGTTGTGCTATTAATTTTAATGCCTTCCATCACTTTCCCTGTATTTTAAAATACAGTAGTATGTTTATAATTGCTTTTACAGTGCTATGGACAGGAGTTTAACCCCCTTGCGGGTCCTCTCTAGTAGACTTGTAGCAATTCAATAGTGATTTGCGATTGTAACATTTACGGCGCTGAAAGATCAGAGAATTAGCTGGGTCGGAGTTCAGTTTTTGACAGCCCATATGTTTTTTTAGCCTGTAACCCGCAGATCATTTGCGGGTAGGCTATAATAGGCAAATTTAATAGCCGTAACTTTTGCGGGCTCCTTTACGGGCTTCTGGAACTGCGATTTGGCGAATTTATTAGGACACTTACAATTGACAATCCAGAAAACAAACTGCTTCACTTTTTTTTTTTTTTAAATCTCCAGTTATGTACTCTGCCGGATCATAATGAATTAATCTATCTATCATGTCAGCTTGCAAAGAGCTAGCCACCAAAAAACAAATGAAAATAAACATTGTCTTTCATGCAGATATTAAAGCAGTAAGGTTACCACATTATCTACTGTGCTACTGCACAAAATAAACTTGGATTTTACGACCTGTGGAGCTAAGAATTTGTGAAATAAGTGTTCAGAACTATTTTCATATATTGCACAGAATAACTATTATAATTTAAAGTGCTGCCTGCTCATTACTAAATTCTGATTCCAGTGCATGTGCATGGGCAATCACTACCGATGAGAAATAATGGTGCTAATTAAGTGAGAGCATCTTAGACCCAATTACATACATTCATATTATATGATAGTATGAAGAGGACAGATGTGAGGAGCTTAGAAAGACTGTGATATATCCTAGCTCATCACAACCATTCTAGTGAATTTTAGAGTATACTATAAAAAAGTACTATTTACAAGCATGTATAATCTAGAATGGACTATTTATATAGCAGAGTTCTAACTTCACTTCAGTTTTCGTGTTTGATTTAATAGATGGGTCATCAGTGCCTCAATCATTTTGAACAACCAAAAAGGAACACTTTAGGGCTCTCTAAAGAATAATTAGGTATAGCTTGAAAAGAAAGAAAAATGTATTATCCTTTTACTGTGCATTTAAATAACAAATTCCCCTTCTGAGTGACTAACTTGTTGTGGATAAGGGGACTGTGTACCTCAATGAAGTTGTGAGCTACCCCATGTAGGGTCACCCAAGATGGGCAGGTCATTGCAGAGAGGTTAGACAAATCGTGGTTCACTGGAGAAGAAAATGGCAACCCACTACAATATGTTTGCCATGAAAACCATATAGATAAGCATAACCAGACACACAGACAGGTATACCTTGCGTGCTACGTTCATATGGTCACTGAGAGTCAGACACAACTGAAACACAAAAAATGAATTACTTTTTTTAAAAATTGTCCCAAGCTATATAAGTTCTATATCTCTCCACCCACTGAATGATGTATTTTCTCTGGAGTGGAACCTGCTCAGGGGGAGGTACCAATTTTTTAAAACTCTGTATATATATTAGTATATACATATTAGTAGCAAGAAGTAATGTAACTTGAGCTGCATACAATGTACACAAATAAACTTTCTAGTCACCTCACACTATCATACTGCAAGTACGGTATGTTTGGAGAGCTAGGCGGCTCGCACTCCAGAGACAATATATTATTCAGGGGGTGGAGAGATAAGGAGCTCATACTGTCTGGGGGATCACTAACAATACTAGTTGATTGTTTAAATGCACAGAAAAAGTTTAATATAGTTTTTTTTTTTAAATCATGACCCACCTAATTATTCTCTATAGAGCCCTTTATCATGGCTCTAGGAGCCCAAAAAAATCTGGGGGGATAACCTTTAATGAGACAAAAAAAAAAAAACTACATACAACAGTGGCACACTATTCAATATAAACAAAATGTGTTAGAATATTAAAATAATGTTACTTATCCACCACCGATGGAAGCAGTGTTCTGAGGCAATGCAGATTCTCCCTCAATTCTAATGGTATCAATGCAAGTATGGATGAATGATCAGCGGCTATACTAAAGATTTTGAGAGACCTCCCTGCAGAGTAAATCAGCTTGATGAAAAATAATTTGGAGGAGTGGGCAAAAAAGGAAAAAAAAACATACAAATATATGGTGAAGTTAAAATATGCATAAATATTGTAATTACAAAACATTAAAAAAAAATATTATCTTCTTAATACTGAAAAGGGCAATTGTTTGGCATAAAACATATGTAGAACTTATTTTTTAATGTATGCATTATGGCAAATAATTTACTTTTTCTAGTATGAAGTAGTTAGCCTTTGATTAATCGTTAACACTGTTGCTATAAGGACTATTTATCTAAAAACACAAATATTGCTAACTGTCACAGATTGTGGACATGTTTCTGCAGTTTTTATGTTTTGTAAGTACAATCTTTCATGTGTGTATTAAAATAATCTAAACTTACTTAGCCTCACCTTCTGACTGTTATGTTAACCCAAGGTTCAGTCCTAGGCCCCATCCTCGCTATCATATCACTGTATAACACAGGCTTCCTCTAACCTCACTATAATACCACAGACTTCATCCCTCCTCACAATCATATAACTGCATAACACAGGCCTCCTCCTTCCTCGCTATCATATAACTGCACCCACAGGAGGAGGGAAAAGAAGAGGAAGAGAAGAGGAATTAGTGAAGAGCAAGAGGCAGAAGGCAGATATAGGAGGTAGAAAGTGAGATGGGGAAAAGTGAAGACTGGAAAAAAACAGAATACAGAACAAAAAGTAGAAGTGAGTTGGAAAGATATTAATCAACTGAATATATTGCAAGAGCAAAAAATAAATATGTACTAAGATCTGGTGATTTGGTGCAAAAATACATGCCTAAAAAAGTATACTGCCATTTTTATTTCAATATTGTGTAAACCTTCAAGCAAATACTCTTTCTGCTGCTCTTGCCAGGTAGTCTGAGTCCTGGCTGACCATCGCATCCTCCCAGGCTCTTTAAAAAGAGTCAAAAGCTTTCCTGGGTCAAAGCTTTCATGGGTGAGATATAATGCTCCATAGCACTGGTGCATGGCAAACCTTGGTAGTGCCTGATTAAGTTTAATTTCAGCATTTTGTGTGTCCCCTATTCATATAATCTGGCATGACCACATACCCAGCACTGATAGCTCAATTTGACTATTTAGTGGAGTCTCAGTGTCTTTAGAATTCCTCAGTTAATCTCTGAGCATAAGGGCTCGCTCACCTAATCTTACATAAAGCATGGCGTGAGACCAGTGCCTTGCCAGTATGTAAAGCTTCAATGATAATGATTTTTACAGTGAACAAATTTACCTAGTGCTTAAAAAAAAAAAAAAAAAAAAGTATGGTAAATGTTTCAAAGTGTCCTGTTTAATTATATTTTGATAATCCATCTGTCAGGACCAATTTGAATTGCACATGCATTGCTCTAATTGGACATGAAATACAGACAGACACAGTAGATAAACACCATGAAGAAACTCTATCTGGCTGACCTGTAAAATAAACAATGTATGGCAACTGGTAAGTGTAAATTAAGTCTACCTGTCTGGAGAAGATAAAAAAAAACATGTGGTAGCATTAGAATACAGTGTGAAAGATAAATAATAATTTAACATTCACACAGCAGATAAATATTTGTATTACCTAAGTGCCCAGATCTCCTCTGTAAGGATACTTACACTGAATAATAATTCTGCTTCTTTCTGGCTTGAAGAAACACTACACTCAGTTGCAATGTGTTGCTAAAATATATTAAAATAAAAAAATATATATATATATCTGTATACAATACAAAATCAATGGTGCAACTCTTTAAAATGAAGTTGTATTTCAGCTGCTAAAGGTGAACCATGAACCCCATCATTTCACAAATGTCTTATATTATTACAAACATTTCAAGTGAATTATACAGGATACCTCAACGTGATAAAAAAAAGAATGCAAAATAGGTATATTTAAACTAAAAAAAATATGAATCATGCTGTAATTAAACAAGATAAATGATCACTCTTCAAGACAAAACAAATGAAAACCAAAATAACTAATAATTAAAAAGCAAAATATCTGATGGTTTTCAAATTAGGCTTTGTTTTTTTACATCAACCTTGCACCTCTCTCTCTCTCGTATATCATCCATTCGTCCCTAAATTCTGTTTTTAGTGTATCTGCACAAAGTAGTATAATTTTCTTTAATACATTCTCTTAACATATCGTACAGCTCACATAATGAAATAAATATACTGAACCATTCCAGGCTGCGTGCCAGATATATAACCTGATAATCTAATGGGCCCTCTGGTATCTACTAATCTGTTGAGTTCAATTTTTAATGGCTATACTAACCTGCAGGTGTAACAAAAATGTTAAACTATAAACCAAATCAAACTGTAGAAGTTACTGAATGGCTCGAGGTGAAATGTCTGGAAACAGTAACATTTTGGCACAATGCTACTAATCAGCCACTAGTTAAATATAGTGTTGGTTTGTATCTGCAAAAAAGATTTGTATGCAATACATTTAGTTCCAAGTGCCATATTGCTGCTGGAAACTTCTGTTTAAACTGAGAAGATTAATAAAAGACCAGATAAAAGATAAACAGGAAACCAATGGCAGTCAACGAGAGTGCAGTTCTCTCTATTACTCTTATATTTCCGTTTTACCCCAAGATTTTCCTCCTTTTACCTTTGCCTTTCATTCTGACTCTCTCCATTTTCTCTATTCTTCCAATTCTCTCTTCACCATTGTGTTTCCATAGCATCACATCTTTGCATAAACCTTCTAACAACTGAAAATTCATTGTGTTTCTTTATTGAAGGTGAAAATAATCTAAAATAATCTAACTAATTTATCTATCTATCATTTCAGCACAAATTATCAATTGTATCTCAGATTTAAAAGGTATATGCAAGTGAGCTGGGTTATGAATGCATCTGAAAGAGGAGAATTAGTAGTGTATGATTACATTTATTTGCATGCACTATGATTTTTTAGCTTTGCATTGTAGGTGATGTCTACATCACCAGGATTGAGCTAGGCTCCTGAGAGGGTTCATTTTTGTAAGTGTACCCTTTTCATGTGAGCATGCCCAGCGTTTGCAGCCAATCAGCAATGCTGATGCAGCGACGGCTAGATGTGGCTTCTACACTGGGTCCTTAAGGGACGATAAATCAACATTCAAGTAAAAATGCTTGAGTGGTTACATGGTTGTTCTTTTGACATACACCCTCTCCTTGCTAAATTCTGACAAAATATAATTGTACTGAAACCAAACATTTCAGCTTCTTCTTCCTATTCCAATTTGTCTTTTAGGCGAATGAGCATTTATGCTTGATTTATGGTCCTGCAATGACCTGCAACTTTTTTTGTTCTATGTGAGTGCATATGTCTCTATGTGAGTGAGTGCATGCAATTCACTGGAGCTGGGAGAGATCTCAGGGGCAATTCATTTGGGCTGTGGGAGGTGATGGGGCAATTCACTGGGGCTGGGAGAGGTGATGGGGCAATTCACTGGGGCTGGGAGAGAACACAGGGGCAATTCACTGGTGGTGGGGGGGTGATGGGGTAAATCACTAGGGCTGGGGAGTTACAGGGGCAAGTCCCTGGGGCTGGGGAAAGTTTAACCTGGGATGTAGATAAAACAAGAGAAAGCTGCAGCTCAGTTAATAGGCCAAAAATATACAATGTATTATCATCACGATCTGCTTCTTCAAGGGGGCTTGATATGAACCTAGTTCAAACCTACCCCAGCAGAATCGTGTAGTTTCTGTTCTCTGTGGCACAAAAGATGGTTTCTGAAGAGGTACAGGCAGAGAATACTGCATACAGGTTACAAGTGGTCCATGGCAAGACCACTCCCCAAGTCAGGACACAACACACAGAAATAGTCTCACACTGTAGATATGTGAAAACTATCTCTCAACCTTTATTGAATGATCAAAACAACATATTTATACTCTCCAATGCCACACCCTTGTGTACATTTGTGTATGTGTGATGTCAGCCCATCTGGCTTGCAACCTTGGGCTAAGCTCTTGAGATCAAATTCACCAGATATCTATAGCTGGCTAGTGAAAAAACCTTCATATTAATCTCAAGTGTTTGCTTAGGACTACTTAAAGTACATACATCTGTCTTGACCTAAGATCTGTATGTGTGAATGTGCAATGATCTGCAGCTAGCTTCTATGCAGAGCATTCTTACCAATTCCACATATGTTCTATAACACATTTTCCCTCTTACAATATATTATAACTAGGATACATAATAACCATGTACAGGCAACATATAACCACACAATAACACATAATCCCAATGCAACAATGTCATGCTCCCTTGGCCATATTCATAAATTACTGGCAATATGATTCCTTAGACAATTAAATCATGACAATTACGTATGCTAATTTTCCCTGGAATTTTTATGTGTCAACATTGATAGAAAACAGTTTGTAAATGCAAAAAATTCAGCAAACTTTAGCGTAACTTTCTAAATGTTTTTTCATGCAAACAATTTTTTATACACTACTAATTCTCCTATATCAGATGCATTCATCATCCATTTGCATATATCTTTAAAGTTTGTCTTCAGGTAAAAGTATTGATACAATATTGCAAAAAAACTAAGCACTAGAGATATTGGCGCAATTCTCACCACATTTACCAGCCCAGTCTTACATTAAGTATAAAAGTGTTTATAACCCGAAAACATTTTTTCATGGCTCTTTAAAACCAAAGCTTGCTATCTATGTTTTAGTAGAACCCCTTCAGCTCAAAAACATTTTAAGGTTTTCTTAAAGAGCAATGCAATCTGGCTATACATCATACCAGCCATTTTACTCAGGTTTATAAATATATTTACTGTATGTAATCAGAAAAAAAGAGATCACTCTCAGGAAAGCAATGTGCCGGCCTAACATTTTCCCCACCAAAACTGTGCAACTGGAACAGGACTCCTCAGAAACCAACCATCAATTGGCAAACAGGGCACAAACTGGCAACCATTGAACGACAATCCTCCAAGTTGTGCAAAGCCGTTCCAACACAAGAAAACTTTCAAAGACATTGCCCATAAAGCAGGCTGGATCCATTTACAAATGTTTGTGTATCCTTTATTTAAGTCTCTCATACAAACAACCAGAGAAATGGTGCAATAAGCTGTAAACAGCACTAGCTCACAATCCATCTGAAGTGTATATCTGATGCATTTCGTTCCAAGAGGAACTTTGTCAAAGATAAAGTCCTTCACTCACAGAGACCTATTTCTACAGGTAAGTCCATCTGATCATTTACTCTATTAAAGTCTTCAAATAACTTTATCCCTTAAAAACATCCGGCTGCTGAATAGAGTATGGATGGTACCAAATTAAATCATAAAAGGAATTATATTCTGTATCAAATGTATATAGTAGCAAATTTACAAATCAGTGATACATTACTGATACTGATCAGAACATATTGAATTTCCCAGTATATTAGAATGGGAGACAGGAAAAAAAGTTGGCATAGCAAAATCGTTAATACTAAATGGAATATAATGAAAATAGAATATCCACTCCTTTATTTCTAACTGTAATATCAATTCACATCCCAGTCTTGATCAATTCCTGTTGGATGTCTAGTGTTCAAATGAAATATCCTTAAAACTTCACAATGACCTAACAACTGTGACCTAACACCGCCCCTGGGAGGACAACCTTACACTTTCAATACCCTGAAACTGGTAAAAGGACAAAGAGACGCCATTCCACCATCTAAATTATAGAACAACGGGTGTAGTGCTTGCAGGGAGGTGATACACAGAATGTTCTCTAGTACGTTCCTTTAGACTATGGGTCATACGACTAACTTATTGTGCAAAACATTTAGTACATGTCAATAAATAGATGACATGGTATTACATGTTATACGTGTTTTTATTGTAAAAAATTTTTTATTTATCGAGGAAACAAATTCTTTAAATATGAATGCATAAGTACTGGATTTACATCTCCTACTGCAACTACTACTAAAATCGTTTTCTCTCCAGCCATGTTCTTGTGTTCTCAGATGTCACAAAAAGACTTGATGAAAGAATATTACCAAAAATCTTCCGTCTACGAGATGAAAACCTACACCTATTTTGTACGTAGGGTCTTAAATTATTGTCATTACAAACAATGGCAAACAAGGCCAAATGATAACACAATCTCGTATATTCCTTGCAGTATGTGGTAAGAAATGTAACTGGCCCAGTGCTATGATTTTTCTGATTTCTATTGTTATTATGATTGTCAAAGAGTAGTATTCAGTACATCAACTTGTTCTTTAGCCTTCATAACAGAATCAGGTGAGTATCATCTAGCTAACAAATCTACTTACTACAGAGTTAGAAAGATATTGATAACCCCCCTCATTAGAACAATTCCTTTTCCAAATGATGTGGTATACAGGAATAAAGAGAGGAGAGGTCCACTGTGATCTGCTTTATGTCTTCTCTCCACATCACTTACAAGTTGTTTAGTAGGCCATAAATATCCAGGAAATTTCTTCACAATAGTTTATAAATGAGGATCAACCCATTCACTTAAATGTTCCCCTAGAGAATCAATACCAGGTCTATCTTGGAGTGGCTCATATACTTTAGGGAGATGATGGAAAATCAGGGGCCCTGAGTTTTTTTCCAAATAATAAATCAGCCAGAGTTGTGGTAAGAACCCCGTCTCCATGCCAAATAAATGAATTTCCTTTATTCCAATTGAGATTTGAAGCAGGTTACCAATCAACATAAGACATTTATTGGCGTCTTCTAGTTGCCTAAGTGCCTCATTCTTATGTTTTACACTTACATAATTCACTGAATTTAGCCTCAACAATCTTTTGAAATATATCTATACTGTGTCCATGTGAGTGTATAGGATGGAACAGATTCATACGAAAATGACGATTATATAATATATCAAGATCATGAGGCCACGACAGACAACCTGACTCTAAAAATAGACTTTGTAAATCCAGGATGGCACAATGATCCCTAAAATATAATCTGTGTGAACTATTCGAGTCAATCCTAGTATTACTACTTTGATCTTCCAAACAATCATCTTCTATATATTTAACCTCAAGATCAGAAAAATGTTTTCTAAGAGTCAGCAATCTCACAAATTTATTTAAAAATCCAATAAAGTGGCAAACAAATTAAAATGATTATTTGATACAAAATTAAAGCCCTTAGTTAACAATTAAATTTGCTTGTAAGTTCAAAGGAGGGAAAATTAATAACATTTAAAAGGTGTATAGAAGTTTCATGGATTATGAATGTATTCAGACTTTCTTGCATGAAAAAATCCCAAAATAAACATTAATGAACTAACTTTAGTAGTTTGCTAAAATTGTATTATTGTCTTGCAGTTGATTTTTGTAGGGAGACACACAGGAAGGAGGAAGCTTGAAAGAGACACTCATTCCAGACCTCACTCTCACTGCTCAATTCCATTTGTACTGTGTATTTTCTACTGCAGAAATCCCTCTCACTGCTCTGTCCCAGCAGGGCTGAGATCATTCCTGTTGTCTGCCTGCCAGCAGTGGCTGCCAACGGCGTGCCCAAGATCAATTCCTTGTTAGCGTGTTTGATTTAGGGGTTAGGTTTAGGGTTTACTATGTAAAGCTTATCATCTGCCACTACTCTAACCCTAAACCCTATGAAACTAAACAAATTTGGCTTCCACTGCTAGCAGGTAGATAACAGGAAAGACCTGCAGGGCTGCCTGATAGATACTGAGCAGAAACAGATAATTTTTCAGCATACACTTGGGGAATATCCTATGTAAACTGCTCCTAGGTGTCACATCGTCTTGTATCCCTGGCATGCAAATAGTTAAGCTGTCCAGGATAAGCATTGTCTGGTCTACTGCTGTCACACTGTCCCTGGGAAGCATGACCTGTCACTACAGCCTGTCAACAGCTCCCTCTCTAAGTCCCCATTGCCTGTGTGTGGCTGCAACTATAGTCTTCTCTCTTTCTCTCTCCCTCATCTTCTCTCTCCTCCATGACAGCCCACCAGACGTCACAGCTTGTCACTGATTGGTTCACACTTAAAGATAGAATGAAGTAGACAGTGTGGAAATCCTACCAACGGCTTCAAACCTGTCCCTGAATGCCCTTTTCTTATTTGTAGGTACAAGGTGCCTTCATAGGCACATTTGGGTATATATTAAAAATAACATCAAAATAAATGTAAAATTAGGTTGTTTTATTAGAATTAACGGGAAAGGGACGTTTTTTAATACATTGTTGTAAGCACTGAAGTGTCCCTGGAACCCCCAAATTCTGCTATTTATATTGTGACCTACTCACCATTATATGTGTGTACAACTCAATGATTCCTAGGATTTAGAAAAATGGCATCCATGTTCAATCTTTTTCTAGTGGTAAAATCATGACTTTTCTAGTAGCATTGCACAATCTGATATTGGTGTTAATTTTCTGGGATGACCATTACTAGGTGCATTGGCAACAGTCTTGATCTTTATTTATAAATTATATATCTCACTGTAAAATGATGCAGTTCATGATGTTGGGACATGGTTTCATAACCCTTCACAATCTGATGAACAGTCAAACTGCATTTAAAAAGAAAACCATGTAACAGGACAAACACAACACATGTTAACTCCATGCCACATAACTTTTATATGAATTGGAAGGACTGATGAGAGAAAGCATGTGCTGTAAAAGAGATCCAGTGTTCCAGATGACATTTACAATAAATGCTCTTAGTGAGATCAAATTAAGAGTTTTTTTTACATATTTGTAAAAGTGTGCATGATTTTAGAAATATAATACATGTTTGACGAAGTTTTTACAACATGGAACTTGTCCCTTATTTTTTTGTCTTGTTCAGGCATACCACAAGGTGAACTTGAAGCATATTACAAGAAATATTTTTCAATAGTGCATATGGTCACTAATAAATGTAAGAATTATTTTCAACCAAAATTTGTAAACTTTTGAAGATAAAAGGAAACTACTATTGCACTTCTATATTTCCTATTTTTGATATTTTCATAAAAATGGGAATTGATTGAATGAAAAAATAAGAAGAGTGCACCATTGGCAAAATTATTCTGGTATCAGTGCTTATTGAGACACTGTTAATCCAAGCAAGGATGTCCTTGTTTGTAATAACATTTTCATATTACTTAAAAATATCCATTTCTCAATGGTATCATAAAAGATGAAATATGTTCTAAAAAGAAAGGAACAGGATCTATATATTTTTTTTAAAGTAATGCATTTGAGATTTAAACCAGCTAAGCAACACATATGATATAAACATCTAATTATAAAATATAGCATTATATCTATGTTAAACTTGTTTGTGACATGCACAGAAAAGGACTGTCTTCCTGTAGACAATGGGAGAATTCTCCTTGTACATATTGTGAATCATAGCATTATTAACATTTGGGTTTAATATGTTTATGGAAGTCAGTATTCAACTCGTCTGGATAATGTAATAAAGGATGGTAAAAGGTTACATTTTAAACACAGGAATTTTAAAAATAGCCCAAATGCAAACATATTTTTTATAATGTAATAAAAACAATTTCTAGGAGCCAAAAATGATATTTAAACTCACTTTTCTTACTCAGAAACAATTTGTAGCATGAGTTGAAATCAAGGAGAGCTTTCTTTCAGAGTATTTTCCACATTCAACTTATCATTCCATTGCCTTATGTCCAAATCTCCACCTATGTTACATTAGACACAGTTCATTTAGAAAGGGCAAACCAAACCTGTCACATAGATTAGCTGTGTGTGTATTGATACATGAAGCAGCCACCCTCAAAACAAAGTAACATTTTCTGAACACATAATTTTTGCACATTTTAACAGGATGTTTTATATTACTTTTAAAGCTACTTTTTGTTTACACAGCACTTTGTGTATGTATAATTACTTAGAACTTTGTTAACAGATGTAAGCAATTTGTACTTCAAGGTCTGTTAAACACATTATCAATAGAATTTTTACTTATCATAAATTCTGTATCACTGATGTTTTTGATGGAAGCAAAAATCTAGAGGGGTAGGCCAAGCTCTCCAGAGGTCGGATGGAATAAAAATACCACCTCTCATCCCAGGCTCTACTTAGTATTTATAATAGAGCTAACACAGGCAGAAATTAGACTATACACCATGAATATTATCAAGCTATCTTTATTGTGTGGGAAGGCTGTGTGCTTCCGTTGAAGGCATCAAGGAAATTTAAATTTTGATTAGTAAAAAATCTCCATTTCCTTGAGTTTCCTAGGCAACATAGAACTAGAGCCTACTATATAGGCTTATAACAGAGCAGATCACAAACTTGGAAGAACAACTGGAAGAGAAGCACCCTTCAACCAAAAGTTGTCACTTACACATTTACAACCTTATTAAATTGCGATTCAGTACATTTAAAAAGGGCTCTACTTAAGCACATAGCATATTTTTTTTACAGAAGTTTTTAGTTAGTGAAGACCTTGCTTTTGGATAGAAGTTCACTAACTAAAAACTTCTGTAAAAAAAAATATGCTGTGTGCTTAAATAGAGCCCTTTTAAATTTACTGAATTGCAATTTAATTAGGCTGTTAATCAGCAATGCTTCATAAAAATATGCAAACTGGACAATGTTGCTGTTGTACATGTGTGCTCTGGAGAAGCGTCAGCTTGCTCAGCCCACATAGCATAAGTTCATATGCCTGACCATAAGTTGAATGTGTTTTCAGCCCTTGCAGTCGAGTGTTCTGTTGAAGCAATATAAGTCAAACATATGGTTTACTTTAGCCAAAAAAAAAACAATTTGAGGATATTTCTTCTATGAGAAGGTCCTCACTGACTAGGCCCAAAAAGGCTAAAACATAAATCTGGGGTTTGCTGTTTCTCCTGTTCAGGGAAGAATTACCTGGAATTTCTATACAGAATCACTCTTTGGAATGATACCTGACTGGTAGGCTATAGGATATTTCTTCCATGTGAAGGGCACAAGTGAGCAATCGGAGGAATCCATAATGAGCTGGACATATAGTAATGTGTTATTATGCATCCTTTAGAGGCCACCAAGTGATCTCTCTGTAGCACTAATATTGTCGAGATAATAGATTTCATTATGAGTTTCAAATTGGACTGACAGTTTTAAGAATTTTAGGTAGTGAACTGCCTTGAAGTTTTCTGAAGCCTTTGGCACCGCAAATATAAGGGAATAGAAATCATTTGGAACTTTGATGATGCTTTTGTATAAATTTCGAAAGGTGTAAATAAACTATAGCAAGCATATTCAGATGGATATCAAATGGCTGGACATTGTTAATCTCATTGTCCATGTCCATATATGTGAGAAATAAAGCTGCATCATCCAAGGAAGTTAACCAATTAAAACACACTGGTGATAATTGTGAACTGCAGCACTCAGCCTTACATTGCCTCACAAGCTGCAACCAACAATACCACATACAAAGTTTAGTTGGGAGAAGGTATATGCTCCATAACAGTGATGAGTTCTTGATCCTCTCATTTCTTCTCTCCAGCTCTGTGCTTTAGTACACTCAATGAAAAAATTATTTTATAATGTATTTTGAAATAAACTGTTTACTGAAAACAATATATAAATCAAGGGTAGTGAATAGGTGGACCTAGGCCCAAATTGTCAGGACCTCCAGTCCCCATATTTACAGACCTATATTCCCATATTTGCATTATTACATTTATGATATATCCTTCCTGAATCTTCCAAATTAAATAAACTAATACAGTAGTTACATACTCTTTATTTCCTAGGTCCGCTTTCACTGATAAATGACATTATATTAAAATACTGTTATGCATATCCATATAAAATATGGATTCCGGACATTGACCTTAATGAATTTTGTAAAATAAATAAAATAAAAGATAAAAGCATAAGTAGAATGAAGAAAATCAGCCATAAATAAATAAAGTTTTCTCTAAAATCTTGTCAAGAGAACAAAAGTGTATTAATATCACCATCACCAATACAGGGTTAGTGTTTTACTTGAAGCTTTTAAAGCTAAGATTATATACAGTATTTAAAGCTTAATGATTAACATTTCATTCCATCTGAGATGCTCAACCATTAGCGATCACGACCCTCTCCCACAGCTCTGTACAGTGCAAGTGACATTTTACTTGCGACACACTGATTGAGAATTTGTGCACTAGACCACAACAAATATTCACAGAATAAAGCATATGTGTTGCAAAAGCTAACAGTTAGGTTTTAATTTCCTATATTAATTATTTCCAGTGGCATCATCATATCAATATGCATTATATTTTTTAAATAATTTTCTTGGAAGATGAAAAGGAAAATAATATTTCTTTACACGTGTAAAAGGGTGTGGATAATATGAGTGTATTTTTCTAACCAGATAATATTTTTGCTGTCACCTGTGAGGTCTGTTGGTCCCAGCTGCTAATAAGCTTGGGCAATGGCCAGGAGTCTGGGATTCATCCTCAGGTAGTAAAGAGCCTGGATGCCAGCCATGAGGTCTGGTTTCAATATTCAGATGGTAAAGCATTTGCATTACATGCATGGGATCTGGAATCGGTGCCCACTTTAAATCTTCCCTTCTCTAAAACCAAGAATGTGTCATTAGTTGCCAGTTCATATGCTCCCACCACCAAGGTTATTATTTAACTTCTCCATTACAGCGGACCCATAGACTATTTTTGTATGGTGGAAGATGGACAAATCAGTTTGGGAAATGCTATTCCTGAACAAAACAGATCCCTGTTGCCAGTTTTTTTGCTGACAGAATGAGTATTTTTCTTGCATTTAACAGCAGATGTCTTAAAAGCTCTGAAATCTATGATGTGTGCGCCTAAATGAGCTGACAGCTGGCACAATTGCGCTAGATCTCAGTCCTGGGTTTACACAGTTTAGCTAAAACACTTTGCTGTGATCTTTATGATTTATCAACAAACAGCAGTGTCTGGAACACTTATGAGCATTCCCAAATAGGCAAGAAATAAGCAGTATGTGAAATTCTTAGTTACTTAAACACAGTCAGGCTAAGACAGCATAAAGCAGATTTTGAAAATATGTTGCAAATACACAAAGTTACAGCCACAATTTTTTTTTCAACCACAGAAAAGAAATTCTGTAAAACTATTTAAGAGTGATTTGTGTTTTCATCACAAAATAAAGCACACTTGGACAAACATAGGCAGATGTTAAGTTTTGACATTAATTTCACCCTGAGATTTAGATATACAATAGCTATGTAGCTACATCTGACTTGCATTGTACTGTAGTGCAAACAGTTTAGAGGGGGTAAATCAGATATAATAATAATTAAAATAATTTTGTATAATTTTTCAAACACCTGTTTCTTGACTATCACAGATGTGAAATGTGTTAGAATAATGTGCGAAACACAAGGAGACTCATTCAATTGAGGCATCGGGTGATCCGGGCTTTGGAAATGGAGGCCGTAACTTATTTTGCTATTCAATTGGTGTCTTTTTGTGGGCTCTGATCGGGTTACGGGCTCCATTCAAGTTAATGCCCCTCCAAGCCTTTGATCTTTCACGGCCGCAAGAGTTCTGAATGCTAAAATCGCAAATCGATATTCAATTCCTCTGATTCCCCCTTGCAAAATGTCAAGGCCGCAAATGGCAAAAGTTGAACCACAAGTTAGGGGTTCCAAGGAGGACTCGCAAAGGGCTTAAAGACATGTCCGGAGCACTTTAAATGCCAAAACAAAATCAATACTGTACTTCAAAATACGGGGAAAGCCATGAAAGACATTAGAATTAATTGCACAACAGTCTCAAGCCCGCAAATCGGCATTCAAAATGCATTTATTTTGATGTTTCAATTTGGGGTTAGATCGATCTCGGGAATCAATGAGTTAATACATAATCAGGCCACCCACATGAACTATCACATTGCTGGTTTGCGGGGCCGATCACATATCGGACCCCAAATCTCTAGTTGATTGACATGTCAACTCCATGTTGCACGGCCTTCATGATGACGAGCTCCTTTTCTATTGTCTGTTTCAGCATCGGGAGTTACGGTCTTGCTTAACTGATCCTGTTCAAGCTTGCAAATGCTGCATACGATGGCATGGTTAACCAATTTCGCTATCGGCCCCTAACTTGAGGTCTTGCCAAATTGAATAGCACTGTAAATCGCGGACGCTGCGGGCGCGCATACTTACGGCCGACATCCCGGGACTTGTGGGCTTGGAATTGAATGAGGCTCAAAGTATTTAGTGGAACACTTAAAAATAACCCTTTCTGTATACATTTTGTCTTTATATGTATTGTAGTTGTACACTGTTTAGAATGTCTGCAGATATATGTATTATTCTCATAACCAGATATGTATTGCTTCCTTGATTATGAGATGCAATAAACAATCAGCAGTGAAGGCTAAAATAAATATTATGATCTTAAATAGAACATGGTGCACTGAGAATATAAGGTGCACACCACTACTAATGTAACATATGCATCTGGAATATGGTTAGCATATTTGTAAAATTACACATTGCTTAACAGCTAAATGGATATTAATAACATTTCTGATGAAGCCAATAATAAGCAGATAATCTATAGAGCAAATTATTGTTTATATCTTATTAGGCAACAAAGCTTCCCTTGCACTTCTACTTGACTTTCAATAAATAAAAAATCCTCATATAAAGGCAAAATGTCAGTCTATGATTTGGTTGTTCCTATTTTGAGCCTATTTGTGACTTAACCAGAATACTTGTCAGTAGTGGGAACACTGTTCACCAACAAATTCTGTAAGAAAAACAAGACTCTTGGCCTGCTAAAAGTATACAAGTATACTCAGAGAGTTTTTTCTGATGTTTCTCTGCAAACAAACAGCGGTGTACTACAGAAGTGATATATCAGGAAATTATGAAAAAAAAAATATTTCTATACAGATAAATTGTGCTCCAATTTACACCATCAAGCATACTTGTAATGTTAAATAGCTAATATCAACATACAATTTCTTCTTTTAAAAGTAATTTAGGCAATTTGTAAACACCATACATATGAGGAGCATCACCTCTAGTGCATGCCAAGACTCCATGAATTAAGTACATATTTTGAAAATAATTACCCCCTACCAAGTATGTTACTATATTTTTACTTTTTCCTTCTCATTTAAAACTTGTGAAATAATGAAAATCCAAGGCAGGATGCTATCCAATTGAGTGATAATTCTACATTGCTGTATGAAATTAAAAAAAATCTGGATACTTTTAGAAAGTATAAACGCAAACAGAAAGCAATTAACTATTCTGCGGGTGCTAAATGTTGTAACATTTATTAAATATGTGATATATTCTAAGACAAATATGTACTCACACAATGTATTGAAATTTTGATAGATCTTGGGACATTTCCAGGAAAATGTCAGGAAATGTGCATGGAATGCACTGTAAACAATTTTCTTATACACAGTATCTTTATGCTAATAAACTGTTAAATACTTTTATATTTGGTGAAACATAAATGAGAAGCATAATTCAAACGAATAACTGAAAATTATTTTAGTTTCTGCTTGTTTTCTCGCTTTAAAATGAGTTTTGCTGCGTTGTATTTTATCGTGTTTTTGTATTACTACTGTGTTATTTCTCAGATCAAAACCACAAACTACAAGTTCTGTAAAAAAATCATTGATGTTTTCTTTTGCCTATTGTCAAAACAAAATGGAAGCCAATTCATGTGGATTGAATGGCAGCTAAAAAACAGCTTGATAGCAACTTTGTCAGCTAATGGTTGAAGTAACCTTTATACCACATATTTTAATATAGGAATACTGTGGATAATCCTACATGGCCCCCCAGAATGAATTGTGTAACAGAAATCATTAGATAGCCTGGGCAAGATTTCTGCTATAACTGAATGCTCGGATCACTCCACATCGAGGGATGGAGTAGAGTCATGTTGATGATATTGTTTGCACTTTCTGCTCTGGGCATCTGGTATGTTTCAAAAACTTAAAAACATCTAAACTGAAAACTGTCTTAAATAAAAGCGGAAATGTTCCAATCCAAAAATCTCTAATTCAAACCATGTCCATAATTCAGAGTAAGTATTTAAAAAGAAAGTTAAAGAAAAGAAAATGTACCATTGCACGTCACATAGATCACTATAATAAACAGAGAATTCTGCCAAAAGAAATGCCTTTTTTTCAGCGTGTACCCCCCAGCTGAACTAAAGGAAGAATTTACCAGCACTGTGCAGTTTCGGTTGAAGGGTGGAGGGAATGTAAAACGCAAAAAGGCAAACAGCCGTAATGCAAAACTCATGCTCTTAGCTGGATTAAATTTGTAGACCTATCCCTGCTGTAAAAAAATATGTATCAGAAATCAAAAAGCTCTATCTTTTTTTTCTCTCTCTTGTTAATATATTTCAGAGCCCTTCAACAATAAAGTTACCTACAGGATTACTAGTAAGGATTTCCCCATTAAATACACTGCATGAAGTCATATTTATTTTTCTGCAACTCTTTATTTTTAATGTTCATGCAGTAAAAAGCAGCAATTTCTGTTTGGAATCCACAATAAAAATATACAGGCATTCATCGTTGGCTGTAGGATTTCTGAGCTTTGGGTATAATTCAAAATGCACCACTGGGTGAATAGAACACAGATTTATCCATAGGATAGCAAGAGTTTCAAGGTAAGAGACTGGGCCTCTCTAACACATGTTTGATTTTTTATATGGTTAGAGGCAATTTAAGCTATGCAGAATTGTGAGAACATTTTTTCCAGGAAAACAAAACAAACAGAATGGTACTAAAACAGTAGCAGAAGTTGTTGATTTAATGACAAATGCAATACAGATTTTTCTTTAGTAATCAGTGCTAATCCATTCACCGTTTTCATATCTTATAATAAATTTGATACGCAAAACAACTATGGTTTAAAGAGTAAGGGTAAAAGTCTTTGAAAAGCCTACTGAGCAGCCCTCCCATTTGTGGAGTGCCAATATCCTCACAAGATGGAAGCAAAACATTATCTGATAATGGTCTTGCCAGTAGCACTTTTACACTAGATGTCAGGTGATTTACTTTCTTCTAGAGAAACAATCAAAGGTTGACTACATTGTCAGCAAACAGGGATGAGCTTGCCCGGTTGTTTTCCACCCAATTTGTAAACATAATGGAGTTTCACAGAAAGGAGAAATGTAGTAAGGATGTATTAAGCACACTGGACCCATAATATTTTATTACTGCCTTTGTTTGCCAATTTACTCTTTTTTTGTTGTGAAGTCATTCAGCCCACAGCACACCAGGCACATCGATCCTTATGTCACAGGTCGTGCTTATCCATAAGGTTTTCTTGACAAAGATACTGGAGTGGGTTGCTAGTTCCTTCTCCACATGACCGCTATTTGTCTGACCTCTCTCCTATGACCTGCCCATCTTCTTTGACCCTACATTGTATACCTCGCAGCTTCATTGAACTACACAAGCCCCTTCACCAAGACAAGGTGCTAGAACTTTACCTGTATATTGTGACAAAAACAATTAGTAAATATTTCCGTTGACTTCATTGGTTCTGTAATCTCCTTGGGCCCCATTCAATTGGCCAAATCACTATTTCTTGAACCTGTAATATTGCTTGTAAATGTTTACAATATTCAATTGGCTATATTTTTCTAATCACATTCCAATTGCGAGTTATCTGCCCAAAATCACTACAGTCCAGCCAAAGACGTAACTCAGCCCTATCTCCTCCATTGATTTTTCAAGCCTGCAAAAGTTAACAGTGCTCAAGACACAAAATCAATATTCAATTACAAAAGTTCCAGTAGCTCGCAAATGAATACTTATCATGGACCCGGCTTGGACTAGAACAGTCACTTTAATAATTTTGATTGATTTCTACGTTGCTAGGTTGTGAGTCCGATCACAAATTTTACTTCTAAGCAGTAATTAATTGTATTATAAACTCCATGTTTTACTAATGTCATGATGACGGTCTCATTTACTGTTGGCTGTGTCTAAGAAGTATTGCAAGTATTTAAGAAGTAAATTACAGGCTTGCTTAAATATTGCCACATCATATGATCACGTCCCCTGAAACCCTATTTAAAAGTGCATGGTTTCAGTGTGGAGGCTGTGAGAGGGCAGTTGCGAGTTAGAGGCAATTGAATGAGTTTAAATGTTTAGAAAAAAAAATGTAACCCCCAGCCAAAATTTTGGGTTAAAGGCAATTACGGGCTTGCAATTGAATGGGGCCCCATGTTAGAAACTTTTCTATATATGAATAAAAATATATATGCTGTCCTCCCCACCCTCCCATAATAGGTATATATATATATATATATATATATATATATATATATATATATATATATACACATTGTATATATATATATATATATATATATATATATATACACATTGTATATCTATCTATATATCTAACTATATATATATATATATATATATATATATATATATATATATATACACACACACACAATATATATTTGCATAAAGGTAATAATTTCCCAGGGACCTTGGATCTAAGGCTCCTAAAATGTGCATGCCTTGCTAGTGAATATTTTTTCAAAGTATAATGTATCTTTATGAGGGGCTTCCTTTCTGACTAGTCTGTCTGGCTCCTATGTTAGACATTTTATAACATCCCTATAGGTGTAATACTTGCAAGGCTGTGCATTCCAATCTTAAATGGCATAAATTATTTCTTAACTTGAGTTAATTACACTCTAGGGTCTCTCTAAATGCACAGTTTATCATACAAACACTCCCAGCATTTGGACCGTGCAAGGTTTCATGACAAATGTTATGTGGTCAAACATTGCCATGGTGTGGTTCTGGTGACATTTGTATACCACTTACTCTGACACTGATAATATTAACCACCAGTGTAAAGATCTCACTAAACTTTGATTGAAGGACAATAAAACACAATTTCCCATCTTAAATTCGAATTAACACTAAAAGGAAAATACCAGAGAGTAGGGGACTAATAATAAAACTCATATAGAACTCTTGGAGAACCTCTCCATTCCTAGGGCCAAATTCTATTAGCGGCCGCAGCCGTTGCGGGGCCGCAAGGACCGGGCGCAAGCTATTCGGCTATTCTATTCCCTTCCGGCCGGGGGCTCCGGCAGGCTTGCGGCCTGCGCCTTGTTATCCCTTGCGGCCGCTCGCGCCAGAGGAAAGCCTTTGATCTAAAATGGCCGCAAGAGTTTCGGCCGCAAGAAAGCCCCGGTTGCTATTCAATTGCTACGGAAACCTCTCTGCAAGGCTAAAAGCGAGCCGCAGCATACTTGCAGCAAACAGGTCCCGCTAGCACCAATTAAGCACATAATAAAGCCCAAATAAAGCCATCCTGCACTCTGAGGAGACTATAAAGTGATTGTAGGTGTTAGCAAAAATAGCACAACATTCCCCAATACTCAAATCAGTAATTTTTGTATTTTCAAATTCTTGTCAAATATCCGTGGACAAAGTCCCGAGGGGTTGGAGCACCTCAGACCCGCAAAGGCTGCGGGATTAGCCTCCGTCAAGTCCGGAAATGGGTAAAATAGACCTACGGGTCGTAAAGGGCTAACTTACAAGTCGTAGCATCGAAAAGCCATTCTGTACTTTTATTAAAAGTGAAAGTGATGTTTGGTTTCAGAATTAATAGCTCAACATTCCCCTACTCTCAAATGCGCAAATAAAGATATTTAACTTCATCTATCATGCAAGCCCGCACGGGTTTGAATAACGAGCTAAGGGCTTGGAGGACAGCCCGCACGGGCTTGAATACGGAGCTACGGGCTTGGTCAGTGAAGTCCGTGGGACTTGTACGGATTTTGAAATCAAAGTACAATTTGGCGATGTGCAAGCTTGAGAATGTTTGGCTAGTAATCCTCATGCCCCACCATTATGTTCCCCATCATTTACAGTGCTTTGCAGTGCTGGATTGAATATATATTGGCTATTACAATGCTTGGTTTGCGGCCCTTCATCTCCGAACCCGTACGGGTTTGAACAAGGACCAGCCCGCGGAACTACGGGACGTAAAGTAATCCGTAAATAATATATCTGATTTGGGCTGATGTGCAAGCTTGAGAGGGTGTTGCTATTAATCCTCGTGTCCCCCATTATGATGCTTAGCATTTACGGAGCTTTACAGTGCATTCTCGATTTTATATTTGCATTTTCAGTTTTAGGACTTTGCGGCCGGAAAACAAGATTTACGGGCGCTGGGAAAAAGCTTCCGGCCGTTTGCATGATATGCGGCCGGCCGGAAGGGGATATCCTTGCGGCGCCGTATAATTGAATTGCAAGGTAAAAGTAGCTCTACACGGGCCCGTAAGACGGCCACAAGGAATCGCAGCTTTGCGGCCGTTTTACGGCCGATAATTGAATGAGGCCCCTAGGGTATATGTATTAAGGATGGACAACTCAAAAGGTTCTCCAACATTGCACACTATTTTATATATGGCTAATCTAATACACAGCGCAATGCTAGTTTGATTCAGTCAATGTGTTTAACATGACTACATGTAAACTTGTCATACCAAATTTCAAGACTTACAGAAGCAAAATTTGCCTGGGACTAAATGTAACAGAAGTAGCAAGTATCAAATATGTTTAAACATGCTGTGCAAGAAAGATTTGTAAATATGCAAAATGCCAAGAAGTAGTTTTCGGTTCCATTTCAAACTTGCCATTCAATGAGCAGACATCATTGTATGACATATTTTGCGAATTAGTTCAGCATTTTCTTCCCAAATGATGTATGACTTGTTCCTTTTACAATAACACATCTTCCACAATACAGTGGTACTTGCTGTTCATTTGTTCCAGACAGCACAATGAGTTCCAAAGACAATGAGTACCAAACAAACTTTTCCCATAAGGATTAATGGAAATTGAAATAATCAATTTCTGAACCCCAGAAATTTCTCATTTTATTTTTAATTGATGGAGTTGTTTTCAGATACAAATCCTTAAAATTAAACAGACATAAATAAAAACAATAATTAGATAAAATAAGATTTAACTTCACTGTACCTGTACTGAGAGGAGTTGATGGAACTATGGGATGTGGCGAGGCAGAAGATGAAGAGGAGTGGAGAGGTTATTGCTTGGAAGGGAAGTCCCCTTCCAATAAAACATCAGGCACTTGCACATGGATTCTTTCACATTTGTGTCTCTTAACAGCACTGAATACTGCTGGAGACTCTGATGTAGGGAGTTTCACTAGAAACTTGCTTCTGTCTATGTTTCAAAATGTTTGTGAAGTGAGACATTGATCATTGAACAAGTCCATATTTCGGCTTGCTTGAGCATTGTCAGGGTGATAATTTTCATCAAACGTTTGTAATTCAACCCATTTTGAACATATTTCTTTTCTATTGGACCAGGTTCAGCTTTAAGCCTTTAAAGTCCTTCTGAGTTACATCTTCTGGCTACAATAACCCCCAGGCAGGGTTATTGGTCTTCTAAGAGACTGCTTGCCAGGTCTTATCTATCAGAGTGATTCAGTGTCAACTCACTATACGAGGTCACCTCAAAGCACCTCTGGAAGAGGGTCTTGGTATATAGTTTTTACATTTTTAGTTGACCTGCTGGTCCATAGGATGGATCAGAGGTTGTGTTAGGAGGCAAGACCTTCATAGTTCTAAAATTAAAGTCCTCCAGCAAATTGTCCTCCAAGCCTGAAGGGTGAGCAGAAGCATTGTCCATTATTAACAGAGCCCGCAGGGGCAGTTCTTTTTCCTGCAAATATTTTTCAACACTGAGGCCAAACACTTTGTTCATCCATGTGATGAAGAACTGCCTGGTTACTGAGACTTTGCTGTTGGCCCTACACATTACACTTAACTTGCTTTTTATCACATTTTCTCTCTTGATAACTCAGGAATTAACACTTTCATAGACTAGTAGAGGCTTAATTTTTTAATCCGTACTAGCATTCCCATACAACAACAGAGATCACCTAGCTGGGTCGGAGTTATGATTTTAACAATCGCAGGGATTCTGAGCTTCTAACCTGCAAATCATTTGTGTGTAGCTAAAAGACGCCAATTGAAAAGCAAATTAGTTTACGGGCTACAGTAAGCAAATTCAATCCCCCGAGAAATAAGATTGATTTTTTTAGGGAGAGGCAGAGGTCAGAAATTGAAAGACATCAAGGCCCTCATTCAATTGCAATTCTGCCAATTGAATAGCGCTCTAAATAAGCATTTAACATATTTTTTTTAAAGAAGTTTTTAGTTAGTAAACATCTTTTCAAAAGCAAGGTTTTCACTAACTAAAAACTTATTTAAAAAAAACATGTTAAATGCTTATTTAGAGCGCTATTCAATTGGCAGAATTGCAATTGAATGAGGGCCCAAGTGTCCAATGGGACATCGGATTTAATGGTTTTAAATCAAGAACTCAATCAACTGTGTTCTGAAATGTGTCCTGTGGATGAGACAATAAAGCATCCGCTAAATAAGGAGGAAGGTGTTGACTTGATAATCAACATCTCTGACTTTAACCTTCTAAAAGAACACATAAAAAAACTTAACAAAGGGTTCACCTTTATACTAACTACCAAACCAGTACTTTTTGATAATGTTAAAGGCTTAAACCTCTTCAAATGTAAACTTGCCCTCAAAAAATATTTCAGTAACAAGAAAAAAAAAATCACTAATGAGGTCAGGCCTTGAAGTGACAGATAAGGATACTGTTGATATAATGATATCGCTACTTGAGTAGCAAGATGACGATGCAGAAATGATTCCATTTGACAAATTTGTGGAAACAAGTAAATTCACACCATCCTTTTCAGAGTATGCAAATATCTTGATCTTTGTATATCTTGTTACCTCAGAGCTGGAATAAAACATCCAAAGAGCACCGAAGAACTTACCTGCAACGTAAGGCACTGAAGGTATTAAAAGATTGGTCTTCAATTTTAATTAAGCCAGCAGATAAGAACAGAAATCTGGTGATTCTAAACACTGAGGAGTATGTTGACATATGTGAAACGATCCTAAGGGATCGAGAAACATACCATCTGTAGCCCTCTGATCCGGCAATACTGTTTAGGAATGAGTTGAAAATGATTTTAGCACATGCAAAGAAAGATGGACCCATTACACAAGTGGACTATCTTCTGCCCTCTAAGCCAAGAATCTAAACCTTTTACGCCCTCACAAAGGTGCACAAACAAAACCGACCAATCCCGGGAGGACCGATTGTGTCAGGTGTCAATAACCTGACACAAAATATCAGCAAGTATGTGGATAACTATCTAAATCCGTTTGGTAGAACATTGACGTCATATATCAAAGATACTCTTGATACAATGAAAAGATTGGATACACTGACAGTATCATGACATACCTTTATCACAATCATTAATGTGGAAGGCCTGTATAGCTGTATTCTCCATGAATTAGGAATACAGGCAGTGGCCTACTTTCCTTCTTCATCAAGACTGGATCGGAAACAGAAGAATCTATTTGTTTTAGAGCTATTAAGGTCCATCTAAACAATGAACTACTTTGTCTTTAATGGCAAGTTCTTCCACCAGTCCAGGAAAACAGCAATGGGTAAGTCATGTGCACTGAGTTTCGCCAACCTATACCTGGGCTGGTGGGAGGACACAGTAGTTTTTGCTGAAACAATGAATGGATTTACTAAATTCCTTACACTTTGGATTATGTGTTGCTGATATGGAACGGGACTACAGTGCCTTACAAAAGCATTCACACCTCTTGACATTTTACCTATTTTGTTACATTACAGCCTTAAGGTCAATGTTTTGTTAATCTGAATTTTATGTGATGGATCAGAACACAATAGTCTAAGTCGGTGAAGTGAAATTAGAAAAATATATACATAAAACTATTTTTTAGAAATAGAACACAGAAAATTGGCATGTGCGTATTGTAACAGAGTCAAGCAAAGAGTGCCCCTAAAGGTGGATTTAATTAAAGAGGCTGGAAGATTTCTCTGGGGAAAGAAAGAGTTAACTCAGGGCAGAGTGATCAGAGGCTAATTGAAGCCCAGAGAGGGGTGGAGTTCTCACTTAGGCTTGGGCCTAAGCTGTGTGAGCAGTGTATGAAATCTGCTGAAAGAGGTC
Source organism: Discoglossus pictus (assembly GCA_027410445.1). Taxonomy (NCBI): domain Eukaryota; kingdom Metazoa; phylum Chordata; class Amphibia; order Anura; family Alytidae; genus Discoglossus; species Discoglossus pictus. The sequence continues at coordinate 91,743,276 of CM050171.1, forward strand.
CTGTTGGTGGGCTGCTGTTAGCAGCTAAAAGTGCCAAGTCGGATTGCAGAGCAGAGCCAAGTTTGATTGCAGAGCAGAGCAAAGCCAAGTCGGTCTGCAGAGCAGAGCCAAGTTGGATTGCAGAGCAGAGCAAAGCTAAGTCGGTCTGCAGAGCAGGGCCAAGTCGGATTGCAGAGCAGAGCAAAGCAAGTCGGTCTACAGAGCAGAGTAGCCAAGTCGGATTGCAGACAGAGCAAAGCCAAGTCGCAGTGCAGAGCAGAGCAAAGCCAAGTCGGTCTGCAGAGCAGAGCCAAGTCGGATTACAGAGCAGAGCCAGGTCGGTCTGCAGAGCAGAGCCAAGTCGGTCTGCAGAGCAGAGCCAAGTCGGTCTGCAGAGCACAGCCAAGACGGTTTGCAGAGGAAAGCGTTTTAAAGGTAAAACTGTTTTTGCCTGGAAGCTGGTCACAGACAAAGCGGTTTCCAAATTTAAAGACTGTGTAAATTGACCCCAGGGAGAAGGCAGCAATATAGCTGAGGATCTGTCAGCGCTGTTGCTGAAAGGCATATTAAGGGTCCCTGGAGGTTGGAGCATTCCGGAGAGACGGGCGGGCCGAATGCTCCCCTTTCTACTGATAAAGATATTTACAAGAGAACTATGTGATTTGTTATAACTTTGGCTGATGTAAGCCATTATGTGGTGTAATTTTTGGACTTTTAATAAAAGATTAAAATCTAGAAGGTAACAGGTAAATCTACCACATTATGTATTCACCCCCTTTGTTATGAAACCCATAAAAAGCTCTGGTGCAACCAATTACCTTCAGAAGTCACATAATTAGTGAAATGATGTCCACCTGTGTGCAATCTAAGTGTCACATGATATGTCTGTTACGCCCGCCTAATTTGGGGGACTATGCTCACCCCAATTCTCTCTCTCTCTCTATGGGTTGCAACTGTTTGTTCCGATCTCGACACCAGCAGACACTTCAGATGACAGCATCATTTCTGAAGACCCCTTTTCTTAGGATCTCAGAATCACACACCATGTACTTTCTTTATTCTTCAAAACACATTTCAGATGACATAAAACACCAAAGACTTTCCCCCAGTTCTAGCCAATCCTCCTAGGCAGATAGCTTGCTACCCCCTCACCCACATGGCTTCTTGTTCTCATTACACATTTTTTCTCCTCTTACAGAGCCATAAAACTTGCTCCCCCTTCATGACTAAAGTCAGAGCCTTCACACGTGGTCGATCGCAGGGCCATATAAATTATTTACAATTATTTAACCCCTTGAATATCCTAGATATGACTGTTAAGAAAGTTGTTAGTACCTTCTGACCACACATAATAACGGATGAACCCCAAACAGTCCAGTGGGCCCTTCTGTTCAAAACAATGTCATTACATATACACACCTTTTTTTAAAGGCCCCAGAGGCTGCAACACCTAAGCAAGAGGCACTGCTAACCAAACACTGCCATGAAGACCAAGGAACTCTCTAAACAAGTAAGGGACAATGTTGTTGAGAATTACAAGTCAGGGTTAGGTTATAAAAAAACATCAAACTATTTGATGATCCCAAGGAGCACCATCAAATCTATCATACACAAATGGAAAGAACATGGCACAACAGCAAACTTGCCAAGAGACTGCCGCCCACCAAAACTCACGGACCGGGCAAGGAGGGCTTTAATCAGAGAGGCAGCACAGAGACCTAAGGTAACCCTGGAGGAGCTGCAGAGTTCCACGGCAGAAACTAGTATCTGTACATAAGACGACGATAAGCTGTACGCTCCATAGAGTTACGCTTTATGGCAGAGTGGCCAAGAGAAAGCCATTACTTTCAGCAAAAAACAAAATGGCACGTTTTGAGTTTGCGAAAAGGCATGTGGAAGACTATCAAAATGTATGGAGCAAGGTACTCTGGTCTGATGAGACTAAAATTTAACTTTTCGGCCATTAAAGAAAACCCTATGTTTGGCGCAAACCCAACACATTGCATCACCCAAAGAACACCATCCCCACTGTGAAACATGGTGGTGGCAGCATCATGCTGTGGAGATGTTTTTCACCAGCCGGGATTGGGAAACTGGTCAGAGTTGAGGGAAAGATGGATGGTGCTAAATACAGGGATATTCTTGAGAAAACCTGTACCACTCTGCGTGAATTGAGGCTAGGACGGAGGTTCACACTTAAGTGGTTAACACTTAAGGGGAAACATTTAAATGTGTTGGAATGTCCTAGTCAAAGCTCAGACCATAATCCAATAGAAAATATGTGGTAAGACATAAAGATTGCTGTTCACAAGCGCAAACCATCCAACTTGAAGGAGCTTGAGCAGTTTTGCAAGGAGGAATGGGCAAAAATCCCAGTGGTAACATGTGGCAAGCTTATAGAGACCTCGACTCGAAATCGAGTTGGAGCTGTGATTGCTGCAAAAGGTGGCTCTACAAAGTATTGACTTTAGGGGGGTGAATAGTTATGCACATTGACTTTTTCTGTTATTTTATCCTATTTCTTGTTTGCTTCACAATAAAAAAAAACATCTTCAAAGTTGTGGGCATGTTCTGTATATTTAATGATGCAAATCCTCAAACAATCCATGTTAATTCCAGGTTGTGAGGCAACAAAACACAAAAAATGTCAAGGGGGTGAATACTTTTGCAAGGCACTGAATATCAGAAACAGGTTTGTGGAAAAATTGAATATCAACGATATAGGCTTGAAATTTACAAATTGACGCCGAGAACGTAGACCTCCAGATCTGTAAGGATACTGATGGGAACATTACTATGAAATGTTTTCAGAAACCCACTGCCACAATTTCACTGCTTGAGTGGACTATTCCAATTGATTCGTCGTAATTCCTCCACTCTGGCGGACTTTAAAAAAGAGGCTAAAGATCTGTAATATCGCTTTAAAATTAGAGGCTATTCCAATCGTTGTCTTAAAATGGCATATAAAAGGGCACTTAACTCTGAACATAATTAATTACTGTATACACAGCAAATAATGGATAAGTAGAGCTCCATCAGGCAAATTTTTACGTATTCAAGTGATTGTCAAGTCCTAATGATAGATAAGGACCTACCTCCAAGTATTACTAAACGACCGTCAATTAAATTTAGGCGATCACCAAGTTTAAAAGATATTTTGGTACATAGTCAATTTAAGAGAGAGATAAATCTACATGCTGGCTAACTCCAACGAAAGTATGCTTTAAATGTGGACAATGTGCCGAGTGCAAATTCGTTATTCAGGCGAAATCTTTTAAACACCCAATAAATGGGAGTGAATATATGATCAAGACATTTTTCAACTGCTCCACTATAGGCGTGATATATGTGATCGTCTGTACATGCAAAAAGATATATGTTGGGAAAACCTGTCGACAATTCCGACGCAGGATATGGGAGCATATCTATAGCGTTGAGGGAGGCAGATACCCCAATCTCTAGACACATCAGAAACTGCCATAACAAAAATTTGACACATCTGAAATATATGTAATTGATGGCAGTACTGATAATTTAAGAAATGGGGACTTTGATAAAACCCTACTACAGAGGGAATGTCACTGGATTTTTCATTTAAAGTCACAATCGTCAGAAGGTTTTTCTTTTAAAGCCTTGCTATGATGAATTTAAAATTCAGGTATAAAAAGATAAAGTTGATTTCAAGGTGTTCTGTTGACCTCCCTATACACTGTGCAATATTGATACCCGCTTTATTACTGTAAGTAAATTAATAGCTATTTGGCTTTATTAAGTCATCCTACTGTTTCAAGGGGTGGATCATAAATTTCATACTATTTTGTATGACACTCTGATAGTGACAGTTTATCTGTAGGTTTGTATGTTTAAGGAGTGGATATATTGGAGTTCAAGCTTTATGTAGGTACATACTCTTTAATAAGGGTACATGATCATAATGGTGTTCATTGTTAAGTAACATAAATATTGATTGAATATAGACATCACTTAAACCAGTGCTAGGAGTTGGAATTACATTTAATAAATTATAAAATGTCTATTAACATCATATCTCCATAATCTATATGTGGCAGATCTAGTGTACATTACTAATCTAAAGCATAAAAGAGAATAGTATTGATGACATAGCTATTGTGTATAACATATCAATTGTATTTATAATGTAATATAATTTATATAAATGTATACCTGTAAGAAAGTTTTGAAGTATGATGTCTCTAATTTGTCATTCTATAAGCTGCCATTTACATCCTGCACTTAAATCTATGTGTCTAGACAAAAAATAGACTCTCCATTGCTATAAAAACGCTGTCTTTAAAACATAGCATTATTCGAGTAGCAGGTTAACAATTATTTAATGTTTATAAATAACACAGCCTCATAATTTTGACATTGGCGGCTCTTGTAGATACTACTAATATAATAATTGTTAATTTTGCGCTCATTTCAATACAATAATCTTTATATATGAAACATTTAGCAGAAGGGCTCTAATCATAATGTCTCTAATGTATAATGTTTATGCTGCCATATATAATCGTCTCTTTAACTTAAGCGTTCAGCCAGTAGATTAATATTCTATTGCTATGACAACATGGTACAGAGCCTGTAAACACAGCACTATTTAAGAAGCATGGTGATCCTCATAGACACGCTGCCCCCCTGATGACTTCAGCACGCCGCTGAAGAAACGCATGTCGGGGGTCGGCGTCTAAGGACGTGCGCTGTGTGGATGAAGTGTTGCTGTGCTGCTGTGTAGATGTACAGGCAGTGTGAAGGTATATTTGACTTTGCTCAAGTAAGTGCTTCTATTATTTTTGTCTTAATTACATGGAAACTGTGCAGGAAGGAGTATGGTGCTTGAGTGTGGAGGTAGATTTTACCCAGCTCAACAGTAAGTGCCTACTTTATTTTATCATATGTGTGCAGAGGGGAGCATTCAACGTATTACTGGTGAGGTGGTTAGCTCCATTATGTAGATATTTTGAATATTAGGGATAACCTCCATACACTAGCACTTTTAATCTCTTCAATGAAGTGCATTACAGAGCCTTCTTCCATAATATATTTGCACTTTTTGGCACATGCACAATAGTTTATGTCAATTTGTTTACATTTTCATTCTGTAAAATGCCTATGTAAACATTTTCATAAAAATGTTTCTCTAAAAAAAATGCTACACTTTTTCCATGCAGATATGTTTAAAGTTTAGTTTCTTGCAGTAATAACAAACATCATACATATGGAAATCTTTATGGTTACTTTGGGAATGAATGAATAAATAGATAATGGCATTCACGTTATGAAGCTCAATCATATGTTGAAGTATTCTAAAATAATGTTCATAATTTTACATATATATTCAAGATTAGAAAAAAGATGTGAAACTTAAAATAGCTGGAAATCAGTCCAAAAGCATGAGAGTATAATATGTACCTGATTGCAATAGAATAAAACACATATAAACAAGTTATTAGCATATACTACATATACACCAATCTTCATTAAATGACAACTGCAATTTGGAAAAGAAAAGAAAATCACATGCTTCTGGGGTGTGTAACCAAACTAGAAGCTATACACGATAGACACACAAAAGCATTTCAGAGAAAATCTTATATTTAAATAACTCTGATATGGGACTCTATCTTGGACTTCTAGTCTGTCTTTAGTTTAAGGGGGTAGGTTATACTATTGGGGAAGGGCTGACTCTGTCTTTAAAATCTATTAATAATAGGCTGCAATTGCCTTAGATGTTTTAATATAAGTGAATACAGATCTTATCTGCATCCACACTTCCTCCCACTCCTCCCAGGTGTCTAATCCTTCTACAAAAAAAATACTAATTTGAGAAAAACTGAACACAAAAGGTAAAAATTAAATGCTGCCATTCTTTTTTTTTAAAACTGCGTAAAACATGTTCTTCATACAGGTGTATTGCACTTTAGTGGTTCTTTAAGTAGTGAACCAATATTTGCCACATTTATCTGGTAAATTTCATTCTAAACTAGATTGTTCAAAAGAATGTTTAAAACTGAATAGTTAATTTGTGTAAGTATTGTAGCAATATTCTAGTATGAAGCATTTCCTATATATAGGACTTGACTACATGGCTCCTACATGAAATCATACATGTCAATATCTCACATAAGACTTATCTGAGTAATCGTAGCAAACAGTTACAGTAAAATGTATAACAGATCAGAAATGGCATAGTAACCCTCTCTGGTTGGTTGCTTAGTAACCATGTGCTATGGGCTTGATTTTAGAAGCCATCAGTTTCCAGAAGATTTTCATGTTTACAGGTTATACCACAAGGACCCAAATTGGACTGGGTTCATTTTAAGTGCCATCGGGGTCCATTAGAGAGCTGCCGGCAAAAATACTTGGGTGCAAGTCAGTAAATGTTGTGGGAGTTTTCTTGTGGCAACCATGTAATAGCTCCAAAAACTTTCTAATTTGAATCCTCTTTAAATTGGGGCTGTAACTCCAAAATTACGTGTTACGGGTATTAAATTAGCCCTGTAACGTTGCTCGCAGTGGTTTTGCATGTTAACACTCAGGATGGCTGAGAATAGGCTACGTGTTCAGCGACGTTGAACTTTGTATACGTAAACTCTTTGATCCGACAAGCACGTAACCGCTACTTGTTCAATTTAGCTATTAAATTGTAACCTGGTCACTCGCAAGCAAGCACGTAACACGCAAATGGAGCACAAAGGCCAAGAGCAACCGCAAGGGGGGTAAAGTCCAATACGTAGAACTTGTAATGCAAATAACAACTCTTTACTTTACTTTTATTATAAGGGAAAGTGATGTTAGGTCTTAGAATTTATAGCATCTTGTTGAGTGAACTAACTATTCATAAGGTCCGCAACACAAGATGAGATCCCGCTCCATGCTGATGATAGCCAGTAAACTTGAAACATCTGCACATGGATAGGATACTCACCCTGTGTTTAATCCAACCTTGGCTTTGCATTAAAGCTGTGTAATTCAGCAGGCATAAGCTTAAAGGAAGCCATGTTTGATAATGGCTATGGATTGTAGAGCGAGGCATTTGTGGGCACATTTGCATGTCCCAGCTCAGCTTCCCAGAATGCAGCGTAATAACTGTTTTTCTTGGAATTCTGAGCAGGAAGCAGTTTTTTTTACTTGTTTTAGACATTCAAATGTGAACACAGATGTACTTAACAATGACTTAAAGATCATGATGAGGAAAAATAAAAATGTGTTTAAATTATACAAGAAGGAGGGAACAGAGGCAACTTTATGTGATTATAAGGAAATCAACAAGTCTTGCAAAAGGACTATTAGACGGGCTAAAATAGAAAATGAGTCATTTTGCAATGGAAAGTAAGACTAACCCTAAAATATTTTTTAAATATATTAATGTGAAGAAGGCCAGGAAGGAATCGATAGGACCATTACAATGTGACACAGGCCATCTGATAATTAGTGACCAGGAAAAGGCAGATGAGGTAAATAGGTTCTTTTCTTCGGTATACACAAGCGAGGTACCAGTGGTTGGGACACCGCAACATAATGGCACTACACTACCTTCACTAAATAATTGGTTAACGCAGGAAGTAATACACAAGAGGTTGGAGAAAATAAATGTTAATAAAGCCCCAGGTCCTGATGGAATACATCCAAGGGTACTGAGGGAGCTGGGTTCTGTAATAGCCAAACCATTATATCTAATCTTTCAAGACTCACTCACTACAGGGTCTCTACCAGATGACTGGAGAAAAGCAGAGGTGATACCTATATTTACGAAGGGATCTAGAGCAAATCCTGGGAATTATAGACCAGTGAGCCTCACTTCTGTAGTTGGGAAGCTTTTAGAAGGGTTAATAAGGGACAGAATACAAGAATATGTCTATTTGAACAGGATCATAGGTAGCAGTCAACACGGATTTATGAAGGATAGGTCGTGTCAGACCAATCTAATTAGTTTTTATGAGGAGGTTAGTAGGAACTTGGATCAGGGCAACTCAGTGGATGTAGTCTTTTTAGATCTTTCAAAGGCATTTGATACAGTGCCACATGGAAGACTAGTGAGCAAACTAAGGGATACAGGAATTGCAGTAAATATCTGCTCATGGATCGAGAGCTGGCTAAAAGACAGGAAGCAAAGGGTTGTTGTGAATGGAACATACTCCGATTGGTCTAATGTGATAAGTGGGGTTCCTCAAGGTTCAGTATTAGGTCCTCTCCTTTTTAACATATTTATTAATGACATTGAAGTAGGACTCGAATGTAGTGTCTCCATTTTTGCTGATGACACTAAGTTGTGCAAGGTAATAAAATCAGATAATGATGTACTTTCCCTACAAATGGATTTGCATGAATTACAGAAATGGGCGGCTAAATGGCAAATGAGATTCAATACAAATAAATGCAAGGTTATGCATTTGGGAAGGAACAATAGCCAAGCAATCTATAATCTTAATGGTACAAATCTAGGGGTATCAGATATTGAAAGGGATTTGGGAGTACTAGTGGACAACCACCTAGGTAACAGCGCTCAAAGCCAAGCAGCGGCTGCAAAGGCAAATAAAATATTAGCATGTATTAGGAAGGGTATAGAAGCCAGGGAAGAAGATATAATTCTGCCACTATACAAATCTCTAGTACGTCCTAATTTGGAATATGAAGTACAATTGTGGGCACCACCTCATAAAAAAGACATTTTAGAGCTGGAAAAAGTACAGAGAAGGGCTACAAAACTAATAAGGGGAATGGAGGGGCTAAGTTATGAAGAAAGACTAACAAAATTAAACTTATTTTCGCTAGAAAAAAGGCGTCTAAGAGGAGATATGATTAGTGATATAAACACATCCACGGTCAATATAAGGCTTTGTCAAGTGAAATTTTTGTAGCAAGAGATTTTCAACTGACAAGAGGACATCCTTTGAGGTTAGAGGAAAAAAGATTTCACCTTAAACAAAGAAAAGTGTTCTTCACAGTTAGGGTGATTAAACTGTGGAATTCTCTACCAAAGGAAGTGGTGACAGCGAATTCGATAGACAACTTCAAAAAGGGGTTAGATATATTTTTGAATAAAGAGGGCATTCAAGGCTATCCTAGATAACTAGCAAAGGAATATTGATCCAGGGGGAAATTTGATCGCCAGTTTCTGGGGTCAGGAAGGAATTTAGCTTTTTTTTTTTCCTTATGAGACAATTGGCAAAGTTTCAATGTTTTTTTTTTTTCTGTTTGCCTTCCTCTGGATCAAATAACAATTAACAAATAATAATAAATAGTGCACATTAAAAAGATCAATAGAGATCAAAAAAGGTTGAACTTGATGGACTAACTCTTTATTCATCCTCCAATATTATACTATTAATAATTATTTAATCAATAATTTAATTAATAACTATTCCGCATATTGCAGATCAGAGGAGATCTTAACAGGTTGAACTTGATGGACTGAAAGCCTTTTTTCAACCTTAATTACTATGTAACTATCTATGTAACTATTTATTTACTATCACATATGTAGTTGTGAGCATGCGAGTTGTTGCTAACGCTTGCGGGCTCGCACAGCGAGCCTGCGGCCCAGTTGCTGACAAGGAGCGCTGAAAGCGCTCCTTGCCAGCAACTGCGGACCTCTCAAAAAATACAAGACACGTTACAACCAATTACGACCTCGCAAAAAAACGTCTGCAACCCACGCACATGAAAAAATGAAAAACACAATAAACACACACAACACATAAATAAAAAGCTTACCTACATGAAGAAGGGCATCCAGGACCTCAAAAACTGAAGTTACACCTCAATTTAACTCAAAATAAAAGAGTTTAGACACTGAAAAATTCTCTAAGCGAGAGAAAAAATGGCTGCCGAAAAAAAAAAAAAAAACGAGGCTACAGCAGTCTAAAGACTCAAAACACCACCAAACACCTACGGAATTGCCGAAAAAGACATATGAGATTCCAAAACAAGGACGCAACCTGCGCGACCCCAAACACATTAGAAACACAAAAAATACACACAACAAACATATTAAAAGCTTACCCACAGCAAGGTGGTGCACTCAGGACCTCTGCAAGTAAAGTTACACCTCGATTTACCTACAAATTTCGGAGTTTAAACACCAGAAAATCACCTAAGCAAGAGAAAAATGGCCGCCAAACAAAACGAAAACGAGGCTACAGGACTCTAAACACACAAAACAGCAGCATAAACACGCAAAACATCATCAAACAGCTACGAATATTGCAAAAAAGTCGGACGACATTTAAATCGAAGGACGCTAAATCAGCCGCAGCCGCATACCACACATTAGCCGCCATTTTAGAACAATAACTTATACAATGCGGAAGTACACAGCTACGCTAACGGTTTGCCTCGCGCACGCACACTATTACACTGCACACATTCATCACGCTTACACAGCAGCTCCACAGCACTAATGCTGCAGCAACATCAAAACAGATTGCCAGCTCTTCAACAGAATGCTTCCTCCATATATTACTTGAAAACAGGTATATTACTTTATTAATGTATTATTTATTTTATTATTATACACCAAACAGCATTAGCTCACTTACAATTTCATTGCCGTCATTTTTTGACGGGCAATTCGCTAGTATATATATATATATATATATATATATATATATATATATACAGTGCATATAAAAAGTCTACACACCCCTGTTAAAATGTCAGGTTTGTGTGCTGTACAAAAATGAGACAAAGATAAATAATTTCAGAACTTTTTCCGCCTTTAATGTGACCTATAAACTATAGAACTCAATTAAAAAACAAACGGAAATCTTTTAGGTGGAAAGGAAAAAATAAAATAAAAAATAATGTGGTTGCATAAGTCTGCACACCCTCTTATAACTGGGGATGTAGCTGTGTTCAGATTTAAGCAATCAAATTCCAAAAGTGCCTCGGATTAACCCCAAATAAAGTTCAGCTGCTCTAGTTGGTCTTTCCTGAAATTTTCTTAGTCGCATCCCACAGCAAAAGCCATAGTCCACAGAGAGCTTCCAAAGCATCAGAGGGATCTCATTGTTAAAAGGTATCAGTCAGGAGAAGGGCACAAAAGAATTTCCAAGGCATTAGATATACCATGGAACACAGTGAAGACAGTCATCATCAAGTGGAGAAAATATGGCACAACAGTGACATTACCAAGAACTGGAGCTCCCTCCAAAATTGATGAAAAGACTAGAAGAAAACTTGTCTGGGAGGCTACCAAGAGGCATACAGCAACATTAAAGGAGCTGCAGGAATATCTGGCAAGTACTGGCTGTATGGTACATGTGACAACAATCTCCTGTATTCTTCATATGTCTGGGCTATGGGGTAGAGTGGGAAGACGAAAGCCTTTTCTTACGAAGAAAAACATCCAAGCCAGGCTACATTTTGCAAAAACACATCTGAAGTCTCCCAAAAGCATGTGGGAAAAGGTGTTATGGTCTGATGAAACCAAGGTTGAACTTTTTTGGGCATAATTCCAAAAGATATGTTTGGCGTAAAAACAACACTGCACATCACCAAAAGAACACCATACCCACAGTGAAGCATGGTGGTGGCAGCATCATGGTTTGGGACTGTTTTTCTTTAGCTGGAACTGGGGCCTTAGTTAAGATAGAGGGAATTATGAACGCTTCCAAATACCAGTCAATATTGGCACAAAACCTTCAGGCTTCTGCTAGAAAGCTGAACATGAAGAGGAACTTCATCTTTCAGCATGACAACGACCCAAAGCATACATCCAAATCAACAAAGGAATGGCTTTACCAGAAGAAGATTAAAGTTTTGGAATGGCCCAGCCAGAGCCTAGACCTGAATCTGATTGAAAATCTGTGGGGTGATCTGAAGAGGGCTGTGCACAGGAGATGCCCTCACAATCTGACAGATTTGGAGTGTTTTTGCAAAGAAGAGTGGGCAAATCTTGCCAAGTCAAAATGTGCCATGCTGATGGACTCATACCCCAAAAGACTGAGTGCTGTAATAAAATCAAAAGGTGCTTCAACAAAGTATTAGTTTAAGGGTGTGCATACTTATGCAAGGATATTTTTTAATTTTTTTTTTTTCTTCACTCTACCTAAAAGATTTCAGTTTGTTTTTCAATTGAGTTGTACAGTTTACAGATCACATTAAAGGTGGAAAAAGTTCTGAAATGATTTATCTTTGTCTCATTTTTTTACAGCACAGAAACATTTTAGTAGGGGTGTGTAGACTTTTTATATCCACTGTATATATATATATATATATATATATATATATATATAAATATATATATATATATATATATATATATATATAAATATATATATATCTAAAGCCTCATTCAATTGAGCTTTCGGGAGATCCGGGCTTCGGTAATGTAGCCCGCAAGTTATTTTGCTATTCAATTGGAGTCTTTTTGCGGGTTCCGATCGAGTTACGGGCTCCGGCCTCCTATTCACTAAGATGGTTCACATCGCAAGTTAATGCCCCTCCAAACCTTTGATCATTCACGGCCGCAAGAGTTGCGAATGCTGAAATCGCAAATCGCTATTCAATTGCTCTGATTCCCCATCACAAAGCAAGCCGTCAAGCCCGCGAATGGCACAAGCCACAGGTACCAAGGAGGACTCTCGAAGGGCTTAATGACATGTCCAGAGCCCTTTAAATGCACACACACACTACTGTACTTTTATTAAAAGTGAAAGTGATGTTAGGTATTAGAATTAATAGCACAACATTCTCAAGAAATAATTTATTTCATGTTTAATTTCTGTGTTATATCGATCCCGGCAATCAATGGGTTAAAACATTTAATAGAACTTGCATGTAATAGAATATAATTTGTACAGCATTATCAATATTGCATTATATCTGGAATGTTTGATCGATCGTAACTTGTAATTCAAGCCTGTAGGACTTTGAAACCCAACCTCCATTTCAGACATACTGCCTACATCCCGCGACTTGCGAGCTTGCAATTGAATGAGGCTCATAGTGTCTGAAATGAGGTTGAATGGATATTGCTGGTGAGAGCAGTGTGTGCCAGATTTACTCAGGTAAAAAACTTTGTGTCCATGGTTTACAAGCTGTAATAGGAAGTGCTGAGAACAAAAAAAAATCTTGAAATGTAATAGTTCCTGTTCCCCCTGCTTGTGTATATGCTGGTTCTGAATAGAGCAAAGGGTTGACTAGAGAGCAACTAAAAATGTTTGAAACTAAAGAAGCAATAGTTTGATTTGGGACACACACCAAGTAAGACAGGATGGAAATAAGTAAAAATATTCAATATTTGGAGGTGAAATTATTCTGGTGTAGTTCTGAGAGTCTGGGGTTGATCTATGAAGCCTTATTTAATGCTGGGATGACTTAGAGCAAGAAAGTTGAGAATAGAGAGATGTAGTGGCTCCTGTACTGCTGAGAAAGCAGCATGGCTCTATGAAGGACTGAAAATCATGCTGGAGATGCTTTCCATAGGGCTGAGAGGTGCAATGTTTTAGAACTATCAGAAAATGAAAAGATAAGCAGAATCTGAAGAAAATACATTTTGCAAGGTAAGTTGAAAATAACTTATAAAGAAGAAAAGGCATGAGCCTGAGGATTATGAAAACAGTTAAAAGAGTGAAACTACAAAGTATTCATATTCACATTTGCAGAGGGAGGCAGATGAGGTGAGATATAGAAAATAAGTACAGAGTTAAACTGAGAGCTGAAACAGTGGGGTGAGGTAAAACAGAGAAATGAAAAACAGGACATGCAAAACACTGGTGGAAGGAAAAAAGGAGTTTAGGTAGCAGCTTCTACCCAGCCATATTCAATTACCGGATGCAAGCTCGCAAGCTGAACTATATGGAGAATTGTACAATTAGGCCTCCAGTCCCTCCTACAAATACAGACACAGTCTTAAATATATAGAGCCACATTCACATATGCAGCTTTATGCAAAGAATAAAAACTATCTAAACATTTTAAACATCTTCTAGTCCACCTCACAGAATAGCAGACTCCTTAGGAAACTCTCAAATTAAATGGCTGACTTTCTATACATTAAATACCGTTTTGAGAACATGGAGCCCTAATCTATTAAAGCAACATAACTTACTTTAAAATGTAAAATTGGCTGCAAGTGCTTTTTTCTCTAAACTTCTAGATGCTGTCTTTTATATCTCTAGCACGCAACTTAAGTCGTCTCTCTGACTCCATACATGAACTATGCCTTTGTAAGTAAGATTTCAAGTAGGTGTGATTACATGAGCTTGCAATATCAAACCAAGCCTGCAATTTACACAGCCAATAGAAAATGAGAATGTCATCATGCTGCCAGTAAATAATAGAATATAGATGTAACCTGCAAAAATAAGAATAAGAATTAATGAGAGCCAATAAGTAATGTTTGCCCATAGGGATACCACTCTAGAAAATAAATTAGAGCAGCTGGGATCAATATTACACATAAATATCAGTTAAAAATATGATTTTTACTTGCATATTTGTGAGTTTGAGACTGTTGTGCGATTAATTCTAATATCTTTATATTCTTTCCCATTTTAAAGTACAGTAGTGTGTGTTTCATTGCTTCTGCAGCTATCAGAACTGTCGTTAAAATCCTTTGTGAGTCTTTTTACAACTCATAATATTTGTTTTAGAAATGTTTTCTAGTTGCAGGTAAGAGTTTATACGCGACCTAGACGTAAAGTTCTAATAGAATATGGATTTCGTGTTTAAATATGCTGCATGTTACGACCTACTACTTCAATTGGACTTGGTTATAACCTGGTTCAAACCTATACAGCAGAATTGTGATTCATCACCAGATAACCACACTGTAACATAATCAAAATACATACAATTTATATAATTTTAACCATAAGAAAAAAAAACATAACTATAACAATAAACAGGGTAACTTCTTACCAGTCCAGGCCCAGGCCATAGTGTAAAACAGTCCAGTCAGGACATTGCACTTGTAATGTTTGAGATGTCCAAACATTAATGGCTTGTCTGTAGTGATTGTGGATGGGTAATTCTCAATCAGGATGCGAGTAGCTAATAAAGTATGTGGCAACTTTACTTACAACTTTACCTGGGCAATAGAATAGGGCCCATATTTTCTAACTTCTATATAAGAAAATCCTAAGGCTTTTTGAGAGCTGCATTGTCGTATATAATTATCCCCATTAATACCAGGGGAGCCTGGCCCAAACTGTTGCATGGTTCTTTGAAGGAATTTATATTTAGGATGCATTCATACTATGTACTTCTCTAACTGCTTGTGGACTGCATAATATATTGCATTATTTTGGCTATGATAATTGGTTATGCTTCAGCATTTATATATTCTATAAACTGCAGTATGTCATCCTGTTCTCATATTTAACAATGTACATTTAAGAGTAGGATGTTAAGACAATAACATAAATTATACCTATATCCTGGGGGCATTAATATGTTTAGAAGTATGTATGATAAAGATTACATGTCACATCCTTACAGATGCTAGCGGGTAAAAGTGTGTCTTCCTACTGCCCTCCCACCGTGAAATATCTAGAGGGAATGTATCCATTCATTATGATATATGATCTTAAATTATCACTTCCGCCAGATCTGTGACTCCACAAATAGTGTAATTCTACAACCATGTAAAAAGACATTCAGCAGCAACAAAAATACAGCACAAAATTATATGATTTGCACACACACACACATTTAACACCAATGGAAAGTGGTGTGAACTTTATTTTTCAGTGCATCCTCTAAGGTGGGGAGCCTAAAAGCCTGTTCCTTGTACCACACTCTAATCTAGTTTACTTGTGGAAGGAAGGTCTTTCTAAAATAACTGACTTTTTAAACTGGAGATTACAATTGTAAACTCTAGTAACAAGAGATACAAAAAAATGCTTAGAGATTTAAGTTTGTACCCAAATTAAAAGTATCAACACCATTAACAGTTGCATTTGAATTCTAAGAACAGAAACACCTATATTGTGGCATGGTATAATGAAGCAGCCCAAAAAGGACTCAATTTCTAGATCTTTTGACTGAAGTGACAAAATGAAAAAAAATTATTTTATTTTTTGTCAAGCACAGTTCAATAAATATTTATGATGTTTATTAACTGTCTTAGGGCCTATGTTAATCTCTGCAAAGGCAATTACAGGTGCCATAGCAGCACAGTAAATCCTACCTAGCTATGTTAATCTCCCATCCCTAAAATATTGCGAGTGAATTGCATGAAAAAAACGAAAAACAAGGCAAACATC
Organism: Discoglossus pictus; assembly: GCA_027410445.1. Classification (NCBI taxonomy): domain Eukaryota; kingdom Metazoa; phylum Chordata; class Amphibia; order Anura; family Alytidae; genus Discoglossus; species Discoglossus pictus. The sequence goes on from CM050171.1 coordinate 91,759,490, forward strand.
TCCATTGATTTTTGCACTGACAATAAATAACGAGTTACTCCCTTACACTTTGACACCCAAACCCTATGCTAATAAGACTTTATGGATCACTCGCAAATCAGGGTACATTTAATGTGACAGTATAGCACAAAAAGCACACAAAAATATGAAATTTAACATTATTCGACACTTAACAAACCGATAAGACCATATGTGTAATTTAAAAATATGATATGTTAGTATTAAGCCCGTTTTATGATACAAAATCCAGGGTAGAACACAGTACTCAAGGAATTAATACATATCACAAACCCCATATTGCCTAGCGACAAACACTCTAATCCATTGTAAAAGAAAAAGTTCTTAAATATCAAACACATGACAAATGAATGCATCTGAATTACTGAGAAAATGAGAGAATAACTAAGTCTAATGACATTGGTCCAAATTGTTAGAAGTATAAGGCAGAAATATCACAGATGTTTGCATTTTTAAACAGGTAGGCAATAAAGGTTGTTTTTTTTACTGGATAAGCTCATACAACTTTTGACAGATGCTGAAACTTTTTCAGGTGCCTCTCACATTCTGGGGGGCTTTCAACAGTTTATTTCCATTAAAGTTACATGATTAAATTCAATGACCAACATATAATTTATGGCTAAAGAATTTGTCTTTCTATAAATCGTGTCTGATGCCAGTCATCCCCTAAGATCTAGTAATAATCCCTTACTTTCTACTAATTACAGACTTCAGATGCCTGAGGGTCTGCCTTTAGTCTTCTCCAGGTGTGAGTGTCCATGAGAGCAAATTTACAAATCCCTAGTTTATCTTTTACCAGATGCAAAAATGTGACACACGTAGTTGCAGTTCACGGTTTCTTATAACTCCCACAGTCTTCAACGTTTTGTTCTTTTCGTCCAAAAAAATAAATAAATAAGAATTCTACAAACACTTTTTTCTTCTTTTTTTACTAGACAAACTTATTTTAGAGCACACTTTTGAGAGATACAAAAAATAGGTTCTCAGAAAGAAAGTATTTTTTTGAACTTCTCTAATTTTGTTATTGCATTATTTTGATTTTCATCTTGTGCTTTAGGGCTTTGCAAGAGTTGAATTCATACTTGTGTCTAATGGCAATTATCTGCCTAAATGTACATTTCTCAACTATATTTATCCATTGCTCAACCATGGCTTACATGGTTAAGTATTAGGTATTAGTTTTTTTAGTAAATGGCATATAGTGTCCCTAAAAGTCTTTTGCTAACTGAATAACAGATACTGCTTGTTAATTTACCAAAATTATACTTTGGGTTGACCCATTATGGTTGAAAAAGCAAATATAACCTTTTAAATGTGATTATATTATAAAATCATGAATTATTTTGTGTATATTTATAAACATATATAAATATAATTTAAAGTTTATGTTTTGGTTATTGAGACTTTGTTGGGCTATTTTTAATCTATTGCTTGTATAGAATAATTACACTTGATTTGGGGGAGAACATTGGTCTTTCTTACATAGTTATCTTCTCAACATCTGTTACACAAAATATTGTCCAATAACTTTTTGACTTATGTTTATCAGGAATTGTAGCTATGTAAAAACGTTTTAATTTATTTTTTCACTCTAGTGAGGAATATGGAACACTTGAAAAAACAAACACCTCTCATGCTACTAAGATGGAAATGCTGGCAGGGAACGTGTTAGCTGACCTTAGTATTTTAGCTTCCCCATAAATTAGTATATTATTAACTGCAAGAACAAATAGTTCTAAACACATAATGAATTGTCATTATTGGTTCAACATATATCAGAAAATGATCACCATCTTAGTTGGTTAGTCATTCTTAATAAACGTGTTTTGACGCAGTAAAGCTCCACACCACTTACCCAAGTATGTGCAGTAGCATGAAGGCTGGCAGTGAGAGTCACTGTCAGACTTCTTGACACTGGGAGTAAAAGGATCTAGATTTAAAGCATTGCTGCCAAAGTTTCCTGTAACTAATTAGCTCATCACTAGCCATTGCAATCAGGTGTTAGTACAGTGTTACAGGTTGTGTTGTATGTAAAAAAAATACTATGTATCACCTACATCATATTCACTAAATTATTTATCTGCTCTCTACACTCCTGTGATGCATTGCATTACCACCTTTAGGTGGAACTTCCTCTATGTATTTTAGCTCATTGTAGTATACTCTTAAAGGGATATGTAAGTGAGCTGTATTATGAATGCATCTGATAAGAGGATAATTAGTAGAGTATAAAAACTTTTTTTGCATGTAAATATCCCAAAATAAACATTAATTAGCTTACCTTGAAGTTAGCAAAATGTCTTATGTTTTTTGGAATTTGCACGTGATTGTGTACACCCCTAGAAATTCCCACCTGAATTAGCATAACATTCAAATTCAGAATCAGGCTAACACATTGTATCATTCTTCACCTCAGTGGCTTATGGCGTACAAGAACTGCAACAGTTACTTCCAGTGCTCTGTACCATAGAGGTCAAAATATGTACCCTGCTGTATTTCCTGTGTGTACCCGGCTTATGTAAGTGTCCTCTGGGTGTGAACAGCTGGATTTTACTTTTGTGCAAATAACTTTGTAAGTAAAATTAACTTTTCTATATAACACGTTTTCATACACTACTAATTATCCTACTAATTATCCTCTATCAGATGCATTCATAATCCAGCTCACTTACATATGCCTTTAAATCAACACATTCTGCTTTATATTCTCGTTTTCTATGAAGGCAAGTGAGCTCCAGTAGCTGGGATCTAATAGGAGCTTTTAGAGAAATTAACTAAAACACAGGAATGGGTTAAGTAGGGTTCACAAAGAAAGAAGATACACCTGGGTCTCATTATGAGAGTCAAACAGCTGGCAGCCCTTTAAAACCTTTTGCAGCCATGCTGTGGGAGGAAGGAATATAGGGCAAGTGTTTAAACTTAAGAGGAGAATGACCCCCCCCCCCCCTTCCCTCTGTGAAGAAAAAAAACGAATGAGTGCCTAACGAGCTGGTTGTCTGAATAGTCACAAAGAGGAATACATAATTAGAACAAGGTATTGTGGAGCATAAAGGTGAAATGTGTGACCAGACATTAGTATCGCAGGATGTACAAAAACAAACTAATTAAGTAAGTTATAGAACTAAACTGGGTTGATGGTTTTTGAACAAGTACCAGTTCATCAAGTGCTAGTTTTTCTAAAATAATTAATTGACAAAGGCATGTGATTTACCTATATGCTATGGGGTATTCTGAAAAGTTTAATAACAGTGCTTGGAGTCTCAATTCATACAATGGCACTTCTGGCCTTTAAACTTCTCTGGTGCCAAAAAGACATATGGCTCTCCCCTTTCTAGTCTGGCACATCTTTAAAGTATATTTAACTCACAAATTTGACAGGTTTTAATCATTACTAGACTCAGTTTCTGTATAAAATAATGCTACCGTTAAACATAAGACTTCCTTCTGCCAACTTCTGAAGGGTGTTAAAAAATCATTGGAAAAAAATCAGTCAGCAAAGAGATAACATTGCAGTGCTGTTCCTTCATGAGTTTTAATATTTAAAATCCACTATTTTCCATTGCTAAGCAATATGTGAATTACATGCCTCTTTAAGGTTCTGCTAATCTAATCCTTTCATAAGACTATCTTGTAAAAACTAAAAGGGCCATAAAGACAATTTGTCTGAGGATACAATGGATATATTTACTTCATGTACCCGTCATGTCATTGTATATTTGTTGCCATTTGTGTACATTTGTAGTTGTGAATACCTTTAGAAGGACTAAGCAGTGTCTTACAAACACAATAGAACCCTTCATGGTTCAGTACTTAGTATACGAAGATTTTCTGCTAGCCTACTAAACACTATACCCTTTAAAAAAATAAATATATATATATATATATATATATATATATATATAGCAAATTTAAAAGGGCTCTAGTAAAGCACACAGCATATTTTTTTACAGAAGTTTTTAGTTAGTGAACTTCTATCCAAAATTAAGGTCTTCACTAACTAAAAACTTCTGTAAAAAGAATATGCTATGTGCTTAAATAGAGCGCTTTTAAATTTGCTGAATCGCTATTTAATAAGGCTGATAATCTTTAGATATAGTGGATAGTGAAAATACTGTTTACTGAGAATACATATATATATATATATATATATATATATATATTTGTTAATCCCTGCACCACCCAAAAAAACAAACAAAGCATCTGATTAAATTAGAATGTAAATCTTTACTAAAGTGACATTTATACACTCAGTTTGAAATAGCTTTGTTATTAGAATAAATTAATTTATATACTGTATGTCTGTCAGCTCCTCCTCTTCCAGGTCAGATGACTCGGAGAACAGAGCAGAGACCAACAGGGGGAGGAGCCACCACCCAGGGAGAGGGGGGAGAGAATTTTAGGAAAGCGGCTTATATTCGGGTAATGTCTTTTTTTTTCATTGAATTTTAAAGGTGTGGCTTATTTCTGGGTATCAAATAACACTCCCCAAAATAGTGCTAAACACTAATTATTATTCACATTAGCAGAAAAAGGGGGAAACATATTTACAATTCGTTATTACTATACAAAATGGACAGCGGCACACACACAAAAATTAAAAGAATACTAAAAACATATAGAAGGAGAATTTGTCACCCTTTGTAAATATGAGGAAGTGTTAAGGAATTTCAATATGTTTTATATATCAGAAGTGGTTAGCTTTACATAAACATTTTATTTATCTTTTTACTTTAACCACTTCTTGCTCCAATCACTTCCAATTCTTTCTTTTAGATTCAGAGCCTTAGCAAAAGTAACTAAATGTTTAACATTTTAGCCACTAATTTGCTCCAATTACTTTTAGGATAATATATTTATTCTTGTGAGGCTAAAATGACATTAATATTAGGCAGGATCCATCTCCATGATTATAATAATATATAAGAAAATAGAGCAGTCTAAACACTACCTAGGTGAAAGACAACATCATAAATGTGAAAACGTATGGGAGTTCAATATTTCTTTTCAGGGATAGGTTACCCTAGATCCTATAACTGCAGGAGGGAGTATATTTTTATTGTGGTAGGTTTGGTTTTAATATAGTTGGTTTTGATTTTGGGACCCAAATTGTTCCCTTGTTATGTTATTATGTTCAGGTTTCCCACATATTGTCACTGAAAATAATTTTAATCTCTTCCAGATTTTCTTAATCTGCCATTCAACAATCGCTGCCATATAAAATGTTTGCCTACCTGCAATCTTTGGGAATTGAAACCCATCTCATTGGCCAAAATTCACTAATGTTCTCTTCAGCTGAGAAGGGTCAGCAATGGAGCAAAAACGAACACATTCTCTAAACTACAAAACACTTCTTCCATCACAAGTCCTCACAAAGGTGGTGTTTTAGAGACATGTTACTGTGTGTTGCATATGAAATACTAATCTGCCATAAATAAGATTTGTTTTCTTCTGCTATCACATTTCCAGACTGGAGAAATGTCTGGCTACAGATAAAAAAAACATTATTCTAAATAACTGTTAAGTGCTTTTTTATTCTGCATTTTAAAATCAGCATTGTGCACCCACATGTTTTATTAATCCAAATTTATTTGTGATCAAATAAAACCCCAAATGGGCTATTACAGTTAACACATTTCTATTAAATTAGCATCAGTATACCACAAATGATATGAGATAATGCATGGTAAGCTTCCCTTGTACATTATCTTGTAAATTTCAGAATAACTCTCAATTCTATTTATAGCAAAAATCCATCATAAGAATATTATTACAATAAAAGCTGTAAGTACGCATGGCTCCAAAGAATCCTAGAGTTTGAAATTTATATGAAATAATGTATAGCCACACATTTTTAATACTGAAAATGTGAGTGCATTTCAGTTTTAGAAAAATGAAAAGGCCACTCAGCCATCACAAGTGGGAGAGTGCTTTAAGATTATACACAATTTGGTGGTCTTTTGAAATTTTAATCTATGTACCTGACATGAACAAAGATTTAATTACTGATTTGGGTGCTCAATTTTTAAGTGACTAAGAACATATTCAGAGGGGTTTAATTTATCCAAGAGGATAACGTACTATATATTAAGACATAGGTCAGGCTGTCAGTAACTAGTAATGTCTACAATATCAAGTTATGGTCAATTAAACTAGCCTCCTTGTTGCACCAGATCTGGATATGAGTCATGATTATCTCTGTACGACTCTTTAACATATCTCTTAAACTAGTTGGTAGTATAGAGTTTCTTCTTTCTGGTATTCCCATCCAAAAACATTCTGCAAAAACATTCTTAGTTGGCAAACAAAACTGAAAAGGGAGATAACCCAGTAAATTCTTGAGGTACTTCTAGATACCTGAGGAATGATGTTTGTCTCTAATTGGTTTAGTGTAGATCTAAGCTATTTGATCCCACAGTGCTGTCATAATTGGTGGACTAACTCTGACAAACTATGTACAGTAGACTCTTAGTTATGAGGCACCCACAGGAATTGGTAGATGCTGGATGAATGTAGTATCTAGTTGCTTGAGAGTCACTATTACAAGAGGCCTAAATTAGTTGCACATAAGATGCTCTGCTCAGTATATCTGTTAGTGAGGGCTGTTCTAGCAGCAGCAGCTTTCACTCCTCACTTACACACATGTACGTTCGGCTGAACCTGGGGAATGTAATGCCAACACTGAACTGGCCTTGTCACTTATGCCTGTCTTCTTCCATGTAGAACTGAATTGCAGAGATGTACAGTAGATGAAATCTAGGTGACTGTAAGCATTTTGTAGCATGACAACCTGGCTCCTGGCATTTGTTGAGCGCTGTAAAATTATTTTTTTATTTAAATTACAGTATTCATTTTTTTATCTGGTTACTTGAGAGTTTTGGTTGCTTGGGTTCCGGTAAACTGAGTCTACTGTACCATGTTGTGATTGGATCTCACTGGGGAACCTAACCCGCATAAATATGGTAACCAGGCTGTCTGCCATGACCTCAGCATAAATTCAGAATATAGCCAAAGCCTCAAGGTACTGGATGGCAAAGTCAACCACTGTGAGGATATGGTATTTCTTAAATATACTGTGTTGAGCCATACATCCAGCAACATCTATGGCCACCCTCTTAAGTTTGACCTCAATAACAGACAGAAGAAAATGGTCTATTGGAATGGAAATGTAAGGTCAGAGATTGACCGGATCTATGATGGTGAGCTATTTTGTCTGCTCCAAAGTGTGCACAGTGTGTGCTTCAAACATCTTTCATTTTCATTCTAAATCCTACCAGCTCCATGCAGGTATTTCAAACAGCTAGCTAGATACTCTTTTTATTCACAGGACATGGTTCCATAGACTGTACTGGCTCAGCCCGACAGCTGTCCCAGCAGGAGCCAGTAACCTCCTGGAGAGTAATGTGATGGAGTTCACATTCTTCTTTCAAAGTCCTGGAGGTTACTGTGTAGTCTAGGTGCCTAGTAGCCTCCTCATATTACTTAAAGGGCCACTGTAGAAAAAAATACACTTTTTTTTTCAATTACCGTATATACTCGAGTATAAGCCGACCAGAGTATAAGCTGAGGCACCTATTTTACCACAAAATACTGGGTAAAATGAGTGACTCGAGTATAAGTCGAGGGTGGGAAATGTGCTGCCCCCTGTGTCCCTTTTGTGCCCCCCTCTCCCGTGTCTCTTCTCCCCTCCCTGTGTCTCTTCCCCCCTCTCCCTTCTCTGTGTCTCTTCCCCCCTCCTCATTCTCAACCCCACTCCTCATCCTCAACCTCCCTCCTCATCCTCATCCCTCCTCATCCTCAACCCCCTCCTCCTCAACCCACCATCCTCATCCTCAACCCCCCTCCTCATCCTCAACCCCCTCCTCAACCTCAACCTCCCTCCTAATCCTCAACTTCCCTCCTCATCCTCAACCCCCTCCTCAACCTCAACCCCCCCATCCTCAACCCCCCATCCTCAACCTCAACCCCCCTCCTCATCCTCAACCTCCCTCCTCATCCTCAGCCCCCCTCCTCATCCTCAGCCCCCCTCCTCATCCTCAGCCCCCCTCCTCATCCTCAGGCCCTTCCTCATCCTCAGGCCCTTCTTCATCCTAAGCCCCCCTCCTCATCTTTAACCTCAACCCCCCCATCCTCAACCTCCATCCTCAACCCCCCCTAAACCTCCCTCCTTATCCTCAACCCACCTCATTCTAACACCCCCTCCTCATTCTAACCCCCCCCTTCATACTATTTGGAGGGGTAGTATGAGGGGGGGTTAGAATGAGGGGGGGTTGAGGATGAGGAGGTGGGAGGGAAAGAGACACAAGGGGGTTAGAAACGGGCTGAAAAACTCGCCTCTTACTCGAACTAAAAATATTAGAAGCATGAAAACCATAGACATAAAGCATTTTGGGGGGAAATCGAAATTTTCAAGTACAGGAATCCAATTTGTGTTTGTTACATCACACCCTGAGAGCTGGGTCATAATTGTTTTGGTTACCAGTGGAGAGAAGGTGGAGAAGGAGGGAAAAGAGAGCCATTGTAAAGATTATTGGATAAGACTGAAATAGACACAATGCTGATTCCGTCTTACTGGTCCAGAAGCAGATTCTTAACATAATTTACAGCAACAATAGCTCTCCAGAAATATAAACACCCCTCTCACATACATAGCTTCCAATAATGTTTCATGTATCCTTCCAGGGAAGGAAGCATTAAATGTATCCTTTTTTTAAATAAAAAATTAGATGTATGACTTTTTTCTTGCATAATTGTGCTCCGAGCCAGATAAAGTTTTCAAACAAATATTTTTCTTTTCATTGTTCAGCGGTCGTTAAAAGCTGTGGTCTGAAAGATTAAATAGTCATTAAAGTCCTATTTTGCCATTATTATATTTTAGAGAATCAACATTGATAATAGGCGAAAGTTTAGGAACCTTGGAGACTAACATTAGATCATTAGCACTTACTCAATTGATATTTTTATTTTTAAAGCAACCAGCTTTTCCTTAGAAGACTTGACTCGAGGCATAACAAATAGAAGTAAGTCTTTATAAGACAATAATGTTGATGGCCATTCCTGCACACATTAGATGGTAAGCTTTAGGTTAGTTTTACTTTTGAATATTCCTTTTAAAGGCATATCTAAGTTTCTTGGATTGTGAGTGCAGCTGATAGAGGAGAATTAATAGTGTATGAAAAAAAATGCTAGCATGAAAAAATACCAAAATAAACTTTTTAACACTTACCTTGATGTTAGCAAAATATCTTGTAATTTCTGATAGTTGAAAATTAGGGTTAACACCCCCTCCAAACACAGGCTAAATTATCATTAATTTGTTTTGGCCAATCAGGTTAGCTGAAACATTTGATTTAAACTCTGGGGTTTCCGTTTGTGCTGCAAAGCAGCCTGGGATATGTAGTGTGGCAATATGTTAGGTGTTATGGCAGCAGCACAGACAGGAAGCAGCAGGGAGTCATATCCCAGCAGTGAATTGGGGGCTGACATCAGTGCTCTCCTATTGGCTGAGGAAGAAACAGCAGGCAATTAATTTGCTCAATTGCTACCCTAATGCTGCATGCTAATTGGGTGGGGATCAGGGGCCTGTGTATTAATCATTAGAGGGATTTTTAAATATTAATAAAAATAAAATGTATTATGAGACGTGCTGCATACAAAAATGCTGCTTTTTGCCTATAGAGTGCAGAAATGTATTAATCCATGAAACTTGGATATGCCTTTAAGTTCACTGTTATACTCTGTTGAGACCTGGTAATCTCTAGAGATAGGGCTCTTGTCAGCCACAGACCCTTATTCCATGTCACCTTCTCAAGGACAGTTTGCATGGTAAGGCCAGTTCCTATAACTCCACCATAGTTATGGATTCATAATTAACACTACTTTCCAACTTGAGAGCAATTTGTAATGGTCCAGGTCACTCAGCTATCGTTAACTAGTCAGCTGTTCAACCAAAATGTTATGATTCAAACGCTTCTAGAACGTTGACAGTTTAAGTGAGAACATAGGAACCTCAAGGATATTGTTGAGTAAAGCAAGCAATGAATAAAACTAGAATGAGGTCCAGAAACAGCACGGACTACATCACAAGAATTGTATCCTCACCAAGAAATAAATTTGTTGGGTAACTGGGGCTATCATTCAGACCGACCAATTCCGAGCAATCCCACTTTCTGTATCTCACCAATCTATGGCCTTTGCATATCTTCCGCTTGCCTAACTAATAAGGAGTGGCTCCAGTTTGTTCATTGCGGAAAGATGTGGAGCACTACTGTGGAGAGGCTGTGTGGCAGCTATTGTCTTCAACTGACAATCTTCAACCCAGGTGCAGGTGTCTAAGTACATATAGCAAAACTATGTCCCACATCCCACATACACACATTAATCTGTTCAGTTGATTCACACTGGTCTTGTTCTCATATACTTACAGTGCCATGTAAAAGGTTTTGTCCCTTTTCTCTATTATTGCATATTTATCACATTGTTTATTAAGTTTACTTACTCTGGAATGCTGTGTTTGATTTAAATTAGACATAATAGAACCCAGGTCATCCAAAAAGATAAAATGATTACTTATCTATCGATAGAACATTGTCCTAAAAGGCTTGGGGATCATCCAAGTGCTTCTTGTAACTCTCCCATGAAGTCCATTTCTACCCAGTCTCTATTTGATTTTAGAGTCAGGAACACTGACTTTAGTTCTTTGGATATTTTTGATATTTTTGTGATTTTCTGGGTGATTTTTGTGACTTTCTGGCACCCGTAGAGAAATATTTGCACTACTGTTAAAACTGTCCTCTATTTGGAATTATGGCTTTCAATGTGTATTGGTGGAGTGCCAGAGCCTTACAAATGGCTTTGTAATTATTTTTGGACAAATAGGTATTAACAACTGATCTCTTACAGAATTTCCTTTGATTATGACATAATGTGAGGTTTATATTGAGCAGGGCGAGCTGTAATCAAGCCTGGCAGTGTTCAATCAGCTGACCCTTTTTGTCCATTTAATTAAGATTATTTAACTAAGGGGAAATTATTTTTCCCACAGTGTCAGTTGGTGTTGAATATTTGTATTCATTAAATAAATGAAAAAAGTAAAACATATGTTATTTATTCACTTAGGTTTCGTTTATCTAATATTAGATTTTGTCTAGAAATCTGAAAATATCAACTGTGACAATCATGCAATAAGAGAGAAAATCAGGAAAGGGGCAAAAACTTTTTCTTAGCTATGTATTCATATATAGTCAAAGGCTTCAAACGCTCGCTTATGCCTACCCTACATGGTGTTTAACAGTTGAAGCTCTTTCCAGCCTTTACACTATAAGTATAACCTTCATAATCTCTGCTGAATAATATACTTGCAATGTAAGGCTATACAAATTCTATTTACATAATATCTGGTAGATACAATATATACAATGTCTGGTAGTCACTTCTTTACATAAAACTGTTGATAAGATTAAATGTCAGATGGCACATGTGTTACACAAAGTCACACAAATTACATGACACGATATTTAGTTGTGAAAAAATAGTTTAACAGATATGAACTACATTACACCAGTCAGCTGCTTGCATTCAGCCTCAAAGCATGAATCAAAAGGGAAAAGTACTACATATGGAATAGCTGAATGCCCAAGCTAAAAAGGACACTTCACAGTAAGTAACATGACTTTTATTTATGCTTATAAGGTTTGGAAATTTAAATGATTTTTTTTTATTGGAATTTTAATGCAGAAGTAAAATTATTGTTTTTTACCCTAAGGAATTTGTTTTATCACCCATGGAACTGATTTAGTAGAACTCTTCAAGATGAGAGAGTTTATTCTTTATTTTTTATTTTATTGTAACTGATTTTTTAGAATATGCTGTTTTTAGTAAGGATGGCAAACAGTTTGTTTAGCATTATTTGATATATTATGGTTAATCCCCTGCTAGTCATTCTTTCCACTTTTGCCTAACATGTCCAGTTACTTACTTTAGAGTGTAAGCTCTTACTGCCAACTCTGAACTAATGCTTTATCAGTAGGATGTAAACTGTCATGAAAGTAAATATATGTGCTCTGTACCATCAGATTAAGTGTTAGAAACAAAACCATTTGGTAAAAAAAAAAAAATCTACTAAACTAATGTAGTTACATTTTAGTTTTTTTTAATTACAAGTTTTAGAACACTTGAATTCATCACTGAAACTGCTGTATATATAGTGAGACCATAATTGCTTAGGTTTTAATTAAGACTTGTTGTGCATCAGCCTTACAATTCTCTTTAGATACCAGTTAAACTACATAGATTTTTAAACTCATGCTTACTCAAGTAAAGAGATGGCTTGAGTAGAGCAATTGACTATGGGCCTCATTCTATTATCGGCCGTAAATCGGCCGTAAGGCTGCGATTCCTTGCGGGGGTTCAGTTAACTCGCGATTCTATTATACGGCCCCGCAAGGATCTCCCCTTACGGCCGGCCGCATATCTTGGAACCGGCCGTAATCTCAGAAATATAAAAACTGAAAAATAAATTCAAGCCTGCACTGTACAGCTCTGTAAATGCTAGGGATCATATTGGGGGACATGAGGATTAAAAGGAACCCACTCTCAAGCTTGCACATCTGCCCAAACCCGAGTTCAAATTAACTGTTTATTTTCCGGCTGCGGCGTGGGTGTGTCTGAGGTGCTCCAAGCACTCAGGACTTTTTACATGGATATTTTACGTATATTAAAAATAAAATATTTTACGGATTTGAGTACAGGATAATTATGTGCTATTTTTTCTAACACCTAAAATACCTTTATAGTCTTCTAAAAGTGCAGGATGGCTTTATTTGAGCTATTTTATGTGCTTAATTGGTGCTAGCGAGACCTCTTTCCTGCAAGTAAGCTGCGGCTCGCTTTTAGCCTTGCAGAGAGGTTTCCCGGAGCAATTGAATTGCAAAACTCTTGCGGCCGTTTTAGATCAAAGGCTTTCCTCCGGCGCGAGCGGCCGCAAGAGATAGCAAGGCACCGGCCGCAAGCCTGCCGGAGCCTCCGGCCGTAAGGGAATAGAATAGCCGAATAGCTTGCGGCCGGTCCTTGCGGCCCCGCAACGGCTGCGGCCGCTAATAGAATGAGGCCCTATGAAAGGATGTGAGTTCAAATCTCAACAGTTCCCTTAATTTCCTATTTTCTTATATAAAAAAAAAAACACATATAAACGAGATGTAAAGGTAAAGATATGAGGCAACTATGGGGTTTGTAGAACTTTTACAGTCACGTTATATGCAGTCCCAGTTGTGGAACGTGTGAAATACTCAATGAGTACACCAGGTGGATGAGTGTCTATCACTGTCAATGCACTACACAGCCCAAAGCTGTCCTAATATTTATATGTATTCTGGTTTTATACTTTGACCTAATTACATTTCTTATTAAAAATGGAACAACTCTCATTCTACAGGAGTTATTTCTGCAAATGAATGAGTGTGTTCACACCAATTGGCTGAGGGGAGCTTTTTCCCCCTAACTTCTGCACTAACATAAATCTTTCACTCCCCCAGATTAGAGCACTCAGTGCACAGCCGTAAATCATGCTGTAGGCGCAACAGATTTCTGCGCAGGAAGAAGCCAGAAAAAACTTTACGGATGAGACACGGCTCTTGGAGCCAAAAGAAAATGCGAATGTCATAAATCTTATAATGAGTGGGAAGTGCAGTTACAACTGCAGTAACTAGTTATGGCAATGAAACAGATTTATATATATATATATATATATATATATATATATATATATATATATATATATATATATGTATATACTCGTGTGGGGTCGTAGGGATGAGAGCCTATGGCGCTCATCTCTGCCTGGCCGCAAGTGCGGCCCTCGCTTCGCGAGCCCGCAGTTTCAATGTTTCGTTAGCAACGGATTTTGGCAAGCCAGCGCTGCTGAGAACTCTATATGTGTGATATATATATATATATATATATATATATATATATATATACATAAAGTAATTGTTTTTTATTTATTAATGTATTTTGATATTAAAAAGATGTGACAATTGTATTTATAGCTTCAATCAGTTAAAATGTATTTATTTTGTGTTAAAATATGATATAGTTATAGAAAATGTATCAGAGCATTTGTTCCTAGGCAACGTGGTTGTGTGACATGTATTAACCCCTTGAGTACTGGGTTGTTTGTTACCCTGGGTTGTTTGTTACCCTGTATCATAAAACGGGCTTAATACTAACATATCATATTTTTTAATTACACATATGTTGATATAGGATAGTTGAGTGTCAAATAATGTTGAAATGTCATCATTTTGTAGTGCTTTTTGTGCTATACTATCATTTTAAATGCTTCTGGGGGACTCAGCAAGGGTTTGAAAACCACTTGCAAATGGTCTTTGGTATTCGTAAATCTTTCCTCTGCTTTTTGCATTTGCTGCAGTACCCTGATTTGCGAATGATGCATATAATCTTATTAGCATAGGGTTTGGGTGTCAAAGTTTAACGGAGGAACTTGTAATTTATTTTCAGTGCAATACTTAATGGAGATGTTTGCCTTGCAGTTTGTAGCAGTTTTGTTGCAATGTTTTAGGGATGGGTAATTAACATAACTATGTAGGGATTAGCATAAGGCACTTAGTAGAATTGATAAGTATACAGGCACTTTTATAATGAAACCTAGCAAAAGTAGTATACAAATGATACCTTTAATAGATTTGGAAAATATTTATGATTACCATAAATGAAGCATCTCAGAATATTTAGGTATAGAAGGCATTATGACTTTTTAATTGAACATACAAAAGAAATGACAAAGCAATTGCATTACTGAGTAAAGTCAATTGTTAACAACAGCAAAGCTTTTTGTCCTACTATTCCAGTAGTATTTATAACAGTCATTTAAGCTTCAATTTATCTAAAACACATTATTGAGAGAAGCAAAATCTAAACAATTTTTTTAGTCAAATCAATTACTTTTATCTAAATTTGAACAATGTTCTCCATAAATAGGTACTGTAAATGTATTTGTTTGTATTCTGTTCTGTGCTGCTAATACAAAAACTGATTTGCGTTCAATTTGGGAACCAAATTTTCTTTCATGGTTTTGAGGCTGGTTTCAGAACTAAAATATGACCCCTTATTCAAGTTACATACATAGGCCTCGAGTCAACTGAGCAATTGTTGTTTACGGGAGCCCGTAATATAGCCCATAAACTAATTTGCTATTCAATTGGCATCTTTTAGCGAGCCGCAAGTGATCTATCGGTTACAGGCTAAAAATCCCTGAGGTTGTCAAAATCGTAACTTACAACCCATCTAAGCCTTTGATCTTTCAAGCCTGCAAAAGTTAAAATCGCAAATCGCTATTCAATTGCTACAATTCCTCAAGCACGCAAATGTTTTCACACCAGTAAATGGCAAATGTAGAAAAGAATCCTACAGGCACCAGATTAGACTCGGAAGGCGATTAAATACCTGATTGTAGGACAGTAAATGCACATAAAAAAAGTCAACAGTGCACTTTTAAAGACAGGGAAAGCAATGAAAGACATTAAACTTAATTGCCAACAGTCTCAAGCACACAAATCTGCAATAGAATTTCTTTTTTTATGTTTAATTTTGGTGTTATACCATATCAATCTTGGGAATCAAGGAGTTAATACATATCAGGCCACGAACATAGACTGAAACAGTATCGCCCTTCATGTTTTATATTTTGTATATTGCCGATTTGCGAGTCTGCTCTCATATGGGACCTCTACATGCTAACTGATTGACATGTAACCTCCATGTTTTACTGACAAAATGATGACAGTCTCATTTACTATTCGCTGTTTCTAAATCAGGAGTTACGGCCTTGCTTAATTGATCACGCTCTGAAATGCTACATACGATTGCATGGTTTACAGTTTC
The DNA here is from genome assembly GCA_027410445.1 of Discoglossus pictus. Taxonomy (NCBI): domain Eukaryota; kingdom Metazoa; phylum Chordata; class Amphibia; order Anura; family Alytidae; genus Discoglossus; species Discoglossus pictus. The sequence goes on from CM050171.1 coordinate 91,775,405, forward strand.
GGCTTTCGGCCGGTAAGTTGCGGGACTTGTTCAACTGGATTGATCTGTAAATGTAGCAAATCTCAAATCTCAAGACATACGGCCTGAATAACAATATCTGTGGACTTATTAAAGATAATTTTAATAATTTTAAGGCAATTATTTTATCTCAGGTTCTCAAAGAGTATTATGCATGCCAACAAATGTACCAACGCAATGCTTATTTTTTCTTTGTAAAGAGAACAAACTTAATTGTGATCTTCAGAGATATATAAATAATATATGTTTCATTACTTCCAGCCTCCATTATATCTAAATGCCTTAAGGCTGAAAAAGTATATGTCATCACATATATAGTTGTGAGCGTACGAGTTGTTGCTAACGCGTAGCGAGGGCCGCGGCTCACGCAGCGAGCCGAGGCCCTCGCGAAGCGAGGGCACTGCCCGAGGGTCTCAGTTGCTGGCATGGAGCGCGGAAGGCGCTCCTTGCCAGCAACTGAGGACCCTCGCAAAGCGAGGGACTCAGTTGCTGGCATGGAGCGCCGTAGGCGCTCCATGCCAGCACCTGAGGACCTCGCAAAGCGAGGGCCGCAGTTGCTGGCATGGAGCGCCGAAGGCGCTCCATGCCAGCAACTGCGACCCTCGCAAACTTCACGTCGCAACCCAAACAGTACGACACACACATTACGACACTCGCAAACAACATACGACACACGTTCACACACATTACGGACTCGCAACACTCGGACGCAACTCGCGAACATTACAAAATGTAAAACACAATACATACACACACCACATACATAAAAAACTTACCTACACCAAGAGGGAGCACCCAGCACCTCAAAAATACAACTTACACCTCGATTTTACTCCAAATAAAACAGTTTAGAGACTAAAAAAAATTTGAAGCGAGAGAAAAAATGGCCGCCGAACAAAACGAAAACGAGGCTACAGCACTCTAAACTCGCAAAACACCACAAGAAACTCGCAAAACACCACAAAACACCTACGGATATTCCGATACAAACGTATACCACACATTACTCGCCATTTTACGCCAATGCGGAAGTACACGACAACGGTTTGGGCTCGCGCACGCACAGTGTTAGACTGCGCACATTAAGCAGGCTTACACAGCAGATCCGCACCGCTAATGCTGCAGCAACATCAAAACACATTCACAGCTCTTCCACACAATGCTTTAAAATAGGTAAAGTATATTAATTTATTCATGTATTATATATTTCATTATTACACACTGAACAGCATTAGCTACCTTACAATTTCATTGCCATCATTTTTTGACGGGCAATTCGCTAGTTGTATATAAAGATCTGCGTTTCAAAACTAAAGACAGACATATGCATAGTTGCAAATATATATATATACCGTATTTATCGGCATATAACATGCACCGGCGTATAACACGCACCTCATTTTAAGTAGGAAATTTGAGGGGAAAAAACAATTCAAATAAAGAACTTTGAAGCAAAATCGTCAACCTCAACCTCCCTCCTTATCCTCCCTCCTCAACCCCCTCCCCCCCATCCTCCTTCCTCAACCCCCCTCCTCAACCTCAACCCCCCTCCTCATCCTCAACCCCCCTCCTCATCCTCAACCCCCCTCCTCATCCTCAACCTCCCTCCTCATCCTCAACCCCCCATCCTCAACCCCCCATCTTCATCCTCCTTCCTCAACCCCCCATCCTCAACCCCCCTCCTCATCCTCAACCTCCCTACTCATCCTCAACCTCCCTCCTCATCCTCAACCACCTCCTCAACCTTCCTCCTCATCCTCCCTCCTCAACCCCCCCATGCTCAACCCCCCATCCTCAAACCCTCTCATCCTCCTTCCTCAACCCCCCATCCTCATCCTCCTTCCTCAACCCCCATATCCTCAACCCCCATATCCTCAACCTCCCTCCTCAAACCCCCCATCCTCAAACCCCCTCAACACTTCCATCCTCATCCTCCTTCCTCAACCCCCCTATCCTCAACCCCCTCCTCAACCCTTAACCTCCCTATCCTCAACCTCAAGCCCCCTATCCTCAACCCCCCCTCCTCAACCACCCTCCTCATTCTAAACCCACCTCCGCATTCTAAACCCCCCTCCTCCTTCTAACCCCTCCTCCTCAACCTAAACCCCCCTAAATACCTCCCCCTCACTTACTTGCTTTTGCTCCGGCCTATGCTCCTTGACCCGGCGCTCCATGCCAGCAACTGCGACCCTCCCATACTTCACGTCGCAACGCAAACTTTACGAGCAACGCAAACAACATAGGACACACGTTAACACACAATACGGCCTCGCAACACTCGGACGCAACTCGCGAACATTACAAAATTCAAAACACAATACATACACACAGCACATACATAAAAAGCTTAACTACAGCAAGAGGTAGCATCCAGGACCTCAAAAAAGCAACTTACACCTTCATTTCACTCAAAATAAAAGAGTTTAGACACTAAACAATTTGCTAAGCAACAGAAAAAATGGCCGCCGAACAAAACGAAAACGAGGCTACACACGCAAACACCATACGAGACACATTACCAGACATTACGACCTCGCAAACATCGGACGCAACACGCCGACATACAAACATTTAAAACACAATAAATACACACAAGACACACATAAAAAGCTTACCTACAGCAAGCGGAACCATCCAGCACCTCAAAAAAACAAGTTACACCTTCATTTAAATAAAAATAAAACACTTTAGACACTAATAAAATCGCTAAGCGAGAGAAAAAATGGCCGACGAACAAAACGAAAACGAGGCTTCAGCACTCTCAACACGTAAAACACCACAACACACTCGCAAAACACCACACGAAACCCGAAAAAACACCACGAAGCACCTACGTATAATCCGCAAAGACGCATACCACAGATAACCCGCCATTTTACGCCAATGCGGAAGTACACCGCTATGCTAACGGCTTCGTCTCGCGCACGCACAGTATTACACTGCACACATTCACCACGCTTACACAGCAGCTCCACACCACTAATGCTGCAGCAACCTCAAAACACATTGACATCTCTTCAACACAATGCTTCAAAATAGGTAAAGTATATTCATTTATTAATGTATTATATATTTTAATATTACACACCAAACAGCATTAGATATTCATTTATTAATGTATTATATCTTTCATTATTATACACCAAACAGCATTAGCTACCTTACAATTTCATTGCCGTCATTTTTTGACGGGCAATTTGCTAGTGTAATTATACTTTCCTGTAATTGTGTACGATGTCTAAATCACTGTATACATTAATGGTTCTACACAGAAAAAAAAAGAAAAAAATCTTGGGCATCCACACTGATGGCAGTCACACACAAATAAATACCTATATGGTACATATAGACATCCCAACCAACAAACAAAAGTCATATTTATGAATAGTGTGTGTGTGTGTGTGTGTGTGTCAAGGACACACACTGGAATTCATCCACATTCAATATCCTATCATTTATTGAATGGAAATTTTAAAAAGTATAAAATATGTCAATATGAGGGGTGCCTGTAGTTGAAGGAACGCAGTAGCAAATGGTACCAGGGTATAAACAAAAATGTGTCAGAGGCAATAAGCAGGGTCAGGTAGTCCATAGTCAATGGGTCAGCAGCACAGGATCATAAACATAAACAAACCAGGCAAGAAACAGAGAATATCCAGTTGCAAAACAGGGTCAAAGGGAGCCAGAAATGACAGAAGTCCAAAACACACACCAAAAGTCAAATACCCAGGAATCAGTCAAAGAAACAAAGAACAAATAACTGACCAGGATCGTCCAGTCCTTGCAGCCTTATAAAGGCCCTGTGCTGCATTTCTGGCTTTCAACTAAAAAAGAATAAATGGACTGTATCTGTGCAGCAACAGAAACGGACTAGATCAAGTTTCTGGATCACACTACACACAACCTTTATCTCCAAAACTCAAAACACATGCACCCTGAATGCAAGGCTTTGTTAGCTAGTATCACAAGTGATTTTCATAGCATGAGTTCGCCCTCAGATGCTGCACTAGAGGAATAGAGCTGAGAGCCACAGAGTGGACTGCAGGAGCAGAGAGATTATGGCAGAGTGGCCTGTAGGAGCATGGGGATTATGTCAGGCATAGTAAACAATGACACATGGATATACAACTTCTATCACTCAATGACATGGGCATAAAACTAATTTGAAAAGTTTTATACACAATTACCACTTTAGATTAAATGTACCACAGGGAGTATGGTATCACTACCACTATATTAGGGATATTTGCAAAGCATTGCTGCTGCAGTGAGCTTCACAGTTTTTTAATGTGCCATTTCAGCCCTTTAGATTCCATCACAGTTGAAACGGACCCCTTTTTATCAGCCTGGGTGTTAGACCATGGAGCCACCAGACTGCTTGACTCCAGCAGTGGATTATCTGCATAAACACCTCTATTGTATTTGTAAATCTGCTTTGTTCCATTGTTTGCCAGATTAAGTTAATCCCATCTGATATGTGCTAGAGACGGCAGTATGTGTATTAGAAATTAATTCTATTACACTCAGGAAACTACTGTTAGACCCATGTGGAGTTTATCTCTTGTGATTGTCTGCCACCACCTCTCATTTGTTACATTGTGCACACCCCCTCTGTATCTATCCCCTATAAATACATCAGTCATTTAAAAAAATAAATCAGTTCACTTGGAGATACATAGAAATTGTGTATCTCTGATTATGTTCCTGGTGGCTGCGATACTAAACCTATCTCTACCCTACAAGTAACCTGTCCTGGTCACTACCACAGGAAGGTTACTGGAACTCCTGGATGGAAAGACTCTGACTGATACAGAAGCCAGATATCAGGGAGCTGGTGCATATATTTCAAAGAACCCAAAAGTCCTTGTGGGCAGTTAAATGAATAGTAAGCTCGTAGAACTTGCTCTGCTGCATCTGGAAGAGTAAGTTATGTTATAATCAAAAAATCTTGTCTGTTATGTGTTATGTTATTGATTTGTTTATTTTTCACTTTATTGTTTTTACTCAAACGTACATGCCCCCATGCTCCACACCCCCAAGCCAAATTTGCGTGTCAGTGCTGCAGCCATTGGCTGCATAAGAACGAGCGTTTGTGCTTTACGTCAATGGGGAAGTATCATCCAATCAGAAACTTCCCCTAGAAGCTAATTTGCATATACAGGAGTCTGGCTTTATGCCAGTGGACTGTGTATCGGCTGCTCAGGGTTCATAGGGGCACACAGACAGAGCTGTCCGGAACAAGTTCTTTGATTTAGATTATGTGATGAAAGGGAGCTGCGAGTTCCCTGTGTGAGTATATATATATATATATATATATATATATATATATATATATGTGTGTGTGTCTGTGTATATATATATATATATATATATATATATATATATATATATGTATGTGTGTGTGAGTATATATATATCACATATATAGTTGTGAGCGTACGAGTTGTTGCTAACGCTGCGGGCTCGCGCAGCGAGCCGAGGCCCTCGCGAAGCGAGGGCACTGCCCGAGGGTCTCAGTTGCTGGCATGGAGCGCCGTAGGCGCTCCATGCCAGCACCTGAGGACCTCGCAAAGCGAGGGCCGCAGTTGCTGGCATGGAGCGCCGAAGGCGCTCCTTGCCAGCAACTGCGACCCTCGCAAACTTCACGTCGCAACCCAAACAGTACGACACACACATTACGACACTCGCAAACAACATACGACACACGTTCACACACATTACGGACTCGCAACACTCGGACGCAACTCGCGAACATTACAAAATGTCAAACACAATACATACACACACCACATACATAAAAAACTTACCTACACCAAGAGGGAGCACCCAGCACCTCAAAAATACAACTTACACCTCGATTTTACTTTAAATAAAACAGTTTAGAGACTAAAAAAAAAACGAAGCGAGAGAAAAAATGGCCGCCGAACAAAACGAAAACGAGGCTACAGCACTCTAAACTCGCAAAACACCACAAGAAACTCGCAAAACACCACAAAAAACCTACGGATATTCCGATACAAACGTATAACACACATTACTCGCCATTTCTCGCCAATGCGGAAGTACACGACTACGCTAACGGTTTGGTCTCGCGCACGCACAGTGTTACACTGCACACATTCAGCACGCTTACACAGCAGATCCACACCACTAATGCTGCAGCAACATCAAAACACATTCACAGCTCTTCCACACAATGCTTTAAAATAGGTAAAGTATATTCATTTATTAATGTATTATATATTTCATTATTACACACTAAACAGCATTAGCTACCTTACAATTTCATTGCCGTCATTTTTTGACGGGCAATTCGCTAGTATATATATATATATCTGCGTGTGTATGTGTGTATATATATATATATATATATATATATATATGTGTGTGTGTGTATATATATATATATAATATGTGTGAGTGTCTGCGTCTATATATATGTGTGTATATATATATATGTGTGTGTGTGTGTGTATCTGTGAGTATATATATATATATATATATGGGTGTGTATGTGTGCGTGCATATATATATATATATATATATATATATATATGTATGTGCGTGTATATATATATATATATATATATATATATATATGTGTGTGTTTGTGTGTGAGTATATATACATATATATATATATATATATATATATATCTGTCTGTGTATGTGTGAGTATATATATATATATATATATATATATATATATATATATATATACAGTCAGGTCCATAAATATTGGGACATCGACACAATTCTAAACTTTCTGGCTCTATACACCACCACAATGGATTTGAAATGAAATGAACAAGATGTGCTTTAACTGCAGACATTCAGCTTTAATTTGAGGGTATTTACATCCAAATCAGGTGAACGGTGTAGGAATTACAACATTTTGTATATGTGCCTCCCACTTCTTAAGGGACCAAAAGTAATGGGACAATTGGCTGCTCAGCTGTTCCATGGCCAGGTGTGTGTTATTCCCTCATTATCCCATTTACAAAGAGCAGATACAAGCTCCAGTGTTCATTTCAAGTGTGCTATTTGCATTTGTTGCTGTTAACTCTCAATATGAGATCCAAAGAGCTGTCACTAGTGAAGCAAGCCATCATTAGGCTGAAAAAACAAAACAAACCCATCAGAGACATAGCAAAAACATTAGGTGTGGCAAAATCAACTGTTTGGAACATACTTAAAAAGAAAGAACGAACCGGTGAGCTCAGCAACACCATAAGACCTGGAAGACCACGGAAAACAACTGTGGTGGATGACCGAAGAATTATTTCCCTGGTGAAGAAAACACACTTCACAACAGTTGGCCAGATCAAGAACACTCTCCAGGAGGTAGGTGTATGTGTGTCAAAGTCAACAATCAAAAGAAGACTTCACCAGAGTAAATACAGAGGGTTCACCACAAGATGTAAACAATTGGTGAGCCTCAAAAACAGGAAGGCCAGATTAGAGTTTTCCAAACAACACCTAAAAAAGCCTTCACAGCTCTGGAACAACATCCTATGGACAGATGAGACTAAGATCAACTTGTACCAGAGTGATGGGAAGAGAAGAGTATGGAGACGGAAAGGAACTGCAGATGATCCAAAGCATACCACCACATCAGTGAAGCATGGTGGTGGTAGTGTCATGGCGTGGGCATGTATGGCTGCCAATGGAACTGGTTCTCTTGTATTTATTGATGATGTGACTGCTGACAAAAGCAGCAGGATGAATTCTGAAGTGTTTCGGGCAATATTATCTGCTCATATTTAGCCAAATGCTTCAGAACTCATTGGACGGCGCTTCACAGTGCAGATGGACAATGACCCGAAGCATACTGCAAAAGCAACCAAAGATTTTTTTAAGGGAAAGAAGTGGAATGTTATGCAATGGCCAAGTCAATCACCTGATCTGAATCCGATTGAGCATGCATTTCACTTGCTGAGGACAAAACTGAAGGGAAAATGCCCCAAGAACAAGCAGGAACTGAAGACAGTTGCAATAGAGGTCTGGCAGAGCATCACCAGGGATGAAACTCAGCGTCTGGTGATGTCTATGCGTTCCAGACTTCAGGCTGTAATTGACAACAAAGGATTTGCAACCAAGTATTAAAAAGTGAAAGTTTGTTTTATGACTGTTAATCTGTCCCATTACTTTTGGTCCCTTAAAAAGTGGGAGGCACATATACAAACTGTTGTAATTTCTACACCGTTCACCTGATTTGGATGTAAATACCCTCAAATTAAAGCTGAAAGTCTGCAGTTAAAGCACATCTTGTTCGTTTCATTTCAAATCCATTGTGGTGGTGTATAGAGCCCAAAAGTTTAGAATTGTGTCGATGTCCCAATATTTATGGACCTGACTGTATATGTGTGTGTGTGTATATATATATATATATATATATATATATATATATATATACATATTTAAAAAAAATACAGTATTCCTTTTATTTAATCTACAGACCACGTTGCAAAAAAGAAAAGTTTTAAAAAATATATATGTGTACTGTAACCCCTATTTGGAGCAATAAATATTGGTCCAATTATCGTTATCTTATATGTGGCATCTGTAACTTATAGTAACATATAGTGAAACTATAGGACATTTAATATAGGAAAAATGCCCAATAAATTATTGGAGTAATCCAGGGGAATTATATATAAAAGCAAACCTCATTTATGCACATGCAAATCCTTGGATATGCTTTAAGTAACACAAAAATTTAAAAAGAGATAAAAATGCATATAAATGATATAAAAACAATCACAATATACACTGGGTATGGATATTAAATAAATACCTGCTTGCTTCCTATAAATAGTGCCAGGCAAATAAAGTAGTTTATGCCCTGAGGTAGCGTTTTTTCGTTGAAACCGGTTGGCAATTTATACATCACATATCACAGGGATGGAATAACTGCCCATTTGGGGCCTTAACATTACCTTTTTGACTATCAACATATTCCTTGTTTTTGGATCACCTCTACTCTGCAATTAACAGGTGGATAATGAAGACTGTGGCCTAGTAAGGCACAAACGCCTACTTCTGCACCTCCGTGCTAGGTGCTGTGGGTAAGAGGGGTGTTGCACAAACCCCATTACTTTTATTACCACAGTGTACTTTTGCATACTGTATGTGATCATTATAAACCTTATTCTGTTGATATTGTTGAGTAATTTATTTAATATCCATACCCAGTGTATATTGTGATTGTTTTTATAGCATTTATTTACTCCAATAATTTATTGGGCATTTTTCCTATACTAAATGTCATATAGTTTCACTATATGTTACTACAGGTTACTTACGCCACATATGAGATAACAATCATTGGACCAATATTTATTGCTCCAAATAGGGGTTACAGTACACATATATCTTTTTTAAAACGTTTCTTTTTTGCCACGTGGTCTGTAGATTAAATAAAAGGAATACTGTAATTTTTGAATGTCATGAACAATTGTGCTTTAGTGCACTAAGTAATGTCCTTATTGTGATTTAATTATATATATATATATATATATATATATGTATATATATGTATATGTGTGTATATATACAGTATATATATATATATATATATATATATATACATGTCTGTGTATGTATATATATATATATATATATATAAATATATATATATATATATATATATATATGTGTGTCAGTATATATATACATATATATATAGATGAATAAGGTTTCATGAATATGTTTGTCCAATAAAAAAAGTATCACTATATACTACAATATTCTAAATATTCATCTTGATTACTGGACATTCACGGCTACCTCACTCTTTATATATATATATATATATATATATATATATATATATATATATATATATATATACACACACAGAGACACACACACAAATATAAACAATAAATAATGAGAAGCTAATATATAGAAAGATATCTTTTTATTTATGTTTTATTTATGTTCAAATACTTTGTTATAATGTTTTTATGATTGCTCCTTACTTACTTTAGACAAAGTTTGTCCCTTCAGTAAGAGAGAGGAAAATGGCTGCCAAGCAAAGCAGACCAGCCTCTATCCATGATGTCACTATAGCGCTGAGCACACCCCCTGTCTATCTAATTAATTCTCATAGAGTTTAATGAAGACACACCCCTGCGACCTGGTTGGTTGGAGTAATTTAGGAGGAGGAACAGAACTCTGAGCTGTGAACCGAGGGGGGACTGTCTCTACATTGTAAAAAACCTAAAAATCATACATTTCTGTAGAACTGATTCCTCAATGACAAAAATGGACATATTTAAAAAATTAAAACAGTATTTCAACATGCCTTTTAGAGATCTATAATATGGTGTGGTCCAATATGTGCTAGATTTACTATCCGTTTAACCTGTAGTCTATAGCAGGTTGGTCTGCTATAGCAGGTCAGATCGTCACAACAGTCCCTGAGATAAATGAATTTTGCTGTAGAAAATGTTTAAGCACAATTCATGTGTAGGTCCTTTTTCTAATTTAAAAGACTATGTATCTCACTGTAATTGCTCTTCATGGCGTGAAAAAGCACAATATTTTATGTTAAAATGATCTTTATATGTCAAAATTATCTTTTTTAAATTATACTAATAACAGATATAAATTCAAAAGTTTTAAGCTTCTATTTACATACAAAGTGTATCATGCCTACTGGTTGTTGCATGAGTAATAACACATAGCCTAGAGCCTTGAAGACAGTGGTTGACAGCAGTTTTTCCTTGGTCTCAAAGAAATCAAAAGAACTGCACTGATCAGTTAGCCCATAACTGACCTGTTAGATTTCTTAAGAATTATTTTACTCTCCATGGAAAGCACCGTAGCACAGAGTACTAACACCCTCTGCCCCTGAGCTGCTCTGCATTGTTTGAATTCCAGCAAGGAATTTTCTGCTATAATATATTACAAAAGTTCTGTTCCCTTCAAACTGAAAATGTAAGCAGTCTTACCATTGTCTTGAATGGGGGGGGGGGACACCCCTGCAACCTGATTGGCTACAGTAATGCAAAAGCAATCTTTTACATATGTAAATACAAATTATATTATGAAGGGGCTAAGTTAGAAGAAAGACTAACCAAATTACACTTATTTTCTCTAGAAAAAAGGCGTATAAGAGGAGATATGATTACCTTATATAAATACATCCAGTGTTAATATAAGGCTTTGTCAAGTAAACTTTTTGTGCCAAGAGGTTTTCAGCTGACAAGAGGACATCCTTTGAGATTAGAACTTGATGGACTAAATGTCTTTTTTACTCTTCGCAGTAAAAAATGCATGTATTTCAAAAATTCTAAAAGTATTTCAACATGCTTTTAAGGGATCATTACTGTTATATGCTCCATATTGTACTGAATTAAGCAAATAAATAAATAAATACATCCTTTAATTCACTTTATACAATTTTCAATGGCTCTGACTTTATTTTCTGTTAAACTGATTTCTCGCCTTGGAGGATGACCAATACAGATAAACTCTCCATTTAGTTCTTATGAAATCGTTTTCCTACTACAATGTCCCTGCACATTACAATAACATTCAATAGCTAATAGCATCAAAGATTGTATTTATTAAAATTTTAAGTTTAACAAACAAACTTTCTACCATTTATCAAGAACACTTCTTCAAAAGCACACAGCGTACAACAAATATGGAAAATCAGTCTGCCTTTAAAAGCCCGCAAATGCTACTGTCGAGAGCATAGTTTACGATTCTTGCGACCGGTGCCTAACTTGGGGGCAAGAATAGCAGAGTAAAAGTAGAGCAACAGGAGAACGCAACTCAATCACAGGAAATCGGCAACTCAAGTTACGGCCCCAAATTGATAGACTCCTCTTCATATTGCTAACTGCTTAACAGTTGTTTTAAATGGAAATAAAATAGACTTGAAATTAGTGACTCGTCAAATAGAGAGGTGTGGAAAAAGAAGTGACAATTTCCAACTTTAAATACCAGTTGTTGTTTTTTTTAGAAAAGGCTCTTGATGTTGATTATAGGTTGCTAGATTATTATGAAGAGTATTAAAAATTATATTAACGTTGTATAATATATATAGTACACAAAACATTCAACCTATTATCTGGATGATTGCAATATACTAATATGTTGCACCATATTCTAATTAATTTACTTTTCTGTTTGCTCGTTAGTGTCTCTGCTGACCAAAGTAAGCTATCACTGTGTCATTAAGATTTTCAAACACTTAGTCCATACCCCACAGACATTAATCACAGACTTGCTATTAATCAACATAATGTGACATAACAGTGCTTTTAGTATAATATATACACAGAATTTAATACTACTTAAAAGAATTTATAATCTCAAACATGACAGTTCCACCTTCAATTAATTCTATATCAGAATGTACTCTTTTGTTATGATACATTTTATATATCATGCACTAACTTTGTAAGGGGTTTTGAAATAAACTGTTTCTTTTATTATTAATAAATTGTTATGAGCTTGGTTACATGGTTCCTATATAAACTCCTGCAAGGCTGGTAAGTAACTACATGAACTCTTAAGAAAGGATTTAATGTACCGTATATACTCGAGTATAAGCCGACCCGAGTATAACCCGAGGCACCTATTTTACCACACAATAGTGGAAAAACTTAGTGACTTGAGTATAAGCCGAGGGTGGGAAATGTGCTGCCCCCTGTGTCCCCCTCTTGTGTGCCCTCTGTGCCCCTTTCTTGTGTCCCCCCTCTCTCTCCGCTGTGTCTCTTCTCCCCTGTCTCTCCCCCACTCTCCCTCCCCTGTGTCTCTTCCCCCCTCTCCCTTCCCTGTGCTTCTTCCCCCTTCTCCCTTCCCTGTGTCTCTTTCCCTTCCCCTACCATATCACCCCCCTCAACCCCCCTCCTCATCCTCCCTCCTCAACCACCCTCATTAACCCCCCTCCTCATTCTTAACCTCTCTCCTCAACCCCCCTCCTCATCCTCAACCCCCTCCTCAACCTCCCTCCTCATAATCCCTCCTCAACCATCTTCTCATTCTCAACCTCAACCCCCTCCTCAACCCCTCTCCTCATCCTAAAGACCACTCCTCAACCTCCCTCCTCATCCTTAACCCCCCTCCTCAACCTCTCTCCTCAGCCCCCCTCCTCAACCTCATCCCCCCTATACTCATACTCAACCTCCATCCTCATCCTCAACCCCCCTCCTCAACCTCAACCCCCCTCCTCATCCTCAAGACCCCCATCCTCAACCCCTTCTCATCTTAAACAACCCTCCTCAACCTCCCATCCTCATCCTCAACCCCCCTCCTCATCCTCAAGACCCCCATCCTCAACCCCCCTCCTCATCTTAAACAACCCTCCTCAACTTCCCTCCTCATCCTAAACCCCCCTCCTCAACCTCAACCCCCCTCCTCATCCTCAAGACCCCCATCCTCAACCCCCCTTCTCATCTTAAACAACCCTCCTCAACCTCCCATCCTCATCCTCAACCCCCCTCCTCATCCTCAACCCCCCATCCTCAACCTTCCCCGTCCTCATCCTAAACCCCCCCCTCCTCAGCCCCCCTCCTCAACCTCAACCCCCCTCCTCAACCTCACCCCCCCATCCTCAACCTCCCCTCCTCATCCTAAACCCCCCTCCTCAACCTCAACCCCCATCCTCAACCCACCCATCCTCAACCCCCCATCCTCATCCTTAACCCCCCTCCTCATCCTCAACCCCCCCTATCCTCATCCTAAACCCCCCCCCCCTCCTCACCCCCCCTCCTCATCCTAAGGATGTAATGTACCGTATATACTCGAGTATAAGCCGACCCGAGTATAAGCCGAGGCACCTATTTTACCACAAAATAGTGGAAAAACTTAGTGACTCGAGTATAAGCCGAGGGTGGGAAATGTGCTGCCCCCTGTGTCCCTCTTGTGCCCTCTGTGTCCCCCACTTGTGTGCCCTCTGTGCCCCTTTCTTGTGTCCCCCCCCTCTCTCCCCTGTGTCTCTTCTCCCCTGTCTCTCCTCCACTCTCCCTCCCGTGTCTCTTCCCCTCCTCTCCTTTCCCTGTGTCTCTTCCCCCCTCTCCCTTTCCTGTGTCTCTTCCCACCTCTCCCTTCCCTGTGCTTCTTCCCCCTTCTCCCTTCCCTGTGTCTCTTTCCCTCCCCCTACCATATCACCCTCAACCCCCCTCCCTATCCTCCCTCCTCAACCACCCTCATTAACCCCCTCCTCATTCTTAACCTCTCTCCTCAACCCCCCTCTTCATCCTCAACCTCCCTTCTCAACCCCCCTCCTCATTCTCAACCTCAACCCCTCTCCTCATCATCTAACCCCATCCTCATCACCCCATCCTCAACCTCTCTCCTCAGCCCCCCTCCTCAACCCCCCTCCTCAACCTCATCCCCCCTATACTCATCCTCAACCCCCATCCTCATCCTCAACCCCCCCTCCTCAACCTCAACCCCCTCCTCAACCTCAACCCCCCTCCTCATCCTTAACCCCTTATCCTCATCCTCAAGACCCCCATCCTCAACCCCCCTCCTCATCCTAAACAACCCTCCTCAACTTCCCTACTCATCCCTAAACCCCCCTCCTCAACCTCTCTCCTCAGCCCCCTCCTCAACCTCCCTCCTCAACCTCCCATCCTAAACCCCCCCTCCTCATCCGCAAACCCCCATCCTCAACCTTCCCCGTCCTCATCCTAAACCCCCCTCCTCATCCTAACCCCCCCTCAACCCCCTTCCTCAACCTCTCTCCTCAGCCCCCCTCCTCAACCTCAATCCCCCCATCCTCATCTTCAACCCCCCATCCTCATCCTCACTCCCCCATCCTCAACCCCCCCTCCTCATCCTAAACCCCCCTGCTCATCCTCAACCCCCCCATCCTCATCCTAAACCCCCCCCCCTCCTCATCCTAAAAAACTCGGCTTATACTCGAGTATATAAGGTAACTATTAGATGGCTCCCACAGACTCTTTCTCATAAAACATTATTGATACGTATCTAGAGGTATTTTGTCACATAAAGAAATAACTTACGACAGCTCGTAAGGGTCCTTTCATGTTAGATAAGCAGCTGAAGTATGAAGTTGCGAGTCAAGGGCAGTCAACCCACGTACTAACCCCAGTAAAGTTAAAGTTTCTTAATAAAGATTGCAGCATATTCCCCACTCAAATGTTGACATTGTTCACATTGAGGTTTCCTGTTATTGAACATGATCACAGGATTTTGCTCACATGAAATGATATATTAATTTCACACTTAATACATGTTATTAAAAGTCAGTGGTTACACAATGAATACTAAAACAGGATAGTTGTTGATAGGGATTCTTTGTAGGGCAGATGGGTAATGTTAACCCCTGGGACTGTATATTAAAGATGTGTGACTTAGCATGAGTTGGGTATCAGTGCTTAATTGTATGGGCAGGTATTTGTAATTGGCATTGTGATTTATTCTATGGATCTTTATTATTGTTGCATCAAGCTGGATTAAACATTTAAAATACATTTTGTGCTTTAGTATATGTAGGTAGGCTACAATTTTATTTCATCAGAATCCTGAAAATGCTTTGTTAGGCTATTTTTGACACTTGATAGTGTCAGTAAGCACTTATAGAAGCCATGTAAACACAGTTTAAGTACAGTCTCTAACAGAACAGGGTACAGTTCATACACAGAGATCATTTAAAAATGCTTTACTCGGAAGGGTTTGCTGAGGGAGGAAAGTAATTGCTATGTGGCTCTCTACGTCGAAAGTTCACTCGTAAGATTTCCTACAGGAGGCATGTAATTGACTCCTATGTTTTTAAAATCTGTACAAATTATATCACACATATGTCACATATGTCCCAGCTGTTGGTACTGATTTGAAGAATAATTAAGGAAACAGTATGTATAGGTATTTAATACTTAATGTTTACTTTCTGTTTTCAATCACGTTTCTATCAACACTACATTTCTTTTATATCAGTGTGGGCAAGTGGTTTATGAATCGTTGCAATGTAGTGACAGGTAAGTAAACAAACTGATAAAATCAAGTGATTTCAAAAGGAAAAGTTATCTCATTTGTATACTCTTGTAGCTAGTCAGACAGCCTTAAGCATGCAGAGTTCTGTTTACCAGCAGTACAAATCTCTCCAAAACAGTTTAAACAGTTTGTTTCTTGATGTCCTTCAACATAAATACAGCACCATTAAGCAAGTTTGTTTACATTTTGGGAAGACTTTTATATCATTATTTTTGATTACGGCACTTATTTTATTTTGCAGCTTGTTACTTGAATTACATAAATGCTCAGCTCTCAAATATGCCTCAAAAGTGTTTAAATTACAAGCAGTACATAAGGAATGGTGAGATAAAATGTTTGGTAGTTGAGATTTCTAGTGAACTCAGTGGCAAAGCTAGAAAATAGAAGGTCACTGTGCAAAAAAATGCCTCCGGTTTATGTGTGTGTGCATATATATGTATAATATCACTATTCTTGGCACAATAAACCTGGAATTCTGTAAATAAGGTGGTCTTGTTATTTAGAATGTAACCGGGACAATAAATTACTATTAAAGGACAACTGAAGTCAGAAAAAAAGCAATGACATGGTCAAGTGAAATGCATAATAAGGCATATGCAGTTCCTTGTTGCAGATAATTATGCAACTGCAGCATTAGCAAGGTGACCACTGACACTACAGATAACTAGTTTACTAAAAACTGATGCTAAGGTTTGTAATACAGACAACATTTAACTAATTTAAAGAACCAAAAAACCTTATTAATACATGATTTGAAATATTTTCCTTACCCATACAAAGGTAGTATATTAGTTAACATGCACTACGGGACTTGTTATACCAGATGTTGATGAAGTTCGGCAAGACCCATAAAACAGAGATAGAGAGTAAAGAACATACTGTTAGCCGGAGAGTTATTGGTGTTCAATCTGAGGTCAGGGCCTGGAGAAAAGGATCAAGGTTACGATCAATGGCAAAATGTCAGGGCTGATGACAAACAGGAAAATTAGTGAGACATGTTGAAGGTTGGATATGACAACAGTTAAAAGGATATTCAGGATTATGGTCCGGGATCAAGTCCTAAAAATCCAATAGCAATTAAGGAGACACTTCAGGCAATATATATATATGTTCCAAGATAACAACGTGTGATTGTGGGAGGGGCCTCTCTCACTCCGCCTCTTCCCATGGAAGGGGCTTTTAGCCTTATAAACAATTCCTGTCCACATCCCCTTGCTGAGTTCATTCCTGAGCCAGTGCCTGCAGGTTGTTTCTCTGCGCTCTCTTGTTTTTCAGCTTTCCAGGCCTCCTATTGCACGCTCCAGTTGCCTTTTTGGTCCTTTTCCCATCGTCCTCCAAGGTAAGTTGTCTACTTCTTCTAAGCTGTCCAAGTCCTAGATTCAGCC
The DNA here is from genome assembly GCA_027410445.1 of Discoglossus pictus. Classification (NCBI taxonomy): domain Eukaryota; kingdom Metazoa; phylum Chordata; class Amphibia; order Anura; family Alytidae; genus Discoglossus; species Discoglossus pictus. The sequence continues at coordinate 91,792,788 of CM050171.1, forward strand.
TTTACTTTTCATGCTTAGTTCTGGCCTCATTTTCTAAGTTTCTCGACTGTCCTATACCTTCTTGGGTGGGTTTGGACCTGAATTCACCAAGTTGCGTCCCTTGTCCATGTTCAAGGCTACACTTTTAAGGCTTCGTTAAGGGTGCTTCGCAAATATTTGCCCAAATCTACTAGGTGTTTCAACTTTTCTGTACCTTTTCGTATGGGTTTTGACCTCATTTGCCTAAGATTACGTCCCTCGTCCGTGTCCAAGGCTTCACTCTTAGGCTTTCGTAAGCCTCCTTTGGAGATTTTGGCCCACACCTGCCATCCTTCGACCTTCCTCCAGCATTCCATTAGTTCTAAACCAGTCTTCGCAACCTCAGCTCATTCATGCTTTCATACGACCCATACCAGCCTTCGTAGGCATTACTTTCTGCACGCCCCAAAACCAGCCTTCACAGGCTCACTTCCATCACACTTTTTATTAGTCCCCACAGGTCCTAATGCCAGACTTCAACACGATCACGATTTTGTGGCCTTCCTTCCCTCTCCTCACCATCACTCGTCCCTGAGCCCACAACTGCAATGTTATGTCCAGCTTGTTTCCTTGACGCACTTGATTGTTGGGAGAGGGACCGGGCCACAAATAAATAAATATATATAGATATATACAGAGAGATTTAACTAGGCTTATTTTATTATGTTTTTCCTCTTCCTTGTAATTATCATATATAATGTAAAGAGGTTTCATTGAACAAGAATGTTGTTCAAAGTAAAATTCTTACCCCTAAAATATTTATAAATAATATAATAATTACCCCTTCCTATAACTGCTCTTTTTTGGTCATAATCATGTTACTGTTTCTACTATTAAACCAGTGCAGATTTGGATAGCAAAAACTGGAGCATTTACATTTCTCCACATTTACTCCATATTTACTCCTCACAGCTTATTGTATTTTTGCAGTTTGAAAAAGATAAAACCCTGTGTCTGCAGCTTGACTAATTGGCAGTATGAAGGGCCGACAATGCTGTGTGTTGGGTCACAGCTGTTAAAAATGGCTGCATACAGGGAAGAATTCAGAGAAAAAGTAGGAGGCTTCAGAAGCTGACATGTGCAAGCTGTTTGGAATAAAATAGTGAGAGCATATAGATGGTTTTTAATTACATTAATGATATAAACATTAGTTAAATAAACCTAGTTGGAACCCATATAAAATGGGAAAAAAAAGACCAGAGAGAACATTTAAGAATGTTACCTAAGGCACATACTTTCTTGCCTGGACGAATCGGGTCTAGACTGATCTAGATTGGTCTCAGTCGAAGCAATCACAAAACGCGCTACTGTCCTAGAGCCAACGTTGCATTGTAGTGACATCAGGTGGCAAGGAGCAAAGTTAATAGACATTAAGTTAAAGTTTGGAAACAGCTGCACTAGCAAATGATACAGAGATCCTACTGAGATACAGTTTTTAGATAGGGATGGTGTTTAAAAAATATATCCCAGGGTTTATAGGTTATTGAACTAGTAGTGTAAACGTAATTTGCAGGCTATACATATAGGTTTGTAACTTACAGTACAATTGACCAAATGATCCCAATACAATAAGCTCTGAATCAGGATTTCAAATACAGCTATTTCTTTATTGAGCTAGTTGGGTTCCACAGGAGTGAGTATGTTTAGTGTATTAAGGCTCAGCTTTGTAAGAAATAGGTGTAACAACACACTAGGAAATATTAGATCTTACACAGTTAATTTGGGAATCTAAGCAGTTTTGTGAATTTGATTTTGCAATAAGCTATACACTATTTATATTTTTTTCTCATTAGTAAATAGTCTATGTGCCTACAAATAATGTAGATTTTTTTGTCACCATAACTAAAAAACATACCAAGCCTGTTGTATTGGGAAAAGCCTGTGTGGCTACTTGTGAAGAGACTGTGTGGCTACTTGTGTAGAGCCTGTGTGGTTAAGAGCCTGTGTTGGCTAATCGATAGTTCATTACAACTTTAATATAACAAAGAGCCTGTGTTCGCTATTAGGTATTCCACTACAAATATATAACTACCAAACACACTAAATATGTTGTTATTGCAAAGAGCCTGGCTAACAATTGCTCTTTCAGTGATCTCACTGTTATAACTAAATACCTAAAGAAACACTGAGAGCCTCATTCTATTATCGGCCGTAAACCGGCCGTAAGGCTGCGATTCCTTGCGGGGGTCCCATTACCTCGCAATTCAATTAAACGGACCCGCAAGGATCTCCTCTTACGGCCGGCCGTAAATCATGCTACCGGCCGTAAGCTCTGAAAACTTAAAACTCAAAAATAAATTCAAGCCTGCACTGTACAGCTCTGTAAATGCTAGGGATCATATTGGGGGACATGAGGATTAAAAGAAACCCACTCTCAAGCTTGCACATCAGCCCAAACCCGAGTTCAAATTAACTGTTTATTCTCCGGCTGCGGCGTGGGCGGGTCTGAGGTGCTCCAAGCCCTATGGACTTTTTACATGGATATTTGACGTATATTAAAAAATAAATATTTTACGGATTTGAGTATAGGGGAATTTTGTGCTATTTTTGCTAACACCTAAAATCACTTTATAGTCTTCTCAAAGTGCAGGATGGCTTTATTTGGGCTATATTTCGTTCTTAATTGGTGCTAGCGGGACCTCTTTCCTGCAAGTAAGCTGCGGCTCGCTTTTAGCCTTGCTGAGAGGGTTTCCGGAGCAATTGAATTGCAAATAGGATTTTCTTACGGCCGATTTTCTTGCGGCCGTTTTAGATCAAAGGATTTCCTCCGGCGCAAGCGGCCGCAAGAGATAGCAAGGCACCGGCGGCAAGCCTGCCGGAATCCCCGGCCGGAGGGGAATAGAATAGCAGAATAGCTTGCGGCCGGTCCTTGCGGCCCCGCAACGGCTGCGGCCGCTAATAGAATGAGGCCCTGAGTCTGTTGCTATTTTAAAGAGCCTGTATGGCCAACAATTATTTTTCTTAATAAGTCCACTGTTACAACAATATATTTATAAAACACACCAAGTCTGCTGCTATTGTAAAGATCCTGTGTGACCAAAATACTTATTTTCTTCAGTGACTTTATTGTTACTACAAAAGCTAAAATATACTTAATCTGTCACTGTTATAAAGAGTTTATGTGGTTTACAGGTATTCCTTATATAACTTTTATTGTAACTATTATATACTTAGAAAGTAAATTAAGTATGCTGCTATTGTAGAGAGACTGGTTATCCAATAATTATTTTTTAAGTGACTGTATGTCCTTTTATAAAGCCTGCATTCTCTTAGTGAGTCCACCGTTGCCACTAAGTTGTTGTTACTGTAATAAACCTCAGCGACCCAAAATCATTCTCCTAGTGAACTCACTTCTTCTATAATATATTTATAAAATATACTGAGTTTGTCCTTATTTTTAAGAGCCTGTAGCAGGGAGGTATTTAAACACTCTGCAAGCCTTACCTAAAATACCCCAAATTCCATCATTTCAGTATAAATTTATAAATACAAAAATAAAATTCCACATGGTTTCCAACAGTCCATATAATTTTACCGTCCAAAACTAGTGGGGCCTGCTTTCCTTTTATGGCAGTGTCAAAAAACATTAACTACAACTGTCAGTGAAGTGGTTAATATTTACATTTATAATAATATCATCCACTTAAATAGGAGAAGGGTATGATTTATAAGATGGACATGTTTGTGGAATTCTCCTCATAAAACGCTGTCATCTGAAGTAATAAAATCAGTATGTCTTGTGTTTTTAAATATACTTATAATAAATCACAACGCACAATCTGTGCTTGTTAAATACAGCAATATATCTGTCATTCATCGAGAGGTAATCTAACAAAAATACGCTCATTTCTAAAAAAGGCATTCATGAACAGATAATGTATTGTAGAAAGAGCAATGATTTATAGTAATCCTTAATAAAGTAACATGACAACAAAAATACTATTCACTTTGTTCTAAATTCCATAAATCTTAAAATTTTCAATTTCTGGCAAAGCAATTTGCATGTAAATATTGGCTGATGTAAATATTGAACTTATTAAAGCAGTATTTGTGTCATTGGTATCTGTTCAAATTTCAAGCACCATGAGAGACAAAATGGAAAATTGAGGTAGCACTACTCCCCCCCCCCTCTTCAGACTAGCAGTATTGGGCTTGAAAATGCACTGGTATATATTCAGGATAATACTTATGATTAAAACTATGTCAAGAATTAAAATAATTAGTATAGCTTACTACCAAATATAATTAAGAGGCAGCACACAAAAAAAGCAGGAAAAGTAAATGTCACATCAAGCACCCGTTAAAATACTCATTCAATTGAGCAATTGTAAGTTACTGGCGCCTGTAATGGAGCCCGTAAGCTAATGTGCTATATAATTGGTGTCTTTTTGTGAGCCGCAAACGGTCTATGGGTTACGGGCTTGAAATCCCTGCGGTTGTTACAACTGTAATTTCCCCCCTATCTAAGCCTTTGATCTTTCACGACCGCAAGAGCTACGATTGCTAAAATCGCAAATCGCTATTCAATTGATACAATTCCGCTAGCCCGCAAATGTTTTCACACCGGTAAATGGCAAATGTAGAAGAAAATCCTACGGGTACGCAATAGGACTCGCAAGGGGTTTAAACACCTGCTTGTAGTACTGTAAATGCAAATAAAAACACAATACTGCACTTTAAAAGACGGGGAAAGCGATGAAAAACAGAGAATTAGAATTAGAATTAATTGTACAACAGTCTCAAGCTCGCAAATCAGCAATACAAAATGTATTATTTTAAGTTTTTATTTCGGTGTTATATCGATCTCGGTAATCATTGACTTAATACACATAAGGCCACCCACATAGACTAGAACAGTATTGGCATTCATGTTTATTATTTTGTATTTTGCAGGTTTGCCAGTCTGATTCAGATCAGAGCTCTAAACACTAATTGATTGATGTGTAACCTCCATCTTATACTGCCGTACTGATGAGGGTCTCATTTTCTTTTGGCTATTTCTAAATGGGTAGTTACATCCTTGCTTAATTGATCATGTTCAATCTCTGAAATGCTACATGATTGCATGTTCAATTGAATCCCTCCGTAATTGAAGCAGAGTTCATGCCCGCAGACATACGGCCTATATACCGTGAGTTGCGGCCTTGCAATTGAATGAGGCTCTAAGACAAGAAAAAAACAGACACCAAGAAAGAGGAAATTATCAGCAGAAACAGAGGTAAGGCACCAAAAAAATCTAAGTATAAAATATGGCAAATAGTACTAGCATTCATACATATAGTGCTTAAACATAAGAGTTGCTTTAACTGGAATAAAATGCTCCAGTTGAAGTGATCTTATTAAGAAAGCGAGTAACCGCTTTCAAGGATATATGTATAAATATGTCATGATTAGAGCTTAGTATTGCATGTTTAGTAGTTGTTTCAAAACCTGTATTTAACGGCTGGAGTATTTTTTGTGAAAAATTACTCGTAGTTCACGGAGTTGAGGAATACTGGACCATATTACACATTGTTGTTTATTCGTTCAGTCCAACTCTCCATGACCCTATGGACTGCCGCATGCCAGGCACATCTGCAGAGTCTTCTCTAGGGAATCTTGTCTTCTCATGATATGGTCAAAATATTTGAGCTCCAGCCTCATGCTCATACCTTCCAGTGAAAAGTTTGGCCTGAGTTCCTGAAGTATTGATTGGATCTTCTTGCAGTCCAAGGGATTTTATGCAATTATTCTCCAACACCACAATTCACAGGCATCAATTCTACAAAACTCAGACTTCTCTATGGTCCAGTTCTCACATCCATTTGTTACTACTGCAAATACAATAGGTCAAACTACGTGGACATTTGATGATAATGTAATATATTTTCTTTTTATTCATTTTCCTGCCCAGAAAAATACAGCTTTTAATTTCATAGATGCAGTCCCTATTTTGGGTAGATATCTTGAATCCCAGGAAAATAAAAATTTTCACTGCCTCTACTTCTTCTTCCTCCGCTCTAGTAGGAATTGTTGTTGTACAGTACTACTTAGTGGAACAGCAAGTTTCATAGAAGTTATGGACATTTTATTTCTTGTTGTGAGGCTCCATGCTCTTTGGTTAGGTGGCTTACTTTGAGGGAGACAGGTTTCTTCTCCTATCTTAATTTTTATTAGCAACAACTAACCTTGTGTGTGTAATGGCCTGTCTTTTTTGTACAAAACATTAAAAGTGTAGTAGTCCTGGAAGGTGCTTTAATAACCAGCAGCATTTTTTGATTTTACTTTTGTACAAATAAAGGTTTCCATTGTATTTATTGTTTGAACTTTATTGGTGTTATACACAGGGACATAATTTAGAGGATTTTTTTTTTTTTGTCCTATACTTCTTCCCCATCTATTTGCCATGATCTTCATCCTTTTAATGTTGAGCAAATTGCTGTCCACTGGCGAAGAAACTGGCAACCCATTCCAGTATCTATGCCAAGATAACATTATGGAAAAGCATATTACACATTACCAGTTATATATGCTTTATATATACATGATTCCATCTACATTACAGATTTGATTATACCTGTTTGTACTGAAGGCAGTGCAAAAGGCAAAATATGAACTGTGTCAGTACTCAAAAATTAAACTGAATGTACCTGCATGTGATTGCTAGTCACAAATGTTTTTTTACATAACACACTCAAAGGGAAGACTAATAAAAATTTCTGGGATGATAAAAAAAAAATATACTAAACTTTTTCCTCCATGTTTTGTGTTTGGTCCACCAACAACCTTCATTATTAGTGATAGTGTTAAGCAATACCATTAACCACACTTTCTAAACAGCTAAGAGACAGAAAGCACAACCAAGCAGCTTTGTCATCTCATTCACACATAACCTTTATAATCGCAATATCTGGCATGTTATTATAAGACAAGTTACAGTAAAAATTAGGTTTTATAATAAGTAGGTTACAAAAGTTGCCTCTTCTATTATAATAAAATTTTGCAGCAGATGACACATAAACTACTGACAAAATCATGGGTTATGGTTATATCATAAGACATTAGAATTTTTGTCATTTATTATAACTTTGGGTGTAAGTTTTGCTACACCTCGTTTTAAGGAAAGTACTTGCAACCTCATTCCTATAAGGAAATCTTAATGCATATTGTGAAGGTCTTTGAAGAACAGAACAGGGAGAGGTCAAAAGACATAGGCCCTCATTAAATTCTAAGCCTGCAGTTGCCTTCATACAGCCCATAAGTCTGCAGGCTTGAAATTTTTTTGCAGTTACAGAGCGATTAAATTGAAAAGTCCCGCAACTACATGGCGGAAATCCAAAACCGTAAACCACGCACCCATAAGTAGCATTTCTGGGCATGATCATGAACAATTAAGCAAGCCCGTAAGTAACGATTTAGAAACCGTACATGAGACCATCATCATGACGTCAGTAAAACATGGCTTGTAAAAGTCAATCAATGAGTGTTTTGATGTCCGATATGCGATCAGGTTCGCAATCTAGCGATTTAAAAATCAATAACATTGAATGAAGAAACTGTTATAGTCCATGTGGGTGGCCTGATATGTATTAACTCTGATTCCCGAGATTGATATAACACAGAAATTAAACATTAAAAAAAATATTTTAGATTGCAGATTTGTGAGCTTGAGACTGTTGTTCAATCAACTCTAATGTATTTTCATACGTTCCCCATATTTTAACGAGCAGTATTGAGTTTTTATTTGCTTTTATAGTGCTACGAACAGGTGTTCAACCCCCTTGCGAGTCCTCTCTAGTACTCGTAGGATTTTTGGCTACATTTGCAATTGCGGGCTTGAGGAATTGTAGCAATTTAATTGCGATTTAGCGATTGTAACATTTGCGGGCTTGAAAGATCAAAGGCTTAGCTGGGTCAGAATTACAATTTTAACAACCGCAGTTGGTTTTCAGCCTGTAACCCACAGATTGATTGTGGGTAGCTAAAAGAGGCTAATTTAATAGCAGTAACTTTTGTGGGCTACAGTAACTACAATTTGGACAATTTAATAGGGACCTTTGTCCGGTAACTGGATCAGTTGAACTGACACCACACCCCTTCTCCATTACAGGCACAAAAGCAGGACATTTGCTTTAATAAATGCGACCACAGATCTGCATAAATGTAAATACTCCTCTCACACTGCAGCTAGTGCATATTTTATAAGGTGCTTTGTTTTATAGCAGGGGACTGTGGGTGCAGATAAAGATTCTGTTTGGTTCTCTTGATAGCTCTTGTACTAAGGGCTGCAAACTAACAATAGCAAAAATGGAAATCTTGTCTGTATACAAGGTCCCCATGTTGTGACAAACCAGGTTAACAAACACAGCAGTGGCAACTGCTATTACAGTATACTTACAAATAACATTTCATAAAAATGGAAATCTTTGTTCATTTTGTATCTTATAATAACATTTTACTCGATATCAAATCTATTTCTTTAAAATAGCTCATTTATGAAACTTCGGCAGTCCTTTAAAACATGTGATTTCTTCCAATGAAAACTTTTTTCCCACTATAGGTGCCAGACTCAACCTAGTCAGTCTTGGCATAAAATGCTCCTGGACCCTGAGGAAATAAAGTCATATGCTGATGAAACACGTAGGGCAAGCTGAACATACTGAAAAGTCTGTCACTGAACTCAGTAACTGGACCACCATCACCTTAACTTAACTTCCAAAAGATCTGGAGAGTCAGAGCCTCAGAGACCCAGCACCTCTTAAGGAGTCAGTCTACCATGGCTTTATGCTTTATGGTTTGACCTTGATGAGATCATGTAGCTCTGGATTATTGTATATATAATGATGCCCCAGATGTTGACCAGGTATATCAATATTTCTATATACAAGTGCATAAGATAGAACCAATGTTTTCATTGTATCAAATTCCATTTAAATTACTTTTTAATAAAAAGCAAAATAAATGAACATTTAAAAAGTACAATAACTTGACCATTTGTTACATTTGTAAGAGAATAGGAGTTTGGAATTCAGGTCTGAAATATTTACATTAATAGATGTCAAGCTCATGTCCATTTCTAACAGCTTATGATGAGTCTGTGATGATTAGTGGAAACATATGAGTTCTGAAGATAACAGTGGAAGAATGTAAAGCTGGAAAATCTGTTTCTTTATTACCAGATGATATAGATAAAAAGAGAACCCTTCTGGGCCGGTGTTTTATTAGTTGATTCTGCCTGTTGGTATCTTCTAGCTCATAACGATGTGTATCATTATGTATAGGAATATTATTTAGTGAACAAATGAGCGCATATTAAATAAATAATAAAAAGACAAATGGTATTTTCATGCAATTATATCTATTTACTGTAAATGTATTTTAATATCAGGCAGTTTATTTTTTTAACTTTTAAAACTGATATCTTCATTATAATCCTTCCAGTTTTGCAGCTTTAAACAACCACAGCAACAATTTAAAAGTGCAGATCTGTAACAAGGAATTTCTCACATGTAAGTTCAGCAAAAAACATATGAATACTGTATGAATAATTTAAAAATGATTTTTCAAATTTAGATAAAATGTTGCTCTTTAGTATGAAGAACTCTTCCCAATGGCCTGGGTCCCTTTCACATGGGCTTGTCTCCTTTATATAAGGTGTAATCTTTTTAAGTAGATAAAGTAGGCAATTTAGAAATTACATTTTAGCATGTCCTTCTAATGGATATGTGTCCCAATTCACCATGTTGAATTAGGGGATGCATGGTTTCATGTTCCATATATTGTGGCAAAGTCCCAAAATTGTGACCCCCACCTGTAGAAAAAACTAACAAAACGTTTACAAATTACAACTCCAAATCCAATTTCATAGGGAAAATGAACCTTCCCATCTGTGCATTTTAGCTGGTGCATGGGGTACAGTGTGGATCATTGATTGTTGTTGTTGCCAATATTTACATCATACTGAAGAACTTGACTTCATAATGGACAGAATAACACTCATTCAATTGGCCGAATTTGAGATCTGGAGGCCCGTAAGTGAGATCGCAGTCAAATTTGCTATACAATTGACGTCTGTTTGCGTGCTTAGATCGGGTTACGACTTACGAGCTTGACAAAATGTCAGCCATCCAACTCGCCTTTGATGTGTCACTTTCGCAGGGCTAAAATCGCAAATTGCTATTCAATTGCTCCAATTCCCGAGCTCGCAAACAGATCCCCACTTGTAAACCTTAAATGGAGAAGAAAATCCTACAGGTTCTCGAGAGGACCCGCAAAGGGGTTAAACACCAATTTGTAGCACTGTAAATGCAAATAAAACAGTAATCCTGCACTGTAAATAACGGGGAGAACAATGAAAGACATTAGAGTTAATTGCACAACAGTCACAAGCACGCACAACTGCAGGAAATACGTTTTATTTTTATGTGTCATTTCAAGGTTAAATGATCTTGCTGTTCTTCTTCCAAATTTACCTCCTTGTAGTTCGTTGCGGAGTGGGTAAGTGGACCAACAGTGAGACTAGTCGCAGTCTCTATAGGCAGACTAGATTGTAATTAGTGGGCCCTCCATTCCTAATCCACTAAAAGTAAGCCAAACAGGGCTACAGAGGTAATATTTAAATCCCCTGATGGTCTTTATACTTCCCACTCATCAACGCCGGTGGGTCACACAGATTGCTAGTATTGTTTCATTGTATTTTCTGGACCACAATACAGCCAGCAATAATTGTCTTTGTTTACAGCAGGGCTTATTTATTTGATATTTGCTAAACTTAACCAACTTACGTCACATTAACAGCAGAGTTATAGATTGAAGGCTTACTCACTGTATTTAAAGTATTTCATGAAGATTTTTGTGCTTACTAAAGCTTCAACATATTTATGTGTCTACAGCATATATAACATTAAATTGGACAACAGTTGAGACAATAATCTTAATATTAATTTTAAGTTCAATGTACTATTTTTATACAAATCAATAAAAGTTATATTTTATTCAAAATGGTATGTGGTTTGAATTATTTCTGTCCATAACAATTTTTGGATGTTCTTTTGGGTTATTGGCACCATTCGGAATTAAAGGGGTACTGTCCTATCCTCTAGTCAAACATATTAGTCTTTTTACACAGCCAATTGTGCATTTCACACTTATTATGATATGTAAAATACATTCATTACCACGACTACAACAAATCATACCCAAGGTTTGACTCACTGGCCCCTTCCATTTTTTTGTACTTAACACATATCAGGCCACCCATACGGACTAGAACAGTATTGGCATTCATTTAAAAAATTATTCATTTTCAAAGTGGTGCGAGTCTGATCGCATATCGGACTCCCCAAAACTGATTGATTAACAGGTAACCATGTTTTACTACCGTAATTTTGACAGTCTCATTTTCTATTGGCCACTTTGAAATGGGTGGTTACGGGCTTGGTGAAATGATACGGTTCAACTGCTCCGAACCAGTGCATGGTTTACGGAGCTGGCTTCAGGATTCAACTCGCGACCTGGAGCAATTGAATAGCCCCGCAAACGGAGACCAACGGGAGCCCGCAACTCAATCGCAGACATGCAGCTGTCTGCAATCGAGTTATGGGCTTGCAATTGAATGAGGCCCAATATCTTTAGAAATAAAACTAACCACAGACCTTAATTTGTACCGATTATATGATTGTCTTCCTTAATATTTGCTAATCAAAAAAGATAGACTCCTAAGCCATTGTTTAGCACAAATGTTTTGTGCAAAAACATTTAAATCAGAGTTACTGTTGCATATAAACTAGGTAAAGGAGGAGGGTATATATCAATAGGTAAAGAAAATGGGTACAATAATTCACTTGTTAAAGGATAACTGCACAGCAGGTTTTCATTTGTTTATTTGGCATAATAAAATCAACATCTGAAGAAGAATTATTTCAATATAGCTTTAAAACCGACAATTACAGTTTATTATTTAAGACTCCGGTGGATATGCTTCTTTCAAATCTCTATTACTTGTTCAGAGAGCAGAAGAGGATATTGCTAGAAGCTGTCCTGATAGCAATCTTTGCCTGTCTAACTTCAGATAAAGTCTATTAAGAGAGATTACTGGGCAGGTAAAGTGACCACCACAGAAAAACCTAAATAGATAATTTTTCTAGTACAACGTCCTAGAAAGATATTCCCCTACTTACTGTACATCTCATAAGGAGCGGTGAACTAAAGTCAGACGTTTTGAAAGTTAAACTTTCTTCATATACTGATTTCATTGATAATCGGCTACTAATTAAACAAATGAAATCCTACTATATAACCACAAAAGTTGTGCTTTAACAGACTTACAGATACAAGAGCTATAGATTAAAATTTGAACATAGAGTTGTATTGTTGCATCACAAAAATAGTTAAATAATGTATTGAGCATACATGATCCATCAACTGTAGTTAAATTCACAAAAAGCGAAATATTTATCAGCCTTATTAAATTGCAATTCGGCCAAGTGAATAGGACTCTATATAAGCACATAGCATATTTTTTTAAACTAAAAACTTCTGTAAACAAAATATGCTATGTGCTTAAATAGAGCCCTGTTCAATTGGCTAAATCACAATTTATTAAGGCTGTATGTATGTAATTTTATTTATATGTAATCAGTATTATTCTTTATTTACAAAGCTGTAATATAGTCTGTAGTACCATTTACAAGTGTGTAGTAAAGTAGGTGTGGATACAATAAACATATTACAAAAGTCAAACAAATTATAAGGTACACAAAAATACAAATACAACACATGGCAACAAACAATTGGATATGAGGTCACCACTCCAAAGTACTTGATGAAGGATATAAATGCTTGTAGTACATAATACTAGTAGTCATAACAATAAATGCCAGTACTTCAATTACATATATTAGAAACCACAGACAGGTATACAACACACAAAACTCTTCCATTTAAAACAACTGATTATACTTACATAATTTATATGCATACATAAAAATAACAAGTAAATATAATTATACTAAGAAATTGCCCGACAAAAATGACAGGATAAAAAATTGTAAGGCTGGCAATGCTGTTTGCCATACGATGTGAGGCTTTTGCTCCTCTGAGCATTTGCGTTGGATTTATTTTCAAAGTCACGCAGGCCTAGCGTTGTTAGAGTAAGAGTTATTGTTTTTGACGTCATGTATTTTCTGAGTTCTGCATGCCTGGCGTTGCTGAGCCTCGTTTTCATCCCGTTTCAGAATCTTTACGTTTTTCGTCCTCCATTTTTCCCATCGGTTAACCGATTTCCGTTCGATGAAAAATTCTAAATATGTCTCCAATTAGTTTGCAACTTCACTCCCAGGCTTCATGGCTCTCTCCCTGTGCTGTGTGTGAGTGTGTTTTTATTTTATTATTATTATTATTTTGGTTGTTTTTCTGTGTTTTGGAGTTACGTGTTTGAACCAACTACGTGCCTCAACGCCTCGACTTGCAGTGCAATGAGCACTTTGCGAGTCTCGCAATGCAATGAGTCCGCCTTTGTAGGCACATGAAGTGCAAATGTTTCTATTTAAAAGAGATTTAAACATATAGATGTGTGTTTTTTTTCATATAAAAGATTTCCCAAAAAATTGTTAAATATAAGAGGAAATGCTACAAGATATACATCTGTGTGAGCAGAGAGTATGCATGTCTCTAGATGTCATTGGTAGAGACTTATGACTTATGAAATATTGCTGCAAATTGGCTGAAAAGGACAAACCGCCCAAAACAGTATATTCTGCTCCAGGAGCTTCATTTTCCAAAAGATATACACTGTTCTATCAAGTGTCCTTCTTCAAATGCAGTAAATACAAATGCTTTCAATGGTCATTTAAGCCTAAGAAAAGTTATATGACATTTTTGCAAAAAACTAAATGTGGTACATACCCATATCTATTACTTAAACTTTATGGCACTAATTATTAAAGACACGTTCATGCACTGCGTAAAAGTAATACAATTAAGCTTTTATACCTATGCCACTTGTGGTTGGCTGTATTTGTTACACAGCGCTACACTGTTTGCTCTCCCTTTAAGAGCTATGGCCTTGATGCATTGTTCTGGCACATAGGCTGGCCTATTTTCAAAACAGGAATTAAGTATTGCAGCAATGAGTGACCTGCTTTGTCTTATTAGAATTAGGTCTGCAAAGTCTTCTCTAACTCTCCCCCAACATACTTCATCGCCTGCACAATTTCTCACAGGAAACAGCTAAGAAACCAGTTGGAGAGTATTACAACTAAATTGCTTTAATTCACTGCAACTAAGTACTTGAGCTTATAAATTATCTCTGTTTCCTTAGAACAGACAACATATAGTATCTAAATTGTATTGCAGCAGAGCATTATGATTGAAGATGTTTGTGACCAGGACTTTTTCATCAAGGTTATCTGTTTCCCTGAGACGAGCAGCTATATGTTTTTGCAATGAATTGCTGATCCTTTGGAATATTGCTCAAAGGAAGAACATTTAATTATTTATAAATTTGCCATGTTAATGTAGTAATGTATTTTTATAAATTTCTATGAACTTGCCAGTAATTTATGAATATTCCCAAGTGAGCATCACATTGTTGCATTGTGATTATGTGTTATTGTGTGTTTATATGTTGCCTGTACATTGTCATTATGTATCCTAGTTATAATCACATATAATAGTTGTCAAACTGCGAGACGTCGTCACACTTTGCGTGGTGCGTACAAGTTAGGTGATGAGCGCTGCACTTAACGTGTAGTACTTAGGCGATGAGCGCCAAAGGCGCTCATCGCTGCGAGCCTCGCAAAGCAAGGCGAGCCATTAACTCGTAGCCTCGCATTGTGAGGCGAGCCATTAAGGCACTACAACTATCACCACAAACACGATGAGGCAATGAAACAAGAGGGACTTAGCCACAAAACACATACTAAACACAGGATCGCCTTGGCGTGCAAGCGGTTGATAAACGCGGGACTTAGAAAAAAAAAAACAATTAAAAATACGAGGCGCAAAAAAATACGATAAGATTAACGGACGACCTGCAAAAACAAAAAAACAATAAAAACACACTAAATACACAAAAAAAAATACAAATACATCACACGCAGCACGAAGCAACAGCCAGGGTGTCTGGGAGTGAGGTGAAACACGAATTTAAGCCAATTTAGACGACTTTCGCCACTCTCAAATCACTTAAGCAAGCAAAAAAATGGCCGGCGAAAAAAATGAAAACGAGGCTACATGACCCCGCACCGCGCAAAACACTGACAAACATGTAGTACTTTACACATCAGACAACGAACTATAAAAAACACTATTACAAAAGCCAGAAAATGCTCACAAGCCGCATAACACATTAATAACATTACGAATATACAATGCCGCTTTACACAATAAACCAACAACTTTCCCTCGCGCACGCAGCCTATTTCTATTGCACACTTGGAACATTCATTACACTTTATCATCAGGGCACCAACACTCAAACTGTATATTCTATGCTGTCGGAAATTACAAACAGATTGTTAGCTCTTCAGGCTACTGCTAGCTGCATATATTAAATATAAATACTTAAAGTATATTAATATATTCAAGAAAGAATTAATTATTACTTAACTACATATACATACAAATATATATATCTCTTTATCATGACTGATGAAGGTGCTCAGAGGACCAAAAGTATACAACAGGAGAGGCTTTTTGGCGCTCATTGTGAGCTCAAGCCTCGCAATGAGTGCTCAAGGTCCTCAGAGTACAAAACGGTTTACACAGTGTTTGTCAAACAGCATTTCCATGGCTTAAAATTTTATTGCCCCGTCATTTTTCACAGGCAAGTCGCTAGTTTATTATAAGAGGGAAAATGTTATATAGAACATATGTGGAATTGGTAAAAATGCTCTACATAGAAGTTAGCTGCAGATCATTGCACACTCACACATACAGACCTTGGGTCAAGACATATGTATGTACTTCAAGAAGTCCTAAGCAAACACTTGAGTTTAACATAAAGGTTTTTTCACTAGCCAGCTATAGATATCTAAATGTGTGGTATTGGAGAGTATATGTTGTTTTGATCATTCAATAACGTTTGAAAGATAGTTTTCACATATCCACAGTGTGAGGCTATTTCGGTGTGTTGTATCCTGACTTGGGGAGTGGTCTTGCCATAGGCCACTAATAACATGTATGCAGTATTCTCTGTCTGTACCTTTTGGGCCTTGCCCTCTTCAGAAGCCATCTTTTGTGCCACAGAGAACAGGAACTACATAATTCTGCCAGGGTAGGTTTGAACTAGGTTCATATCAAGCCCCCTTGAAGAAGCAGATGGTGACAGTAAGCTTGAGAGTTTTCAATCTTGCATGGTGCTTTGGGGAAAGCAGTTTCGACACCGGATTCTAAACTCAGACAGGGCTCTCCATCCTTTGCAACGTGTTAATATTCCTATTGTCGTTTGCCTTGATCGTAACCCATGTTTAGAGCTACAGAATATGTTGGTGCAAATAAACAATAATAATCACATATAACAGTTGTCAAACTGTGAATTGTCGTCACACTTGCGAGCCTCGAATAGCGAGGCAAGCCTTTGAATCAAAGAAGTCTTCAGAGCTCGGACCACTTAGCCGGCGCTCATCGGCTGCGAGCCTCGCATAGAGAGGCGAGCAGTTGAGGCATTGAAACTCAGAGCACTTGGGCGATGAGTGCCAAAGGCGCTCATCGCCTGCGAGCCTCGAAAAGTCAGGCGAGCAGTTGAGGCATTGAAACACGCGGGAGTGAGCCAGAAATGAGCGCCGTTGAGGGGACAGCCAGGACATCTGGGAGTAAGGATGCACGCAAATTTATGCCGTATTTGGCGAGTTTTGGCACTCAAAAATCCGCTAAGCGATAAAAATTGGGGGGCCGAAAAAAATGAAAACGAGGCTATACAACCCCGACCCGTGCAAAACACCGCCAGGCACGTAAGACTTTTACCCAGGAATGTACGAGGTACAAAATACACTATTAGAAGGGACGGAAAATGCTCGTAAGCCGTGTAACACATAGACAATCGCTGCCATTTTACAACACTAACTTGCAAATAATAACATTATGAATCTAAAATGGCGCTTTACCCGACTATACAAACGGTTTGGCCTCGCGCACGCAGCCTATTTATACTGCACACTTGGCACATTGCTGACACTTTCTCCTCAGGTCAGCAACAGTCCAACTATACTTTGTATGCTGCAGGAAAAACAAGAGATTGTTAGCTCGTCAAGATATGGATTGCTGAATATATTAATTATAAATAGGTAAAGTATATTTATTTATTAAATAATTAATTATTATTAAAAAAATATATATATAAAAAATAAAAAAAAGCTAAAGGGCATATTTTACACTGCCGTTACTTTATTAATATGTTAATGCTTTGCACTTCATAATACATTTATTCATTCATAATTAATTATTAACATACATTATAACATTATAATTTAATGATTATTCCTTATAAATGGATTTTTTTTTAATATTTTACACTGCACTAAAAAAATTACATTTTACACTGCACTTATATATCTGGATTACTGCTCATCGGCTACCAGCGATAGGACTCTCAAAGCAGTTACATATTTAAATCACTTTATTTTGCTCTGAGACCTTTTATAATTTACACTGCACTAAGAAAATTGTATATTTTATAGGTGCTCAGAGGAGCAAAAGTACACAAGAAGAGAGGCTCGCAATGAGCGCCAAAGGCGCTCTTTGCGAGCCAAGCGATAAGCTCCAAAGGCGCTCATCGCAAGGCTCGCAATGAGCGCCAAAGTTCCTCAGAGGAGCAAAAGCTTTACATTGTGTAGCAAACAGCATTGCCATGGCTTCAAATGTTGTTGTCCCGTCATTTTTGACGGGTAAGTTGCTAGTTATAATGATAATTGATATTTTCAACTATGCATGCACAGAGAATGTCAAATATAATTAGGAGTGTTAAATTATACACTTACATTTAAGTTTATTTGAACTCTTGCCGCATATTAGAAAACAAATCATCTTTACATTTATATGATCTAATCATATTCGCCACTCACCACATAATGTCTACTATACTAGAAACTGCAACATAAAAATATTTACCTCTCAGCTTAAATTATAATAAACAATGATTGAGTAATTGCATTTGTTTGTGATTGGGTTAAAATTACATAAAAAATATACAGATTAATAAAATGATGATAGAAGGTACCGTGGTGACAAATGTGGATTGCAGTCATATGGTGAGTGCATAGATGGAAAGATAATTTAGTAAAACATGCCACCAATACATAGAAAAATATGCAAGAAAGATGTGTTGTGGTGGCTCCCATAAGTAAGAAAAAGCATAATTTAGAGAACACAGAGAAGGCCAGTCTGCAATTCCTGTTTGTGCCACATTACATATTTTTGTGCCAACAAACTGGACAATAGTCCATCTGTAATGGTTCATCTCTTAATTCCACATCATGTAGAATAAAGTTAAAAGAAAATCAGAAACATTTATTGTTTTATGACTACATCTAATCATAGACTACAGATCTGATCTTAGTCTTTAGTCTATAACAGTGTACAGTCAACACAAAACACATCAGACTTTTCTGTGGTAGATTCTCTAACCTGCATAATTCGTGTTTGTTTTTATCATGAAGTAATAATCATTTTATATTTTATTTTTACTTGAATTCTTCTATAAAGAAAGTAAGGGAGTGGGAAAAAAAAATAGAAAGTATCGTGGCCATTATTTACTTTCTTCAGGTGCTGGTCTATGTAATATGTAACCACCAGTTTTATAATATGAGGTTCCTATAATACACTCCCACATCAGAGATGCGATTAAAGGACCACTGCAGTATACATTTTGCGGTTTGTATTTTTGAAGAACTTGACTTGCTAAAAATTAAAGGTTGTAATTATATATTTTAAATCTTATAAATGCGTTAATGTGTTTAAACGATTTGAAGGGACTTGACGATTTGAAAGGATTTTATCTGAATTTAAATATGGCTATAGCAGATTTTCTATACAGTAAGTAATTTCTGAAAATGTTTTAATTGATTTTGTGACTCATGTGGAGTGGAATGTGGAGTTCAGAGTGCTTGATACGGGTGGGAGAGGGGGTCTAATTGCAAAATAACACTGGGGATCTTTATTTTGTCCACTACAAAGACAGGAAATTAGCAACAACATAGATTTTCTAAGGACTGACGAACTTTAGAAAATAATTAACAATAATATTCTAAAAAAATAACTTTTTTAAATTTTCAGTTTTGCTGTAATGATGATGGACATATACTGTATATAGTCTTTGCTTGTAAAAGGATTAGTGCCATGAGATGGGAGGAACAATGGATGCAGATAACATTTTGAATTCACTGTTACAAAAGGTCCTCTTCAAAAAGTCCCATGACAATTGTTGTCAATAACAGAATAAAGCAGCATTGGATAACCCACCCCCAAAGTTACAGATAGGTTAGCAGTCTAAAGATGGCTTCACTTCTAAATGTTAGATCTTCTCTGAAATGCTTTTATGTTCCTGCCTTGTTTACCTGCTAATGTTATTATTAATTTTTAATTTTATCAATTAAATTTAATCCAAAGTAGATTGTCTTTTTATTTAGCAAATTGCATAATCATTTTTTTAGAAAGCTCTCTCTCCTCATATACAGTCAGGTCCATAAATTTTGGGACATTGACACAATTCCAATCTTTTTGGCTCTGGACACCACCACAATGGATTTGAAATGAAACAAACAAGATGTGCTTTAACTGCAGACTTTTAGTTTTAATTTGAGGGTATTTACATCAAAATCAGGTGAACGGTGTAGGATTTACAACAGTTTGTATATGTGCCTCCCACTTTTTAAGGGACCAAAAGTAATGGGACAGATTAACAGTCATAAATCAAACTTTCACTTTTTAATACTTGGTTGCAAATTCTTTGCAGTCAATTACAGCCTGAAGTCTGGAACGCATAGACATCGCCAGACGCTGAACTGCAACTGTTTTCAGTTCCTGCTTGTTCTTGGGGCATTTTCCCTTCAGTTTTGTCTTCAGCAAGTGAAATACATGCTCAATCGAATTCAGGTCAGGTGATTGACTTGGCCATTGCATAACATTACACTTCTTTCCCTTAAAAAAATCTTTGGTTGCTTTTGCAGTATGCTTCGGGTCATTGTCCATCGGCACTGTGAAGTGCCATCCAATGAGTTCTGAAGCATTTGGCTGAATATGAGCAGATAATATTGCCCGAAACACTTCAGAATTCATCCTGCTGCTTTTGTCAGCAGTCACATCATCAATAAATACAACAGAACCAGTTCCATTGGCAGCCATACATGCCCACGCCATTACACTACCACCACCATGCTTCACTGATGAGGTGGTATGCTTTGGATCAGAAGCAGTTCCTTTCCTTCTCCATACTCTTCTCTTCCCATCACTCTGGTACAAGTTGATCTTAGTCTCATCTGTCCATAGGATGTTGTTCCAGAACTGTGAAGGCTTTTTTTAGATGTTGTTTGGCAAACTCTAATCTGGCCTTCCTGTTTTTGAGGCTCACCAATGGTTTACAATTGTGGTGAACCCTCTGTATTCACTCTGGTGATGTCTTCACTTGATTGTTGACTTTGACACACATACACCTACCTCCTGGAGAGTGTTCTTGATCTGGCCAACTGTTGTGAAGGGTGTTTTCTTCACCAGGAAAATAATTCTTTAGTCATCCACCACAGTTGTTTTCCGTGGTCTTCCGGGTCTTTTTGTGTTGCTGAGCTCACTGGTGCGTTGTTTCTTTTTAGGGATGTTCCAAACCGTTGATTTGGCCACACCTAATGTTTTTGCTATCTCTCTGATGGGTTTGTTTTGTTTTTTTCAGCCTAATGATGGCTTGCTTCACTGATAGTGACAGCTCTGTGGATCTCAAATTGAGAGTTAACAGCAACAAATGCAAATAGCACACTTGAAATGAACTCTGGTCCTTTTATCTGCTCTTTGTAAATGGGATAATGAGGGAATAACAGACACCTGGCCATGGAACAGCTGAGCAGCCAATTTGTCCCATTACTTTTAGTCCCTTAAAAAGTGGGAGGCACATATACAAACTGTTGTAATTCCTACAGCGTTCAACTGATTTGGATGTAAATACCCTCAAATTAAAGCTGAAAGTCTGCAGTTAAAGCACATCTTGTTCGTTTTATTTCAAATTCATTGTGGTGGTGTATAGAGCCAAAAAGATTGGAATTTTGTCGATGTCCCAATATTTATGGACCTGACTGAATGTACATTCATACATACACTCAGATACATTGAATTATATTGTTTTTCCTAAAGCTTGTATTCAATGTTTTGGTAAAGTTTTTGCGTTACAGACATTTTTTCAATTAAAATCAAAACATTCTGTATAGCAAGTCTAATTTTGCTTTATTTTTTATAGTTCTCCAATGGACCAAAGGAAAATAAATAACTATGTTTAATCAGTCATGAAGTACCTCACTAACTACATAAAATGTATGTGAGATTGACAGGTATCGCACCACAGGGATTTCTTTCCATAAAGTACTTATAACACTGCAATGTCCATATAGGTCCTGTTACCTTTTAATATGAAATACTCCTATGAGTTTTATATGAGCACTTAAGGTTTATCTTCAAACTGAAGGGAAAAGTAAATATTATAGAAAAAATTTAAAAGACATTTGCGATTTTTAAGAATCTTTTTCACCATTGTTTGAATTTGGATGTAAAGCAAAACCAGTTACATTCACAAGATAAGATAAATTCGTTCTTACAATACATTCTCAGCCACAATATGATTCATTGTTTTTCTTTTCTTTACACTGAATGAGAAAAACCTTATGGTTTTAATAACTTGAACTGCTGAGTTCAATGGGAGTTCTTAATTTAATTTAATCTAAAACTTTATTAATGCCAGCTTCTTTTGGAATGTTATCTTTGTTTTAATTTGAATCACCACTTGAAAAGACAAAAAGACAGCAAATAGGAGGATAGGGGGTCAGACAATTCCTCAGGAAAATGGAAGATTGACAACATGGAAAAAATAATTCACTTTCCCTAATAGTTAGATGACATTTTTCTTCTCAAATCACTGTTTTTGTTAAAGTAATACTAATACTATTAAACACAAAGTGGTTTGCAAAGCTATTTCAATTTGCTTTTAAAAATACAATTTTCCAGGGCTAATTATTGTCAGATTTCTTGGTTGGAGAGATATTTCATTGTAATGTGTTAATTTTTTAAATATAGGCTACTGTATTGTCCGAGTAAAGCACTGGAAACACCAAATATTAGCTCTGACAACCACAGTAGGAAAAACTGACCACAACTAGATATCTCAAAGCATTTCCTGCTTGTGCACAGATTAAACTGACTAGACTGACTAGGCAACGATTACTCACCTGTGGTCAAGAAGAGATATTCCTAAATCCTGACCTAATAATCACAACTGAAGACTTCAAATTATCCTTAAGTAAACAAGAGCAAACATATTTATAGGATGTTGTTGGTATCCTGAACAATAATGCAACTACATATAGTAGGAGAACTCACGCACAGTAATTTCTTTTGATATTAAAAATTTGTCTCACCTTAAGGTGAAATCGAGTAAGAAAAAGTAATCGCACATGGTTGTGAGATATCGACCAAAATATATTTCTTCACAGTCTGTAGATGAAGTCTTCACACAAAATAAATTGTGCTATATTTCAAATGAGTAAAAGAGTTTTGCTTATCTGTTTTTCTAGACGTGTATTAAACATATGATAAAAAAATGAAATAACCTTTTTGGTCTGTACATTCTTCAACAAATTGTATCCTGAGGACATAATCGATTCTAGTGCCAGAAAAGCTCCATGTTGCTATCCACTAAGGTAGCGGTGGATGTATAGGGCAGCAATTCAATTTTTCTCACAGGAAATAGAGCACATTGAAACACAGCAAAACATTTAAGGCCCCTGCAGTACTTAGTGAATCCCTCCCTTTTCTGTACAACACCTGTTTAAAGGGGAAATGACATACAAACTCACACACGTTTCATAGTGAACTAAACATGTTCCATTAGACATTCTGATGTAGCATGCCTGCAGCTGAGCACTGTTATGCTTACAAACAATGGGTTAAAATGCATACCAGAGCTCTCACAAAGCAAACTTAAATCTATATATTAACACATTTTTATGTAATTATTTTTCTATCAGTGTTAATGCCAATGACTCATTAAAAGTCTGAAGCTATCATTTGTTTAACTTGTTTGTTTTTTGAGTGAAAGGCAACAAAAGATATAAACAATGTCAATGTCCAATTCCTCAAAGGACCACACTACTTCAAGGAAAAAGACAGTTATTTGTGAAGTATGTGCAAACTAGCAACATTAGCCACGGGAATAAAACATTTTATTTTTTAAATCTGAATTCTTATGACTTTGATGCGAAAAGGAATCAATTTTGTCTCTGTTACAGCACTTCCTGAGAGCTGGATCATGGGTGTGTGTTTTTTAGTCTATCACTGGAGAGGACCAGGAAGTAACAAGACAAGATGTAAATGGACAACACACCCTTTCCACCTCAAAGTCCCAGAAGTAGGCTGTCACATCAAAATATGCAATATTTGCCCTACAGAAGTATCAATGCCCCCGTCACATATACTTTATTTAATGCATAATGGATGCCTCCAGGTCCCGTGAGAAGCATTTAAAAAAAAAACAGGCTTAAAGGGACATGGATTTTACTAGATATATAGAGCCTCATTCAATTAGCCAAATTTGAGATCCGGAGGCCCGTAAACAAGCTTGCTGTCAAATTTGCTATTCAATTGGCGTCTTTTTGCATGCTCGGATCGGTTACGATTTACGAGCTTGAAAAAATGTTGGTTGTCCAACTCGTAACTTACACCATCCAGAAGCTTTGATGTGTCACTTTCACAAGGCTAAAATCGCAAATCGATATTCATTTGCTCCATCTCTCCAAGCCCGCAAATGTATCCACACTCGTAAACCGCAAATGGAGGAAAAAATCCTACATGTACTCGAGAGGACTCTCAAAGGGGTTAAACACCAATTCGTAGCAATGTTACTGCAAATAAAACACTAATCCTGCACTGTAAATTACGGGGAGAGAGATTAAAGACATTAGAATTAATTGCACAACAGTCTCAAACTCGCAAATCAGCAGGAAATAAGTTTTATTTTCATGTGTCATTTCGGTGTTAAATGATCTTGGTCATCAATGAGTTAATACATATCATGCCACCCATATGGACTAGAACAGTATTGGCATTCATTTTCATAATTCTTCATTTTCGAAGTTGTGCGAATCTGATCGCAAATCGGACCCCTTAACGTGATTGATTGACACGTAACCTCCATGTTTTACTGCCGTAGTTATGACAGTCTCATTTTCTATTGGCTGATTCAAAATGGGCTTTTACAGGCTCAGTGAATTGATACGGTTCCTGCCCATAACTGCACGGAACCAGTGCATAGTTAACAAAGCTGGCTTCAGGATTGCAACTAGCTACCTGGAGCAATTGAATAGCCTCGCAAACAGAGACCAACGGGAGCCCGCAACTCAATCACAGAAATGTGGCGAGTTACAGACTTGCAATTGAATGAGACCCATAATATCTATGCATCTATTTACTTTTATTTACTTTGTTAAGATAGGTTTATAAATTCAGATTTTACTGCCTAAAATCAAACAAATAGTAACGATTTTGGTCAGCCCTTTGCAGTTTATGAAGACACAGACTCTGCTGTACTGGAGGTGAAGTGTCTCATACTAATAAATCTGGCACTCCAAGTGAATTTGTTTTAGTGCTTTGAAACCTCCAGTGCAATATTTGTGGTTAACTAAGACAGCAAAATGACTTCCTCTCAACTGACCTTCAAATTTGAAGGTGACAGGAAATATATTTAAATACTTGTAATATCACCAATCAATTTGAAAGTGCACATGTTCCTGGCTGTAAATAGTGGAATTTGGATGCAATATGTTAGCTGCTTCATAAGTCATGTGATACAGTGTATTGACAGATGAAAGAAGAGGTCAGATTTAGTAAGTGTTAAGGAGGTGTCATCAAGAGACCAGCATATTACTTCAAGATGTCTTTTGCATCACAATTCAAGCATCCCATGGTATTTGCAGTTTATGGCACAAGCTCACACATGCAAACTAAGCTAGAATGCCTTGTTCACATCAAGTGGTACTTAAGGAAATAATATCTCTTATTGTCAAATTCAATATCACACATGAAAGTGCCACAGATTTATTCTATAATCAAAATAATTATTCTAATTTCCATATAGAAGATTAATATTAAAAGCATATTTTATTCATGCATCTTGATTTTTTGCATCACTGGTGATAGGTTATGGTCTACTCATTACAAAATAACTTTTATAAAATTAACCCTTTCAAAGAACTGCTCGAGAAATGTTATACTTATTTGCACAATTCCAGCAAACATGTTTCTGTGCACATAGAACATTATATATTGTCTTTCTATTTTTTTACATTTAGCATTTGGAGATGTATTTACTGCATTTCTTATGAAGCCAATAAGCAAACAAAATGATAATGCAAACAAATAAATTCCCTTTCAATTTGTGCACTTTTAAGAAAACTAACGAGATTGTGAAAAGTTAAACATAAACCAAGCTATGTATCTCATTATTACACTGATTCAACACAGGTACACCCTTAGGATTATTTAAGATAAACACAGCAAGGATGGAGCCCCCACGTTTAAGCAGAATCAAATATAGTAATACCCCGCTATTCAATTGCTACAATTCCCCAAGGACGCAATTGCCTTCAAACCCGTAAATGGCAAATGTAGAAGAAAATCCTACTGGTACCATATAGGATTTTCAAGGGGGTTAAAAACCTGTTGGTAGCACTGTAAATGCAAATAAAAAATCAATACTGCTCTTTAAAAGATGGGGAAAGCGATGAAAGGCATTTGAATTAATTGCACAACAGTCTCAAGCTCGCAAAACTGCAATAAAAAATGAAACGGATATGTAAATGTCCTGGATTATGAATGCAATTGGTAGAGGAGAATTAATAGTATATGAAAAAAAAAATGTTTGCATGAAAAAGTACCAAAATAAACATTTAAAGGGATATGTAAGTGAACTGGATTATGAATATATATGATAGAGAATTAATAGTGTATAAAAACATTTTTTGCATGAACATATACCAAAATAAACATTAATTAGCTTATATTGAAGTTTGCAAAAGTTCCTATTTTTTTGGAATTTGCATGTGGTTGTGTACACCCCTAGAAAATCCCACATGAATTATCATATCATTCAAATTCAGAATCAGGCTAATAGATTGTATCATTCTTCATCTCAGTGGCTTCTGGCATGATCAGTACAAAAACTGCAACAGTTACTTCTTGTGCTCTGTACCAGAAAAGTCAAAATAAGTACCCTGCTGTATTTCCTGCTTATGTAAGCGTCCTGTAAGTGTTAACAGCTGGATTCGAAGTAAACTGAACTTTTCTATAGAACTCATGTTTTCATACACTACAAATTCTCCTCTATCAGATGCATTCATAATCCAAATCACTTACATATCACTTACCCTTTAAACACTTACCTTGAAGTTAGCAAAATCTATTGTAATTTCTGACAGTTTAAAATTAAGGTTAACACCCCTCCATAATTTGTTTTGGCCAATCCGGTTAGATGAAAGATTTGAGACATAGCACCATGTTAGTGGTTATGGCAACAGCACAAAGCATAGAAACGAAGCAGGGATGAGTCATATACCAGCAGTGACTGGGAGGCTGACAACACTGCTCTACCATTGCCTGAGCAACCAAGAGCAGGTAAATAGTGGGTTAATATTGCTCCCTGGATGCTGCATGCTGATTAGGTGGGGATCAGGGGATTGTGTAGACACCCCCTGGGGTGTCAACAAAATCATTAGAGGGATTTTTAGATATTAATAAAAATAAAATGTTTTATGAGATGTGCAGTATACATATAGACTGCTTTTTGCCTATAGAGTGCAGAAATGTATTAATCCAGCTCACTTAGATATATACCTTTAATTATTTTATGGTTTATTTCCATGTTATATCAATCTCGGTAATCAAGGAGTTAATACATATCAGGCCACCCATATGGACTAGAACAGTATTGTCATTCATTTTTATTATTTTGTACATTGCCGGATTGCGAGTCCGATTGCATATCGGACTTCTAAGCGCTAACTGGTTGACATGTAACTTCCATGTTTTACTGACGTCATGATGACGGTCTCATTTACTCTTTGACGTTTCCAAATCAGTAGTTACAGGCTTGCTTAACTGATCATGCCCTGAAATGCTACTTACGGGTGCATGATTTACGGTTTAGGCTTTCGGCCATGTAGCAGCGGGCTTGTTCAATTGAATCGACCTGTAACTGTTGCAATTTTCAAACCCACAGTTGCCTTCTTGTAGGCTGTAAGTGTGCCGGCTTGAAAATTGAAATTGAATGGAGGCCTATCCCATAGCAGATATAGTCCCACAATGCTTACTGGGCTGATAAAGGAACATATATAAGTTTTATTTTTCTAAGAAAGTACTTTAATTTAATAACCATTTAGCCATCATTTTAACATTAATTAAAAATAATTGCAATTGAATGGAGGCCTTTGTTTGCTTGACTTTAAACTCAATAACAGGGGCCTCAATAAAAGTTAATAATAAATAGATTATAGAGCTAATAATTGAAATGTAACAGTTCTTTCCACAACCTTCATACTTGATTTTAGTTAGTACCACCACCTGGTGAAGTTCATTATGTTTAGTGCCCGAGCATGGGAGATCAGAAATAGCCTAAAATCACTAAAGCTCATAACTGTTAATTTGGCAGCAATTTTAAAAAGGAAAGCACTTTTTTTTCACACCCCTTTTTCTCACCTCTGATATGATGGTACTTATTACATATAATGACAAAAAATTGTCTAATGAATATAAATGCATTTCAAAGAGCAATGATGGTCAAACAATATTCTATTAAAATAGCAATTTACTCCCCCTTTGGATTTCTTTGGAATGTTGCGGTCTGCTTCTGGTAATCACAGGCTGCATATTCTCTAATGTAGAGCTGAATGTTCACATTGCCTTGTTGAAAAATTATGTGAAGGAAACAAACTTGACTCTCAAATATCACATATAATAGTTGTCAAACTCAATTCGTGATCATGTTTGCGACAAATCGCAGTTTGACAACTGCGCATCGCGCCTTAGGGCGCGCATGCGCACCGACCCACGCATGCGCATTGCAATGTGTAAGCCGCACATGCGCATTGCGCTACAGCCCGCGCATGCACATAGCACGCCATATGCCGCGCATGAGCTTCGCGCAAAGTAACCGCGCAAGCGCACTACGCAGCGGCTGCCCGCGCAGGCGCATTGGCTGCCGAAAAGGTTGGGAGCCACAGGACAGAGGAGAGGGGGGAGAGACACAGGGCAGGGAGAGGAGTGGGGACAAACACAGGGCAGGGAGAGGAGGGGGGAAGAGACACAGAGGAGGTGGGGAGATACACAGAGGAGGGGGGAGACACAGGGGAGTGAGAGGAGGGGGGAAGAGACACAGGGGAGTGCGAGGACGGGGGAGAGACACAGGGGAATGAGAGGGGGAGAGACACAGAGGGGGGGAAGAAACAAAGAGGTGGAGGGAAAGACACAGGAGAGTGAGAGGAGGGGGAAGAGACACAGGGGAGTGAGAGGAGGGGGGAGAGACACAAAGGAGTGAGAGGAGGGGGGAAGGACACAAAGGAGTGAGAAGAGGGGGGACACAGGGGAGGGAGAAGAGGGGGAAGAGACACAAGGGAGGGGGGAGACACAGGGGTAGGAGAGGAAGGGGTAGACACATAGGGGAGGGAGGGGAAGATAAAGACACACAGGGGAATGAGAGGGGGGAAACAAAGGGGAGTGAGAGGAGGGGAGTAAACACATAGGGGAGGGAGAGGAAGGTGACGAGACACAGGGGAATGAGAGGAGGGGGAAGAGACACAGAGGAGGAGCGGGAGACACATAGGGGAGGGAAAGGAGGGGGGAGAGACAAAGGGGAGGGGGAGACACATAGGGGTTGGAGAGGAGGGGGCTAGACACACAGGGGAGGGAGAGGTGGGGGGAGAGACACAGAAGAGGGAAATGGGGGGGAACAGACAAGAGGGAGGGGGGACAAATCATGGGGGGAAAAGACACAGGGGGGAAGAGAGACACAGGGGAGGGAGAGGGGGCAAGAGACACAGGGAAGGGAGAGGGGGGGCAAGAGACACAGGGAAGGGTGAGGGGGGGCAAGAGACACAGGGAAGGGTGAGGGGGGGCAAGAGACCTAGGGGAGGGAGAGGTGGGGAAAGAAACACAAGGAGACAGGGGGGAAAGACACAGGGGTGAGAAGGGGTAAAAACACAGGTGGGGAAGGAGACACAAGGGAGGGAGAGGAGGGGGAAATGAGACACAAGGGAGGAAGTAGACAAAGGGAGAGACTCGCAATGAGCGCCTTAGGCGCTCATTGCGAGGCCCATGATGAGCGCCAAAGGAGTTAATCGCGAGGCCAGTAAAGTAGAGGGGGAGAGGCTCCCATTGTGTGACAAACAGCATTGCCAGGACTCATTTTATTACCATCATTTTTGACGGGCAAGTTGCTAGTTAAACATAATATTCACGTTCTTCTTTTACCCTTATCAGAGTTATGGTTTGTATGAAGGTTTGTAGTGACATCTATTTCTTAAATGTATAATTTATTTTTGTTATTTCATCAACATGTTATTTAATTATATTCCAACATTATTGTTTTTATGCAGAATCATATTGTCATTTTTAATAGGCAGATGTGTATCCTTTACTTTTTTATTTATATTGTCATATAACTTTATTATTGAATGAATTTGCAGTGCTTATTTCTTCTACACATGTTCTGCTTTCTTGATCACCATCCACTGCTAAGAGAGACACAATTTCCGTTTTTTAGGATGACAATTTGAAAGCTCATGATATGTACAAAGCAAATGTTTATGTTTAAAATTGGGTGTTTTTGTTTTGCCTCTGATGAAAATTCACTGGCACAAAATCTGTTAGAAACATGGCACTCCCGTTTTTTATAATAAAAAAAAAATGAGAAATTAAAAAAATATATATATTATTTTTTTTACCTGTTAGTGTTAAGAATATATAGTTTTCCATTTTACTTAATATTAATGTATATACAGAAGCACTGGAATATTTTTTGTTTTTTTTTATTTGGGAGAAGATAATGAAGAAGCACACACACCAATTGTTGCTGTGCATTTGATTAAAAAAATCCTCACAACATACGGTAGGTCTCTGAAATATTGGTGTGTGAACTACTTTTTACCCTGGTATTTAAAGTTGTGGCTGCACATTTCATATCAGGTACCAAAAACATTGTCATATACCAAAAAAGTAATGCATCTCTCTTGGACAACAGAACGGGTGTTAAGTCAGGTTAAACAAGTCCCTACTTCATATTTATTATCATTCGGACATTGGCCATCCACTGAAGAAGCCATTTATTTGGGAAAACGATCGTCTGGAATAAGGCACTAAATCGCTAGACAGCAGCTCTTGTTGACTCTGAGTGGTGTAGCACTCATATGTCCGTTTTACTGACAGAAGATAAGTATATTGGGCCAGCATACACCTATTATAAGGGGATTATATTGTTGTGTATTGAACTAGGTAGAACTATTGCATTATGCATATGCCTATGTTTTTTGTATGCATATGCCTATGTTTTTCTTTATCCTCCTTATAAATTAAATTATGCTATATGCCTGTGATTAGATGGAGGTAGTAATTATATAAGTTACTAGCGAATTGCCCGTCAAAAAATGACGGCAATGAAATTGTAAGGTAGCTAAATTAGTAAATGAATATAGTGTACCTATTTTGAAGCATTGTGATGAAGAGCTGGCAATCTGTGTTGATGTTGCTGCAGCATTAGTGGTGTGGAGCTGCTGTATAAGCATGCTGAATGTGTGCAGTGTAACACTGTGCGTGCGCGAGACCAAACCGTTAGCGTAGTCGTGTACTTCCGCATTGGTGTAAAATGGCGAGTAATGTGTGGTATAGGTCTGTATCGGAATATCCGTAGGTGTTTTGTGGTGTTTTGCGAGTTTAGAGTGCTGTAGCCTCGTTTTCGTTTTGTTCGGCGGCCATTTTTTCTCTCGCTTAGCTTTTTTTTTAGTTTCTAAACTGTTTTATTTCGAGTAAAATCGAGGTGTAAGTTGCATTTTTGAGGTCCTGGGTGCTCCCTCTTGGTGTAGGTAAGTTTTTTATGTATGTGCTGTGTGTATGTATTGTGTTTTAAATGTTTGTATGTCGGCGTGTTGCGTCCGATGTTTGCGAGGTCGTAATGTGTGGTAACGTGTTTCGTACGTTGTTTCCGGTCTGTATCGGAATATCCGTAGGTGTTTTGTGGTGTTTTGCGAGTTTAGAGTGCTGTAGCCTCGTTTTCGTTTTGTTCGGCGGCCATTTTTTCTCTCGCTTAGCTTTTTTTTTAGTCTCTAAACTGTTTTATTTCGAGTAAAATCGAGGTGTAAGTTGCATTTTTGAGGTCCTGGGTGCTCCCTCTTGGTGTAGGTAAGTTTTTTATGTATGTGCTGTGTGTATGTATTGTGTTTTAAATGTTTGTATGTCGGCGTGTTGCGTCCGATGTTTGCGAGGTCGTAATGTGTGGTAACGTGTTTCGTACGTTGTTTGCGTGCCTCGTAAAATTTAGCGAGTGTCGTAATTTGTGTGTCGTGTTTTTTGAGTAGCGACGTGAATTTTGCGAGGGTTTGAGGCCCTTGCCCAGTGACCTCGCCAGCAACTGAGGCCCTCGCTTCGCGAGGGGCCTCAGTTGCTGGCATGGAGCGCCTTCGGCGCTCCATGCCAGCAACTGAGGCCCTTGCCCAGTGACCTCGCCAGCAACTGAGTCCCTCGCTTCGCGAGGGGCCTCAGTCGCTGGCATGGAGCGCCTTCGGCGCTCCATGCCAGCAACTGAGACCCGTGCCCAGTGACCTCGCCAGCAACTGAGGCCCTCGCTTCGCGAGGGGCCTCAGTTGCTGGCATGGAGCGCCTTCGGCGCTCCATGCCAGCAACTGAGGCCCTTGCCCAGTGACCTCGCTACGCGAGGGCCGCGGCTCGCTGTGCGAGCCGCGGCCCTCGCTTCGCGAGGGCCGCGGGCTCGCTACGCGAGCCCGCAAGCGTGAGCAACGACTCGTACGCTCACAACTATATATGTGATAGCTATAGACATCTCGGTTGTCTTTCAAGCAAATTTGTGCATGATGACTGAGGAAATCTGTACTAGCTGAAAAAATAGTGACTTACTACTATACTCCATTCCTTCGTCAAGTTTGGTCTATTTTTTTAAAATTGTTTTTAAACTAATTTTTCCCACCAGACTATATTTAAATCAGAGAATCCCATGTCTAAAAATAGGCTGTGGCCTTCACATACACCATAAGAAATTGGGATAAGTGGCACCTTACTTTTATCCTATTGAGCATGAGGGCTCTAGTCAGAAAGAGTGTCTTTCTACACTAGGTAGAGTCCCTGAGTTAGGAGGTATCCACCAAGATCATATGGTTCCTTCTTTTCTAACCCAGGTGTGGGGGTCTTGTACCACATTTACTTCGCCCTTGTCCCATTCTTTGGTTTGAATTTCTAGATATTAAATCTATTGGACTTGCTATATATACTGGTGGGTTATGTGTTAAGAATCCTTTTTATTCGCCGTTGTTCACCTAGTGCACATTAGATAGTAGACTGTGTTTTTGTTCTTTATTATTGAAGGGTATATAACCAGTTCTATACCAGACTTACAGGAAAACTCATAACAGTGCTATCAGTTCTAGTATCAATATCAGCCTTTACTGACTAGCTAGAGCAGGATTAAATTGCAAGCTTTTTGAAAATGAAATGGTCCTTAACTAAATTATGTTCTGAAATAAAATAAAAAAATACTTCTACAAGTAGGAGACCCTCCACATCCGGGGGTTTCCGATTTGCAAATTTGAGATTCCGTTTTTATCTTCACTGTTTAGCCCAAGGAGCCCTGCGCTGAGGGACAGAAGGGAGGGATGCTAAGCACAACCCCCTTCACCCACAAAGAATGCTTGGCCCTGGTGGACAGCCAAATGCAGTTGTTCACACTGGGGTGTGTTGCATCTGACCCCGTGCCCCCTTCCTGAGTGACCCTGACAAGTAAATTTACTAGTCTCAGTTATTTGCATTTTTTTTTTGATCATTTGAGGTGATCCAGGAATGGAACCGTGAATGTCGAAGGTTCCCTGTACATGTAAAAATGTAGAATAATTGATAAAAACAAATATAAGTTTTATACCCTCACATCAGTGCCAAATTAAATGTTATGATCTTTCTATACTGTGAAAAATAGTCCAATTATTTAAACACTATCTATAGCAGGTAGATAGTCCCACAATGCTTACTGGGCTGACAAAAGGAAGATATTTAAGTTTTATTTTTCTAAGCAAGCACTTTAATTTAATAACAAATTAGGCATCATTTTACCATTTCACATTAATTAAAAATAGAATTATTTAAACATGTATTTATGATAAGCTGATACCCTGGCAAGCTGTTGGCTTCAAGCTTTACAAATTAACTTACTATTGTCTATACAATGCCTTTCAAAAGTATTCACCCCTCTTGACATTTTTTGTGCTTTGTTGCCTCACAACCTGGAATTAACATGGATTGTTTGAGGATTTGCATCATTTAATTTACAGAACATGCCCACAACTTGATGTTTTTTGTTTTTTTATTGTGAAGCGGACAGCAAATAGGACAAAATAACAGAAAAAGTAAATGTGCATAACTATTCACTTCCCTAAAGTCAATACTTTGTAGAGCCACCTTTTGCGGCAATCAACGCTCCAAGTTGCTTTGGATAAGTCTTTATGAGCTTGCCACATCTTACCACTGGGATTTTTGCCCATTCCTCCTTGCAAAACTGCTCCAGCTCCTTCAAGTTGGATGGTTTGCGCTTATGAACAGCAATCTTTAAGTCTGACCACAGATTTTCTATTAGATTGAGGTCTGGGCTTTGACTAGGCCATTCCAACACATTTACATGTTTCCCCTTAAACCACACAAGTGTTGCTTTAGCAGTGTGTTTGGGGTCATTGTCCTGCTGGAAGGTGAACCTCCGTTCTAGCCTCAAATAGCACCAACCAACTTTCCCTCAACTCTGACCAGTTTCCAAGTAATGCTGCCGCCACCATGTTTCACTGTGGGGATGGTGTTCTTTGGGTGATGTAATGTGTTGGGTTTGCACCAGAAATAGCGTTTTATTTGATGGCCGAAAAGTTCAAATTTAGTCTCATCAGACCAGAGCACCTTCCTCCATACATTTTGGGAGTCTCCCACATGCCTTTTTGCAAACTCAAAAAGTTCCATTTTGTTTTTTGCTGACAGTAATGGCTTTCTTCTGGCCGCTCTGCCATAAAGCCGAACTCTATGGCGCGTGCGGCTTATTGTCGTCCTATGAATCTTTAACTTGTCATTGCCTGTAACTTAACTTATGTATAGCGCTACGGAATATGTTGGCGCGTTACAAATAAACGATAATAATAATAATATGTACAGATACTCTAGTCTCTGCTGTAAAACTCTGCAGCTCCTCCAGGGTTACCTTAGGTTTCTGTGCTGCCTCTCTGATTAATGCCCTCCTTGCATGGTCCGTTGTTACGCCATGTTCTTTCCATTTGGTTATGATAGATTTGATGGTGCTCCTGAGGATCATCAAAGATTTTGATATTTTTTTTATAACCTAACCCTGACTTGTAATTCTCAACAACATTGTCCCTTACTTGTTTGGAGAGTTCCTTGGTCTTCATGGCAGTGTTTGGTTAGTGGTGCCTCTTGCTTAGGTGTTGCAGCCTCTGGGGCCTTTCAAAAAAGGTGTGTATATGTAATGACAGATCACGTGACACTTAGATTGCACATAGGTGGACATTATTTCACTAATTATGTGACTTCTGAAGGTAATTGGTTTCACCAGAGCTTTTTATGGGCTTCATAACAAAGGGCGTGAATACATAAGCACATGACAATTTTCTGTTTTCTATTTCTAAAAAATAGTTTTATATATATATTTTTCTCATTTTACTTCACCAACTTAGACTATTGTGTTCTGCCATCACATAATATTCAGATTAACAAAATATTTAACTTAAGGCTATAATGTAACAAAATAGGTAAAAAGTCAAGGGGAGTGAATACTTTTGCAAGGCATTGTATATGCACTGCGCTGAGCCAGAGTGGAGCAGTGCAAAGCAACAAAACCGATCAGATAGCATCTCTTATGCACAGAAAAAGGAAGTTAGTGAAAGGAGCTGTACTGCCACACCTCCGTTCTTCTCTGCAAGTTTTTAAAAATGTGCATTTTTGAAATTTAAAGCTATATCATAACTCATATTAGTTTATTTGCTTAGACAAATAAAACTCTAGCAAGTGTGTTAATTTTTTATGGCATAAGGTGAAGTGAAATCTCAGTCACAATATCACAAATAATATTATTAAGAGTTAAACAGCTACATTTATTTCCCAAAATGTTTGGTTTCTGTATCCAAAATTTACCAATCAATATTATAACCCTTATAACCCAGATTTGTGCATTAATAAATTGCCTAATGATAGTATTATGTTCCTTGAATATGAGTGTGTAGTGATTGTAAAGGAGCTTGGTCTATGCTAATAGAAAAATATACATTTTTGTGAAATAAATCATGGACATGGTACAGTATATGTTTAATTGCTATTTAAACATTCAATTCATATACCGTATGTGGGGAAATATTTACTGTTTCTGATGAGAGAAGAATTCAAAAAGCATATGTAAGACATGCAACACAAAACAAATAACCTTAAAGTGTTACTTTCTAACAGGTGCATTCTATTAGCGTTTGTGACTCAGTACTAACAAAAAATACTATTTTTAAGTGCACTAAAATCTTCCAGATAGAGGGAATTTAGAATGTGTGTTCTTGAAGTTTATACCTAATAAAACAGCTGCATCTCTGCCACATTTGGGAGTTGCGGTTTTACTTTTGTGGGACTAGCATACAAATGTGCAATGTTTAACAGGAAAGGGCTTTGACTTTTGGTTGTGTTGAAATACAACTTTTCCATTCTCACTAAATTGGTGAAATCCTTTCAGAACTACACAGCTAAACCCTAGGATTTGCAAACACTCCTAAAGTTTGAACCCTGGAAACAAGCCAAAAACTGCAATCAGCATTTTGGACTCAGTATAATGTGTAGCTGTCAAAACCATGGCATTAAAAATAAGAGATTTATGAGAATGAGATTTATTATAGTCATGTATAGGTGCTGTGGACAAGTTGCTTAATGGG
Organism: Discoglossus pictus; assembly: GCA_027410445.1. Taxonomy (NCBI): domain Eukaryota; kingdom Metazoa; phylum Chordata; class Amphibia; order Anura; family Alytidae; genus Discoglossus; species Discoglossus pictus. Next base: position 91,829,198 of record CM050171.1, read on the forward strand.
AGTGTTAGCCCAAATGATTTGTAAAAAAGATTCTTACTATATCGTAAAAATTATTTTGTACGTCACTCTTTACTTCATCATACGTACCAATACAAATGACTATGTACCGTATATACTTGAGTATAAGCCGACCCGAGTATAAGCCGAGGCACCTATTTTACCACAAAATACTGGGAAAACTTAGTGACTCAAGTATAAGCCGAGGGTGGGAAATGTGCTGCCCCCTGTGTCCCTCTTGTGCCCTCTGTGTCCCCCTCTTGTGTGCCCCTTTCTTGTGTCCCCCCCTCCCCCTCTCCTGTGTCTCTCCCCCCTCTCCCTCCCCTGTGCCTCTTTCCCTCCTCTCCCTCCCCTGTCTCTCCCCCTCCCTCCCCTGTGTTTCTTGCCTCCTTTCCCTCCCCAGTGTCTCTTCCCCCTCCGTTCCTCCCCTGTGTCTCTTCCAGTCTCCCTTCCCTGTGTCTCTTTACCACCTCTCCCTCGTGTCTCTTTCCCTTCCCCTCCTTTATCATCCTCCCTCCTCAACCCCTCTCAACAGCCCTCCTCAACTCCCTCATCCTCTCTCCTCAAGCCCCCTCCTCATCCTCTCTCCTCAACCCCCTTCCTCCTCCTCAACCCCCCTCCTTATCCTCAACCCCCCTCCTCATCCTCAACCCCCCTCCTCATCCTCAACCCCCCTCCTCAACCCTCCTCCTCATCCTCCCTCCTTATCCTCAACCTCCCTCCTCAACCCCCCTCCTCATCCTCAACCCCACTCCTCATCCTCAACCCCCTTCCTCAAGTCTGTGGCAGTACTTGCTAAAGAGAAGTTATTTCTCGAAAGCTTGTCCAATGAAAAAAGCTATCACTATATACTGCAATACCCTGATTATTAATGTCTTCATATGTCTCTAGAGTGCAGAAGTGCACTCAAAAGATAATAGCATTTGTGCATACACTCACGCATGCATATGCTCTGATTGTATAAATGAATTATGCACATTCACACATTAATTAGTAACACCCCTTAAATAGCTAGTAAATACAAATGCATGTGCATATTAATGTGTATTTGTAATACGGTTGAGGTAAAATTTTGTACTGTGCAGGGTGCACCCTACTAGGCTACATTCACTAATCGTGGCAAAGAAGGGCTGCTTTAGTTCTCAATCTATCTTCACATAAGAATTTGCTGCATTGACTTAAGATTGCTTTAAGATATCTGCAATACCTTCGATAACTCTCCATGCACTTTTAAACTTCTCAGTGTGTGAGAAAATTGTTATATAGTTGTATTGGGAAAAAAGTTTCATATATTTTTTACAATTTATTCAGTACTTGTGCCTCACAACGACGATTAAAACATTAAAATCAAGGATAGGGAAGGTAAATTAAAAACAATGCCTTCCATAAGGCCTAAAGAACCCAAGTTTATAGGATAATCAATATCTCATATTATTATATCAACTTTATTTAATATAAGGTTCTAAAGTGCTTCTGTTCTTATTCAGCGGTCAAAATTACCATTATCATGGATAAATATCTATATATATATATATATATAAGGTATTTCTCATGTCTGTCCCCCTATATAATTCCCATAGGTTCCACTTATTACTCAGAATATTTCTAGTTCATGAGCATTTTCCATGTACAACAGTGGTTGTAACACACTTGGTATAGTGAACAAGTTTCTATTATAGAATCCACAAGGATCGTTATAATGGTATAATGCTGTGCCAATTCATATGGGAGAGGATAGTCTCATTTAGGAGGAGTTATTCAGAGATTATTTTCAAAGAGCGCAAAGTAGCAGAGCACCCTGCGTCTATCTGCGTTCCACTGTGGACCGCATGAGACGCTCCGCCTACGCCTAACGCGTTTCTACTTCACAGAGGACGTCTTTCTCAAAGGGCAAACACTCAGTGTGTGAGCTTGCAAATAAGTATTGCAGTAAGTAGTGACAAAAAAGTAATTTAAAGAATGCAAGCATTAGTATACAAAATATATAATCATATATCTTATAATATAAAATTGCCAGTAAATACAAAATTGCATAATTCTAATGACTACATACTATGTAATTTTAATTAATATGCATTTGAAGATTTTATGTACAGTTCTATTGTTAGTTTTAAATTAACTGAATAGGCACTTCACCACCTATAACCGGGTATGAACTGAGTTCCCAAAAGGAAAATACTTAAAGTATTGCAGCTGGTGCTTTATATATATCATTCACCCAACATGTTCCTAAAAGGAACACTGGTTTGAGAGATATTTATAAAGAATGCAATATTTTGTTGAACAGATACATTTGTACTATGTGGTATGATAATTGTGCCCCAATTTCTGAACAGGGCATATTTAAAGGGGCATTGAAATCACCATACATGCTCTGTTACCATCAGATAAAGGGTTAAAAATAATGTGGAAAAGTTGTTTATTTTTTTTTCCACAAGAATCTGCATAAATAATAAAGTTGGAATATTTGACTGTGACACATTCATACATCTTATATGTGAAGAACCTGTGTTTTGTAGTACTTTTAAAATATTATATTTATACATAAATATGTGTATAAATTAGTTTAAATAATATACAGTAGTCTCTCAGTCATCTGGCACCCACTGGGATTGCCATAAGATGGATAAATGTAGTTTCTGGTTGTTTGTAACTATAAAAAATAGACCTAATTAAGCCTATACCCCCACACAAAACCATACACAATGTATTTAATTGCTACTGCTAATTAAATACATTAATTAAAAAGCTAAAAGTGTCAAAAGTTAATTTTAACACAGCATTTTATTAGACATTCCATAAATTGCATAGACACATACTCTGATTGGTCTAATGTGATAAGTGGGGTTCCTCAGGGCTCAGTATTGGGTCCTCTCCTTTTTAACATATTTATTAATGACATTGAAGTAGGACTCGAATGTAGTGTCTCCATTTTTGCTGATTACACGAAGTTGTGCAAGGTAATAAAATCAGATAATGATGTACTTTCCCTACAAAAGGATTTGCATAAATTAGAGAAATGGGCGGCTAAATGGCAGATGAGATTTAATACAAATAAATGTATGGTTATGCATTTGGGAAGGAACAATAGCCAAGCAATCTATAATCTTAATGGAGCAAATCTAGGGGTATCAGATATTGAAAGGGATTTGGGAGTACTAGTGGACAACCACCTAGGTAACAGCGCTCAAAGCCAAGCAGCGGCTGCAAAGGCAAATAAAATATTAGCATGTATTAGGAAGGGTATAGAAGCCAGGGAAGAAGATATAATTCTGCCACTATACAAATCTCTAGTACGCCCTCATTTGGAATATGGTGTACAATTTTGGGCACCACCTCATAAAAAAGACATTTTAGAGCTGGAAAAAGTACAGAGAAGGGCTACAAAACTAATAAGGGGAATGGAGGGGCTAAGTTATGAAGAAAGACTAGCAAAATTAAACTTATTTTCGCTAGAAAAAAGGTGTCTAAGAGGAGATATGATTACGTTATATAAATACATCCAGGGTCAATATAAGGCTTTGTCAAGTGAACTTTTTGTAGCAAGAGATTTTCAACTGACAAGAGGACATCCGTTGAGGTTAGAGGAAAAAAGATTTCACCTTAAACAAAGAAAAGGGTTCTTCACAGTTAGGGTGGTTAAACTGTGGAATTCTCTACCAAAGGAGGTGGTGACAGCGAATTCGATAGACAACTTCAAAAAGGGGTTAGATATATTTCTGAATAAAGAGGGCATTCAAGGCTATCCTAGATAACTAGCAAGGAATATTGATCCAGGGAGAAATTTGATCGCCAGTTTCTGGGGTCAGGAAGGAATTTTGCTTTTTTTCCCCCTTATGAGACAATTGGCAAAGTTTCAATGTTTTTTTTTTTTATGTTTGCCTTCCTCTGGATCAATTAACAATAATAATAAATAGTCCAAATTAAAAAGATCAATAGAGATCTAAAAAGGTTGAACTTGATGGACTAACTCTTTATTCATCCTCCAATACTATACTATTAATAATTATTTAATCAATAATTTAATTAATAACTAATCCGCATATTGCAGATCAGAGGAGATCTTAATAGGTTGAACTTGATGGACTGAAAGTCTTTTTTCAACCTTAATTACTATGTAACTATGTAACTTAAAGTTAGATGCTGCAGATAGGAACTGCCAGGCAGAGGTTTCTCATTGGCTCCTACAGGGTCAGGATACACTTGAGCACTTCCATGCTGCAGATTGCTTGAACTTCCTTTGCTGCCGGGGCACTTCAGGTTGCTTCAAGTGCAGGTTAGATGAGAGTTTCTGGATAGAGGTGAATGAAGGTAGGTGCCGGTTGCTTGTGAGTTCTGGATGCTTGAGTTCCGGATAATTGAGATTTTACTGTATATGTATTTTAATAAGAGCAAGCAGTGAAACTAATGACAAAAAACTTTAATTGAATATGTAGGAATATTTATTAATGGAACAATGGGAGGGTGTGGCAGACAATTACAGATGACCCCACATGGGGTCTAGCAGTACCTTGATGGCTGGCCCCTGAGAACCTTCTAAGACTCATCCAGCCGTCCCTGTGTCTGAGTGGTCCAGACCTTAGATAGAGTACATGGCAGATGTGATTAAATTAATTTGCTAACAATAGGCCAGAACAGATAAAAGTGCAATAGAGGTGCTCACTGCAGACTCAGCACACCCTGGTTTAACGCCATCATGATCACTCAGTCATAGTTTAAACAGAACACAGTAATATTACATGGGGAATTACATACAGTATACAGGATAAGGCAGAGACATATGCCATAATATGAAGAATGGTGGTACACTATGACCATATGTTTTGGGGCTATTCACCCTACCACCCACCTGTTCACATTTCCCATGTAACAATATAATTCCCCTACACATTTTCTAATGGGGTGGTATGTCCTCTATGGCGGCACAATGCACCAGGATCCAGGCCCTGGAAAGGGGTCCGTGACATACACAATCAGGAATAAATATAGGGAACAATGTAGAGGTTAAAGCAAGTAAAACAGTTTAAGCTGCATTCCTGCTTTGCCTATTGGGGTTGCAATAAAAACAACCACCTAAACTGCAGGCCAAGGGAACATGTGTGATTAGCTGGAATTTGAATGTGCTACATTTCACCCAACAGCTACCAACAGCAGGCATTTTGAGCACATCTTGTCTGTCACCTATGTGGAACAAGGCAGGATGTTAATGTTAATTCCAAATCTACATTTCAATGCATCTGTTCCAAAGATATCCACTCACATCCAAAGTTCAGAACACCTTTACTAGAGTTTGAGACCAGTTACAATTAATATACAGCAAAAATAAAGCTAAGAAGCAGCAATCCATTTACAAGATAAAAAAAAAACAATAAAAATAGTAAATTATTAATCACTTCTAACAAATGTTGTTTTATAACTTGTTTTAGAAATAATTGTAATTGATTTTTTTGTTAACAAAAAATGTTTCACAGCTCTAATGAGCACTATAGAAAAGGTTTTGTTCCAAATCAGCGCTGAATGCTTTATTTTTTTAAAAGCCTCTCTGTACATATAAAACAGCATTCAAAGCCTCAATTCCCCCATGACATAAATAGGAGACGTAAATACATTATATTATAGTGTTGCTTATACAGTTGATATAAAAAAAAATCCTGAATGTAACACTGACATGCATGTATTTGGGGTTAATGTGTTTTCATTGTTACATTCTCACATTTTTTAGATGGAGACAGCCAGGCTATATTTAAATACCTAAGTTTACCTGTTTTTACCTTTTACTAATCTAACACATGCTGCTTATATCAGATACACACACATTTTAGCCCCAAATTTTACCTGCATCTGGTTTCAGAAGGCCTCGCTGGTTACTCTGAATTCTGCCCTCCCTCCCACCCCAATTCTGATTAAATATATAGTGAAATGGGAATCACCTGACTTTCCTACTTGCATATATTATCTCACCACAAGGGGCAGACAACATTTTAAATGCTAGAGCCCTCACCTCTGTTCCTTCTCTCTCTCTCTAAATGAAAAACTTTTCTAACTTTCACTTCTCTTCTGACCCTTTTTATTCCTTATCTGTTTAATCTTTCCCTGACTTCTGCCCCTTCCATTCCCTTTAGATTGTAAGTGGCGAGTTTTCAGTCTTCTAGGATGCTTTGGGAAAAAGCACTTTCTGCAAAGATTCTAAGCTCAAAACAGGGTCCTCCATTTTTTGAATTTTGTTAATGCTGTATCTTCCCTTCTTTTTATCTCCTGTATTGCGCTACGGAATATGTCGGCGCGTTACAAATAAAAGTTAATAATAAAAATAAAAATAATTACACGGAGTCCTCCCTGCAAAAGCTGCTATCACTACAATGTATTAAAATGTATTAACTGCCTGTAATTGGCCAAAACAAATTAGGAATTGTATGCTAATTTTAGCCGGGATATCAAGGGTTGTTAACTCACAAAGGAACTGCTTGTAAACTCAAGAGATTTTGTAAACATTGAGGTGAATTTGTTAATGTTTATTTTGGTACTTTTTCATGCAAAAATGTGTTTTTGCATACACTACTGATTCCACTCAATCAGATGCATTCATAATCCTGGAAACCTATATATGCCTTTAACATTTAAGGACAGCAGGTACACTAGTTATTATTGTTACTACCAAGTATTTATGAACCTCCGCCATTTTACAACGCATAACAAAGTGTTAAAGAAGGACGATGTATCTGTTTCACGTCATATTAACAATGTACATGACACTGGGCAAAGAAAAAGTTTTCCTAAGATCAGAGACTCAAGTGGATCCTTTATTTACAGACATTGAGCCTCATTCAATTAGAAGCCTGCATCTCGTGGTATAAAGGCTGTATGTCTGCAGGCCTGCTGCGGGCTTGCACAATTACAATTATTCAATTGAAAAAGCCTGCAAGTTACGGTCCAAAAGCCGAAACCGTAAACCATGCACTCCTGCGTAGCAGTTCAGGGCAGGAACATGATCAATTAAGCAAGGCCTTAACTACCCATTTCAAAACAGCCAAATGAAAAAGAGACCGCCATCATTATAGCAGTATAAGATGGAGGTTACATGTCAATCAGTTAGCGTGTAGAGGTCCAATATGCGATCAGACTCGCAAACCCTCAAAATACTAAATAATAAAAATGAATGACTATACTGTGCTAGTCCATGTGAAAGGTGGCATTTAACAAGCATGAGTTGATATGTATTAACTCATTGATTCCTGAGATCGATATAACCCTGAATTGAAAAATAAAAAAAATATTTTTGATTGCCGATTTGCAAGCTTGAGACTCTTTGTGCAATTAATTTGAATAACTTTCATCGCTTTCCCCGTCAATTACAGTGCAATATATATATATTTTGCTTTTACAGTGCTACAGACATGTTTTTAATCCCTTTGCGAGTCTTCTCTAGTACCTGTAGGATTTTCTTCTACATTTGCCATTTATAGGTGTGGAAACATTTGCGGGCTTGCGGAATTGTAGCAATTGAGAAGGGATTTCCGATTTTAGTGATTACAACTCTTGCGGACGTGAAAGATTAAAGGCTTCAATGGCCTGTAAGTTCAAGTTTTAACAACCGCAAGCACTTCAAGCCTGTAACACGTAGCACGTTTGTGGCTCACAAAAAAAACGCCAATTGAATAGCAAAATAACTTACGGGCTCCATTACAGGCAACAGTAACTTACAATTGCTCAATTGAATGAAGCCCCTTATGTCTACAAGGTTCGAATGAGGGTTGGCTTTCACTCAGTTTGAAATAGAGTGCTTGGGATAACATTGTTTCATCCTTCCCCTGAGTAATGATAATTTATAAGTTGTAAGAGAAATAATAACAGCTCAAATTTCATATTCATCATCGTCATTTTGAAACAACAGGTTTTCATTTATTACTACGGTAATTGAATGATAATGTTAATATAGTAAGGCATTGACACTATGTATTGCATTATAAATGCTGTTTTTTGTTTGAACAATTTCACCAATTAAAGTGTTTGTAATAGTTCTATAAATACAGGTACTTACTTGGAAAACTACAAGTTGGGATATGTTTACCCGCTTCAATGTCTATTGGATTTGAATTTATATTGGGAGAATTACTTTTACCTTATCTTTCTTCAAAAATTGCCTAAAGAAAATAGTCAGGTAGATCCTTTATTCAAAAATAATAATTTCCATGAGGTTTAAATGAGGGATTCATTTTTACTGCAGTTATTTGTTTTTCCTTGGGAATAGTATGTCTGAGATGATAATACCCATTATTGGAGTTATTTTTTGTAAGAATGAACCCTTTCACAAAAGAAGTATGTGAAAAATAATGTTGATAAAGCATAGCTTTGTAATCATTGAAAGGATTATAAGAACTGATGTTGATACAAACAATTTGATTAATTACAAGCACCATTGAATATATAGTATTTATGCTGGCTTTGGTGTTCATTTGTAGAGTTATAGATTGGGATGAATTTATCCAATCTAATGCACATACGGTACTTCATTTTATGAGCACTTAAGTAATCTACCTTATTCATTTTTAGCTTTTCCTATGTGAGACAACTAGATCCTGTTAGCTGTAACTAGTATTTAAAAAGAGCATTTTATTGATCCTTTTTCTCCTTCTTTGAGATGTTACAGATCAATACTAAAATTACAAAAATTAGTTCAGGAACTATCAGGGTGCCTTAATGGTACTGATTTGTTTACTGATTATTTTAATCAATTATGACTCTTTAGAATATGTATTTACACATATTTTCTCATTGGTTTTACTGTATATTTAAAAAATCCTATGTTTTGAGGGTATACTTACCCTGCTATAGTGATACTTTTTGTATAATCAATAATTAAGCAAGCAGGCATTTGATGACGTCACAGGAAGTGACATTTTAAATATCAGGACAGTATGCTGCCCGCCAAATGCCCATAGGAGCAGGGAAACAGAAACAGAAAAAAAACAGCAGCACACAGTAGCACATTGTTACATGTGAAAGGTGGCATTTAACAAGCAAAAAATATCTTAATGTCTATTTAATAGAAAATATTATTTGTAAGCGCCCATTTTTTAGTTATTAATCCCCAGCAACTAATAATAATTAGGAAAGTGCTGCATAAATTCAAGATTTAGGCAGATGGTAATGGTGAATGTTACACTAACTCAAGAAAGAAAAAAAAAAGAAAAAAAAATGTCTTACACATGGGGTAGACAATTTTAAGAGAAACTAATTGGTCATAAACTGGTAAATTCGTTTTAAAAATGGAACATGAATTTAACACTGTTTCCTGTATGACTTTATTTTCATGAGATACAGTAGACACCACAACATTTTGATTTATTACATCTTTTTACTTGATATATTATTAAGAATAGGTGTATTATGTTTTCAAGTATTTTAACTGCAGATTTTCTGTTTTGTAGCACTTTGTGAACATGCATTATATTTGAATTAATTTTAGTTTACAACATAGGAATAATAATACTCATCTTTCACATAAATAGCATGTTGCATGAGTCTTTCTTGTATTTGCATTTAATATTGTGACACTTATTTGTTCTATATCATATGATATACTTTTTGTTACATATTGTGCTTTTTAAACATTACCTTTCAGATTCTTGTCAAGTGCTTTGTACGTCTATGTTCATTTTTAAAATGTCTTTACATTAATGTAAAATTAATTATTATGAATCTTTACTTTATATTATATTATTTTTATTTAGTAATTTTTCATTTCAAATATTTGAATGGCTGCGTTTGTCTCCTTTTGGATAAGTGTTGCTGTAATAGTTATTTTTTGTTATTTTGACTATATGTTTATGGGACCTGGGAACGCTAGGTTGCTTTATGGGACCTGGGAACGTTAGGTTGCTTTAGTTCACAGCTGTGATTCATGGCACCCTACATTACAAAAAACACCAAGAAAGGGCGTGGCTCGCAATGGCGCTCATTGCGAGGCTGTTGGTTGTTTGTGTGAAATAATTAATAAATGAATATACTTTATCTATTTTGAAGTAATATATGCAGGAAGCATTGTGTTGAAGAGCTGACAATCTGTGTTCATGGTGCTGCAGCATACAATGTGTGTTTGCACTGTTGTGGAGCTGCTGTGTAAGTCAGCAATGTGTGCAATGTGTGCAGTGTGTAGTGTAAATAGGCCGCGTGCGTGAGGAAAATCCATTAGGGTAGCTGTGTTATTCCGCATTGTGTAAGTTAGTGTTGTAAAATGGCGCCTAATGTATGTGGTAGGCGGCTGTGGCTGATTTTGCGTCCTTGTTGTTGGACCTCGTACAGCTTTTTCGGAAACATCTGTATGTGTTTCGTGGTGTTTTGCGTGTTTAGGGTCCTGTAGCCTCATTTTCGTTTCTTGCTGTGGGTAAGCTTTTTATGTGTTTGTTGTGTGTATTTATTGTGTTTTTAATGTTTTCATGTGTGCAGGTTTCGGGCGCTAAGGTCGTTTTTTTTTGCGAGGTCGTAATGTTTTTTTTTGTAAGTCCTGCGGCTCGTGTTTTTGGATGCTAAGTACATAAATTTTGCGTTCAAGGTGGGAGCCTCCACCTCCGCAAATGCATTTGCAGTCCTAAAGTCCGCAGTTGCTGGTAAGGATTGACTAAAGAGTCCCTATAACTATATCCATTTTACCAATTATATATATTTTTCTTTATCTAAAATGATCATATCTGATTTCCACTGTTGCCAACCATAAGAATGTTTTTGACATATCTGTATCTGCTATGGGACAATGTTTGTTTCAGTAAGTATTCTTAGTCATGTGAGGAACCTTGGAGTTCTTCCTGTACCATGGGAATTATGAAAGTGTACGGTTCCAACTTTTTTAACTTCCTCCTCAGCCCTTCAGCAACACTAGATTCTGAAATAAGGACCTTTCCAATCACGTTAAGTACAAGATTATCAAATCAGATATATCTCAATAACAATATTCCACAAATATCGAATATCAGTCTGTCTCCATGACTACAGCCACATTGAACTACTACTAAACCAGTTACAGAGTATGGCATATCTAAACTCTTATCATCCTCACATATTGTACCTACTTAATTGACCCTTATGCCTTCACAAATAAAGAGCAAGTCATAAGCATTTTAAGGGTGGTCAGAGGGTAGATACGCATAAAAGGAACACTTCAGATAGCAGCAAAGGGGTGTATGATGTAGGATGTGAACATAAATACGGGATAAAGACAAACTAAGGATATATGAGGTGAATGTATGACTGAGTGATTATGTAGTTCGGAGGTGTAACATTATCAGAACTAGGCAAAAGTAAGGTTAGAAAATGGTTGCCAAGTGAATGGGAGAAGCTGAGAAATAAAATGTTTAATGATATCTTAACACTGGAGGAAAAGGCTGAAAGTTGTATAAATTAGACGATGGTATGTAGAAGTATAAATCTTTTTCAAATGAATATGAATTGCATAACTAATAATTTCATAGCATAAAGGATTCATTCAAATGCAAAATGGATGTCAGGACCACTGTAGTATATTTACAAATAACGTTCATGAGTTTTATTTGTTGTGGATAGGCTATAAAAACAGTATGCAGTTTAAAAAAAAAGTAAAAATTGTTTTTTTTCATAGCTTTTAAGCTGCCAATTTACTCCTCATGCAGAGCTGTGCATTTCCTCCTACATGTGTCATCAGGGATGTGGCTACATCTATCTGTGTGCTGGACTATCATGGAGCTTGGGCTCAGCTGATATCATTGGCCCTGCTCCATAACATCACTGACTCCGCCTCAACTACCTACACATATGTAATAGCTCAATTGTAACATGCATACAGCTGCGCCACAGGCACTGCCCAGTGACCATGCATGAACTATCATAGTCCCACCCCCCTTTACTGAGCATTCTCAGTCTGAAGCAGGTCCTACACTGGTCTGACTTTACATATACACACTCTTCCAGAAGGCATTGTGTACCATATCATGATTTGAAACACATTTCCATAAACAGAGTGTTTAAAAATAAAATACATATTGTGCAATAAAAAATTCAAGCACCCAAAAAGAAAACTTTATTGAATGAAATTCATTAAAATACAGTCTGTATTTATACACTACAGAACAAGCACACAAATGCTAAATCTCATTAAGGCCATATGTTTTTAATTATTAATAAGGAAAAAAATAGATGTTTCTTTAGCAAACATACATATGACAAGAGATGTTAATGTAGTTCAGCTTGTTAGGAGTCAAATGATAAAAGTTCAAGAGGAGCTGGGAACAACAGAAAAACTATTCCATATACACTCTTGCAACTGGAGAAGCATGACGAATGGGAAGCCCTGCACAAAGAGGATTGCCTAACTTGGACTGATTATGCACAGCTGGAAAGCCACGAGGCTGCCATCTGGATTTTTTCTATTGATGTTTCTTTTCCAGGTTATCTATCTCTTCATGTGCCATTAGGGAGAACAAACAAAAATATCATGTTCTGGTTGTTACAATGCTGATTGCATGGGTAACAGGTTAGCAAAGTATGAAATCTGAAGTGACAGTGCACTGAATTCATCATGGCTAGCAGTGGTTACCTGCTGGGAAAGCATTCTTTCTATAAGTTGTGAAAATTATGCTATAAAATTTTAGTGTTATATAAAAGTTTCAGATGACAGACAAAATTAGATATTTTCAGTAATTTGTTTTCTTTCAGCATAACTATGGGAGGTCCAATCTTTTTCAACATGTGCATTCCATCAGGATCCTACAGTGAAGAGAATATGTTTTGCTGTATTTGCTCAGTTGCTGGGATGGAGGCTACAGCACTCTAACCACGGAAAACACTTACGGATAATCCGCTAAGACGCATACCACACATTACAACATCGCAAAAATCGGACGCTACCCGCGTACAGGAAAAAAGCAAAGACACAATAGATACACACAACACATACATAAAAAGCTTACCTACATCAAGAGGAAGCATCCAGGACCTCAAAAAAACTACTTACACCTTCACTTAACTAAAAATCAAAGAGTTTAGACACTGCAAAATTCTCTAAGCGAGAAAAAAAATGGCGGACGAACAAAACGAGGCTACAGCACTATAACCACAGAAAACACTTACGGATAATCCGCTAAGACGCATACCACAAATTAACCGACCTACGGATAATACGCGAAGTTGCATACCACACATTACCCGCCATTTTACGCTAATCCGGAAGTACACAACTACGCTAACGGTTTCGGCTCGCGCACGCACACTATTACACTGCACACGTTCATCACGCTCACACAGCACCTCCACACCACTAATGCTGCAGCAACATCAAACAAGGTTCACAGCTCTTCAACACAATGCTTCAAAATAGGTCAAGTATATTCATTTATTAATTTGTATTATATATTTCAGTAGTACACACAAAACAACATTAGCTATCTTACAATTCCATATGTATATTAATAACTAAACAACTTTCCAAACATACACATCTCATTGCCGTCATTTTTTGACGGGCAAGTCGCTAGTAAGTAAATATAATTTTCAGTATACAGTCACTACTCCACACAAAACTTGTCATAAAACTAGATGCCTGAAATGAAAAGTAAATAGGTTATAGTGTAGTTTACCTTTTTAAATAATTATGTTAAACAGTAAGTGCATTCAGTGCTTTGTCTTCAATAACAACAGAAAGAAGCAGGCCTATTTGAGATTAAAGGTTGCCCACAGCAGAGGACAATTACATAAAAAGGCAAATAATCACAATCCCTGTGTGTGACTAGGAATCCTTAAAAAAAATAGGTCATTAAACTATCAGTTTGTTTTTACACATACTGTTTTTTTATTTATGGTTTATTACTGGGATGTATCCTAATGCTTTGTATCTAGATAAAGTTAAAGATAAGATGAAGTTTCCTTAGCAAATATATGAAATAAAACAATATTTTGTAAAACATTTTTTTTATCGCAAATCTGAATTATATATTTATGTATTTGCTGAAGTGATACAGAGATCAGATCTATTAGGAAAAGTTTTAGCAATGTTTACTTTAATTTGAATTACTTTAAAATAGATTTCTGTGAATTAATATTTAGATTATGTTTTACCTAGAATGAAATATGATTCAAGTTTAAATTCACTTCCCATTTGTTTATAACAGATGTTTTTTCTACATATTGTAGAAATTATTTTATTCAGTATACAGATGCATTACAACTATCTGTCTAAAACTAGTACTGGATACAGTTTATCTAGAAGTATATTGAAAGTGATGCACAATTCCAGACCTAAAATCTAATTTGCTAAGGAAACCTTATTATAATTAGATTCACAGAGTGCAATGCCTCTTTCTCTGACTCTCCATTCACTTCCTTTCTTTTTTATGGAAGCCTTGCAAATAAGTATGACCAGCAAACACTGGGGAAGGATAATTGCTGACAGGCATGCTCATTGAATCATGTTTTTCAGTGATTATAGTAATTATATTAACTTGACCATCATAAATTAAGGTATCATATGTTATCTTCGATTGTCTGTGCTGTCTCTCTCTGTACGTCCTCTCTCTCTCTCTCTCTCTGTCCCCTGTCTCTCTTTGTGCCCCCTGTCACTTTCTGTGTGCCATCTCTCTATATGTGCACTTTTTGAGCACTTAGATCATATCCCTAGCTTTCCTGGTGCACTATTAGCTCCCCATGACTTATTCCTATTGAATAGATCTCACACATTCAAGGCTATACCTATTACAGACATAAATACAGCCTCATACTAAATCCCAGTTGTGTAACCTATCAGATACCGTATTTATCGGCATATAACACGCACCGGCGTATAACACGCACCTCATTTTAAGAAGGGAATTTCAGGGGGAAAAAAAATTCAAATAAAGAACTTTGAAGCAAAATCCTCAACCTCAACCTCCCTCCTCATCCTCAACCCCCTCCTCAACCTCCCTCCTCATCCTCAACCCCCCTCCTCATCCTCAACCCCCCTCATCCTCCCTCCTCATCCCCCCATCCTCAAATCCCCTCAACCCCCCTCCTCAACCCCCCAATCCTCATCCTCCTTCCTCAACCCCCCTCCTCAACCTCAACCCCCCTTCTCAACCTTCCTCCTCATTCTAAACCCCCCTCCGCATTCTAACCCCCCTCCTCCTCAACCCAAACCTCCCTTATTTACCTGCTTCTGCTCCGCTTCTGCCACCCGGTATATGCTAATGACGTGGCGCGCTGGCGCACATGTGACGTCACCGGGTCAAGGAGTGGAGCGGAGGCCGGAGCTGAAGCAGGTGAGGGCGAGGTATTTAGGGGGGTTTAGGTTGAGGAGGGGGTTTAGGTTGAGGAGAGGGGGGTTCAGGTTGAGGAGGGGGGGTTAGAATGCGGAGGGGGTTTAGAGTGAGGAGGGAGGTTGAGGATGAGGAGGGGGGAGGGAATATCCGCGTATAACACGCACCTATCATTTGCCCCCTATTTTCAGGGAGAAAAAGTGTGTGTTATACGCCGATAAATACGGTAATTATAGTCCTTTATGAGGCACAGTGTTATCTGTAAGCACTCAACCAGCAATGCAGCATGGACACCTCCCACAGCCACTACCCTATCCTCTAAATCTACCTTACCCCTCCTCCATACCTGCTTTACCCTCATCTATACCTTTATACCTGCCTTACCATCTTCTACATCTGTCAGACCTCTCCTCTATACCTGCCCCCCCATACTTCCCGTAACCCCATCTACACCTCCCATAGCTCTCTTCTACAGCAAATATACCCTACTCTATACCTCCAAAACTATTTCTACCTACCATACTCCTTAGTTACACTTCCCATACACTCTCTACACTTCCCATACACTCTCGACACTCCCATACACATCTACATTTTCCATACATCCTGTATCCCTTCCATTCTCCTTCTCTACTTCTCCCATACCCCTCATCTATTCCTTCCCATACATCCTGTACGCATCACATTCCTCCTCTATCCCTCTCACAGGGTTCCCTGGAGGTCCAGTGCTTAAGATTCAGTTATTTCACTGCTGCAACCTGGGTTTGATTCCAGCCAGGGAACCAAGAGGTCACACCACCCTGAAGCCATGCAGGCTTGAGCCTGGTCCGTACTTGGATGGAATACCAGGAGCTGTATACTGTGGCCCTTTGCCGAAGGAACTGGCAACCTACTCCAGTATATCTGCCATGAGAACAAAGTGGATCAGCATGGTATGTGGCAGTCTATGGGGTACACATATCCCTCCCATACACTCTGCAACCCCCTCATATCTTTCCCTCTCAACACTATAAGCACATCCCTCCTCTCTCTCTCAGCACCCTTCCCCTCAGGTTCATGTTGCCGGCTCTCCTCCTCAATGAGATGACATGGCGCTGCTCCATTGGTTCCGCCTGTCACCTAGGGTCGCCTCTATACCTATCACACGCCTGCCACCCTTCTCATTGGGTCGCCCTTGCCTCCTCCCTACTGTCCTGTGGGTGCAGCTGAGGAAAGCATGGCACGGTGAAGCAGAGAATGTACGAGACCAAGGATTGCACCCTCAAGGCCAAGCTGCAGTGTCTGACCGGCATCAAACTGGGGATCCAGCAACCGTGCATGTGCGACTTTGTAGCACAAGCGCAGTTTGTGATATTTAACAGCAATGTGTGACGCAAGCTAATTATTATAGTGGATCATACCCACATAATACAAACCATGAGAGAATCCATATTACATATTTGCTTTTGCTATATCTTTTGTATGAATACATATTGCTTATTTGTGCTTGCAATGTCTTTTGTAACATAATACAAGCTAATGTATAAAAATATATATTGTTACTCACATGGGTGTCAGTATTGTGGTGAAATGTAAGCTAATGAAGAATGTATTATTTTTGTTCCTCTTCTATCAGATAACTGATAAAAAAAAGTTTGGGAGAGTAAGTTTGCATTACAAAGTCTATTTTATCATTATGCATGATAAATAAAAACATCCTGTTTTACCTTATTTAGTTCTGGCCTATCTCTAGACATCCATTTTTGTAGGATGCACTTTAGTGCTGGCTTGAAAATAAGAGGTATTCATTTGGGATGGGCCGGCTATGTGTAACATAGAAGAAATTGCTGTGGGGATATAGGAAGCTTAATTGTAAAAATGAAACTTAACTAACATTTGGTTTGGTGCCAGAACATTCTCATGAATGTGCACATCCAAAGACAGTGTAAAACATATCTATGGCAGAAGAAGAACTAGTGAATAGAGTGCCCCGGTATAAAATTATTTGGGGCCTATTGCAAATTCTTTATACAATGTAGGTGCTGGTTGTTGTTTAGTCATTCAGTCGTGTCCAACTCTCCATGACCCTAGGGAGCAAGCCAGGCCTATCTCGCAGCCACTGCCCCTCTGAGCTCCCACAAGCTCATGTTTATTGCTTCAATTACTTCCTATATCCATCTCTGCCTCCTTTGTGTGCCTTCAATCTTTCTAGAGAATACTGTCTTCTCACCATATGGCCAAAATATTTGACAGAAATCATACCTTCCAGTGAACAGTTTGTCTTGATTTCCTGTAGTATTGATTTATTGGATCTTCTTGCAGTCCAAGGGACTCAAAACAGTTTTCTCCAACAGCACAATTTGATGGCATCAATTCTATGGAGCTCAGTCTTCTATAGGGTCCAGCTCTCTCATCTGTATGTTACTACTGTGAATACCATAGTTCTAACTATGCAGACTTTGTTCATAGTGTAATATATTTGCCTTAATAGCTTATCCAGACTTGCCATAGCTTTCCTCACCAGAAGCAAATGTTTATTTATTTCAAGCTTCAGTCAACATCTACAGAGATCTTGGAGCCCAGGTAAATACATTTTGTCACTGCTTCCACTTTCTTCCCCATCTATTTGCCAGGAACTGAAATAGCTGTTTGCCGTAATCTTCTTTTTAATATTGAGCGGCAGGCTAGTTCTTGCACTCTCTTCCCTCATCCTTATCAATAGGCCCGTTAGTTACTCCTCGTTTTCAGACATCAGAGTAGTATCATCTGCGTATCTGAGGTTGATGATATTTCTCACAGCAATATTGATTCCCGTTTTTTATTTGTCCAAAAAACTAAATGAAAAGGATGGGGGAAAGAAGCGTACCACCTCCTAGTACAGATAAAAAAAATATACAACAAATAAGAAAATAAAAAGGTATAATAACAGAACACTCTAATTTCAGTCCCTTGTTACATGCAATTTGTTTTTCCCTACAAATAAGCCTGTGTGTGCACACTTTATAACTTTGTTATGAGCATGCCGCACATATACGTCGCAAAGCGCATCTGATAGATTTTTGTTTATTTTATTTATACAATTGCTTTTATGTATATTTACCTAATTTACTATTACCATCTATGCAGAATAAAATACTGTTCATTTCACTACAAGTAGCCAGAGTGCATACTTGATGCTGTACATTCACTGTTTCCTATCTAAGTGAAATAACCTTAAAGGTATACAGGGACAAAAGGAGATCTATAGAATCTCTCAAATAGCGCTATATATAAGAAGTCTAATAGCATGGGGGAAAAAACAGTAAACTGCACAATAGACACATTAACCATTTTGACTAGAGACAGTACTCATCACCAAAGACAGAGGATCCAGGACCAGAGACAAGGATTGGGAACCCTCTAGAGGATCGTGAGGGGACCTCCCGTGATGCAATATCTATACCCCATGTGATGAGGGACTGAAATGTGAGTGCTCTGTTATTATAATTTTTTATTTTCTATTTTATTGTCTATTTCTATTTGAACTAGGATGGCTTGTATTTGTCCAGCACAGCCTTATGCATGATGTATTCCGTTTGTAAGTTGAATAAATAAGGTGACAATATATAACCTTCTCCTTTGCCGTTCTTGAACCATTCTGTTCCACATACAAATTCCTCAGGAGACAGATGAGATGCAGGAGTGGATCTCCCAGTGATGCAGGTAGTGCAGTGCACCAGGGCCCTCCTCTGGTGCTGTTTGATTTCTTTTAAAACATTTTTACAATTATTTTTTTCATTTTGAAGTGTAGCTGCCGTGCCGGGCCAACCTGGCAGGGACCCCCTGGGTCCCAAAGTACAGGGAGGATGGGTTATGTGAGTGAGGAGAAAAGGAGATATGAATGGGTGCTGAGAGGGTTTAGGCCCTGTGCATGGATGGATGCTGAGAGGGTATGGCTGCTGACAAGGACCCGGTGCTATGGAGGGATGGATGCTAAGAGTGGGTGTTGTGTGGGGGTGATGGATATATATATTTGTAGAGCATGTCACAGGAAAGTCGACAGCATTCTGCATCCTGGAGCTGTTCTAGAGGCAGAAGAGCTACACATAGGCAGAAGGTATGGGTAAGGGAGCAGCCATCGAAAGGGGTCTTGGAGTCGGAGAAGCAATAGGTAAGAGTGTTGGAAAGGATTTTCTGTTATGAGAAGGGGTCTTCGGGCTGGGAGCAGTTATGGGAAGGGGTCTGGGGGAGGAGCACTGAGTGATTTGGTCTTGGCGTGACACAAACCAAAACATTTTTTACAACCCCCCTCCCCCCAAACTTTTTTTGTTTGCACCATGGCCCACCATTCTCTAGCTCCACCACTGATAAGATGGTCTGGTACTCCCATCTCTTTAAGAATTTGCCACATTTTGTTGTGATCCACACAGTGTTAGGCTTTAGAATAGTCTATGAAGCAGAAGTAAATGTTTTTCTGGAACTCTCTTGCTTTCCTCTATTATCCAATGGACATTGGCAATTTGATCTCTTGTGCCTCTGCATAACCCGATTTGCACTTCTGGTAGTTCCTAGTCCATATACTGTTGGAATCAGTAGAGGTCATTAAAAAAAGACAAAATTATATGCAGGTGTTCAGATCACCTTTCTATAAAAACAATAATCTGCCTAACTCCCTAATAAATTAAGAGCCCATCTTTACTGAAGCAGGTGGTTTGTACCTGCTGCAACAGCAGTAGCTCCTCCACTGATTCAAGGTACTGATAGCAAATTGTACTTGTCTTACTGGGGAAGTATAAGCACTATGCCATGTGAAATATTGTGTTTGTATTAGGGAGTCTAAGGGGAAAGCAGGATTACATGAGTTTCACTTTTTAATTTTCCCATATCTATTTATGTTGATAAGTGATGTCTATTCATTAATAAACTTAATTTCATTTCCATTCAGTCTGTGTTGCTGTGGATGTACCTTTTTTTATTTTGCTAGAGCTATTTTTTTCAATTGTTTTTTTTTTTTAATTCTGAGGCTAACAAACTTGTTTGCAAATACTGCAAAGGGGTCTGCTTCAATAGACTGGAATCCATAACAGCTCATCAAAGCCACCCTTAGTGAATCTCCACAGCTGTTTCTAGATAAGAATATAAAGTTGGAAATAAACATAATATTTCTAGAGGAGTTTAGTTTTTAACATACATAATATTTATATGAACACATAGTTTTATGCTGAGCAACAAAAAATATTATAACCAAAACATAGACTTACACGGAGCAGAGCTAAACAATTAATTTTACATGAACAAATATTATTAGATATTTATATGTTACGGCAAATAAAGTCTTCTGCTGGCAGATTTATAACCAGAAGTAACCTATTAATCAGAAATTAAGATAATATTTAGAAAAGTTGTGTAGATATACTAAAATATGTATTTATGTCTGTCTAGTTATCCTTAAAGTTTAATGAATTAATGAATATGTAAACTGTTGTCACCATTTGCAAATTATCTTGTAACATGATCAAAGAGCCATTAATTTACCTAAAATAGTTTGATCTTTAAAAGAAAAGTATTCTTTAAAAGAAAAAATAACAGATGTAGACAAAACCCCTTTGACCTCTTCTGTAAACAAATGTAGTAATGAATGTAGTAAGTGGTTCAATATAGAGTCACTACCTATCCTGCTCAATATTGGCTAAAAATGTGAAAAATGTCAGCAGCCTCTTTGAAGAAGTTATTGTTGTAGCACAAAGGGCATAGCCTCCCCATGTGTGAAATTGATGTATTTAGGGAAAATGTATGTCTGTAGTTTACCATGGCATTATGATAATGCAACTAATATAAATACAGGATATATGGAACTGATACATTGAGCATCTATCCTGTTGCTGGAATACATGGTATAAGGGTGGTTCAAAAATTATTGCTGTTTCATTAAAAACATATTTGCATAATTTTTGGGGTGCATTTGATCATGTACATATACCACTGGACAGAATCATCCCAACAAGACGCTGAACTATTTTTTAAGAGCAGTAAAAACTGCAATACATTTACTATAAGTTGTTCTCAACAATAAATCATTTCTGAAATATTTATAATCGCTTGTGCTGTTCCTGTATGCTAATTTGCAGTTTAGTACCCTTAAAAGTGATAGGATAGGGGTCTGACTACCAGATAACATTGCAGCTCTTTCTTTTGGCCACTACAGAGACAGACAAGCAAACTGTAATCATAATTGGCACATCAAAGCATCTAACTAGTATTCACAAGATACTTATTTGCATATAAACACAGCAACAACATCATGAAATTTGACTGAACTGATTAACTCTAAAAAACATGAATATTACAACATATTGGCAGTTTTTCATACCCTTTAACAAAAATTACTTGTTTTTATGCTGCCTAAGAATGGTCTGTGATATCTATTTTTGAAGCATCTCAAACTTCTCAGTATTTATTAACCTGTGTTCACCATTCCTTCTGAAACCTTCTCCATGTGGAGAGATATTTTCCCTGAAAACTGTAGCCCAGATTATCTTCACGGTATTCACTAAGGAATTTTTACATGTTATAACACAAATCATCAGCAAATGCATATTATAGTAGAAGCTTGTTATTTGTTACAAATAATGATGGAATTTTACAAAGTAATTGTTACTCACCTTTTTGATATTCCCTTGTCGTGTTCCCTCTCAAAAGGGGTGCCATGTTTCACAGCTCTGACCTAAGGCCACACCATCAGGGAGGAGTTTCACACTATCAGTATCTCATACTGTGCTGCTGCAAGCAGACATGTTGTGTGTCTGAGCATCATGAGACACTGACAGTCAATTCCCTTCCGGTGTACATGACTTTAGGTCACAGATGTGAATCTGAAAAACTTTACTTATATGAAAGTTACATTGAGGAGGATAAAATGAATTCAGTTACCGATTTAAAATATTTATATATAAAATGCCTAAAGATTCCATTAAAGTAATTTGCATTCTCTAAACATATATAAACACTGTAATCAATGAAAACTATTATTTGTGGTGCATCCACATTTCCAATTACGAACTGCTTATGCTTGCATGCATGTTCATCTGCAGATATTCCCATGGAGACATAAAAAAGTAGACAATTAAAAAGCCTTTGCAAATCTTGTTATTATAAGAAGTTAAGTGAATATGGTAAATGCTAACATTACAATGATATTTAGTTAATTTAATCAAATGAAGTACAACTATTGAAAAGTTCACTTTTAGAGGATCCAATGGGGACAATCTTTAGTTATGACAGGGATAGCCAAGTTCTGTCCTGGAGAGCCACACACAAGCAAGGATTTGAGGATATCAGACAAGGCTATCGCTTCTTCAGTCATTCGGATTGACGTACCTGCGTACAGAAAGGAAATCTTCTATTCCAGGCATGTGGGTGGCTCTCCAGAATTTACCTTGCCAACCCCTAAATTAGGGGAGTGTCATTGAAATATGTGATTAACCATAATTCTGCAAAACAATCAAATTTGGAGAAGGGTTATGCAAGCAGAATGCATTTGTATTCAGGTTTTAGAGCTGCTTCATACCAGCTTGTACAGTTGCTTTTCATTAATGGCATAGTAATGCTTCACTAAAATATTTAGGAGATAAAGATTCAAATTTAGGAGCTGCTACTTTTTCCACATATGCATACATGTATATATTTGGAAAATAACCTACAATTAAATAACAATTAAATCAGATATTTGAACATAAAATAATTCCATATAATTAAATTCATGTAATTATCAAATTAAACTAGCCCAAACACAACTACATTTTTATAACATAATTGTCATTTCTATCAAGTGCATCTAAACCACTACATGAATATTTACATTAAAATTAAAAATCCATCTAATTTATTTTTCATGTATATTAACGGGTAGAATTTTATTTTTTTGTTTTCATTTTATAAAGGTATTAAATATCTAATGCATTTTATGGGGATTTCAGTTTTGCACTTGACCCAATATTTTTTGCATATCTATAAATCAAATTCAACTTAGTTTTTATAAATTAGTTGTTTTTAAAAGCAATTGTTAATTTACATTAAAATACAATTATGTTATTTCACATATAAATAACAAAGTAATAATAATTATTTTGGTAAACAACAGGGCATTGCAACATAGAACACATTACCTTTCCTAAAATGAAGTTACATTTTTATGCATAAAAACAAATCTTATTAGCAACTTCTTGTCTGCAAATTTTACTCTAAAATAATGCAAGTCAAAACTTTAATAAAAAACAAAATATATATAAAAAAATATTGATTTCTATGATATTATCAAAGATGTATTTGGACTAAAACAATAGCGGTTTTAAATTTCAGTGTTTGATGATAATTTTATGTAGATATGAGTTACTAGGATTTTTTTTCACTTTCAAGTTTTAATAGAAGAGAATAACTATTTTGAATTACATCAATTTTTAAATTCATTAAATATGATAGAAAAAAGCATAAGTATTTGTAAAGAAAAATATTTTTGATAAGAGATTACTCAGTTTAAGGCATTTTATTTTATAGTGATATATAAATCTCTTCTACTTGTTTTTCTTCTTTTTTTCTTATTAAATTATTTCAAGTAATAGTTCACAAATTCGCTTTAACCAATGTAGCTATAAATGAAGTATAAATATATAAAAATAAGGCTAAGAAGAATCAAATAAAAGAAGTCAAAATTTGTTTTAAATATACCCAATGTTTAACTTTATAGAGATAAAATGTAATTGTTAATTTTCTACCACTTATATCAATGTAACACTGTAAGCAGAAAAGCTCACCAAAATATAATCATAAATTGAGGACACTGTGTATAATGATATACACAAAACAGCTTGAGTCCTGCATATTTTATATGTCTGCTGCTCTTTTATAAATATGTCAAGCATTTTCTCGACGTGATTAGCATCTAATATATGTTATTTTGAATCTCCCAAGAATAGTTCACCCCATAACAGTCCATTCACCTGCTAATTCAAACAACACTGACCTAGAAACCTTCCATGACTGTCTGCCTGCTAACATCTCTTTAATATTTACTGGGTTCATGTAAAGTGCACAAGCAGGAAAGAAAAGCAAATGAAGCCAAATTTAGAAATACCTTCACATCTCATGTGTTCAGCAAGGCAGAGAGCGATGAGAAAGATATTGTTCTATCAATTCTTTCCTATTTTGTTTCAGAATACTTTTTAATTAATTTAAAATGCTGTAGGTGTAACCAGTGTATACATTCAACACAATAACCGTTAAACAAAAAGTATTACAAATTTATATTCATTTATTGTTAGACTGCAAATTGAAATCAATTCAGTTTAGTGAATTTCCTCACTTTTCTCTATAAATCGCTTTATGCAGCCTCATTGCTAATGCATACTTAAAGGATCAGTAAAAGCTAAGCTAACAAGTTTTATAACTTGTAAACCCATTTTGAATTTTCTTTAAGTACTGTTTCATATAAGAGCAGTTGAAGAAAAAAAATTCTCTTAACACCCCAAATCACCCTGGAATAAAAGTACAGCACAACATTTAAGGACAAAGCTATCGCTTTTTCATTCTCTGAATCCTTTACTATATCTAAAGCTCAGAAACATTGCTCAAGCTGCTGCCACCTATAGAGAATCTGCTCTTATTAAAAGTAACAATGGGGGGAAATGAACTAAACAATTGAAGGTGGATGAGATGTCAAGCGATACTCCATGTTAACCAAAACACTGCCTAACTTGGCACATCTCAACTCACTAGTGTGTATCACCAGAGTTTTACGTACAATCTAACATATAAACACCATTCAGGTGTAGCATATTAAATAAGTGAGAACTAAATGAAAATTGTGATAAACTGCTCAACAAATTAAACTTTTACATGAAAGGGTTGTAGATATAGGTGGTATCTTCATCTGTAACTTATTTGAATATAAGATGTAACTTTGTATTCAATAAACCTATTAAAAAAAAGACACACTGCATCTAGTGAAATATTGTATTATCAAATAGTTTGGTAATTTAGGGTCTGTTAGTGGCAACCATTAAAATCACAGTCAAATTTAATAAAATAAAATTGTGTTCTTTGCCATGGTGTGAAATATATTAAAACTATTATTATTATTATTATTATTATTAAAATGGTGGTCTCTTGCATCCACTTTGAAACAAACAGGGTTCCTCTTCCCACCACCCCATGTTGTGGTTGAGTTGGGTGGAAAAAAAGTGCCACAACCTAGGCTTATCCCAGTCTCTACTAGACTCTCAAACTACCCTTACCTACAATCTCTAGCCCCTACTAGTCAGGCGGGCTAGAGAGGGAACAATCAATGAAAGGACCCAGTCCCCCCATCCAGACTGCCAAACTATCTAACCCCTATTCCCTTGGAGTCTACCCCCCCCCCCCCCCCTCCAAAAACTACAATGGTTAAATGCTTAACTGTCTGGTTACAGTTTTTTCAACCAATGCACATGAAGCCTTTCTTTAAGCCCTTAGAAGCAGATTAACACAAACCCATAAATAAAAAATAAAAATAAAAAGAATTGCGCTGTTCTTAAAAAAAAAAAAGAACCCCCGCCCACCCCCCTGAAGAATCATTGGAGGAGCTGGATGTGATGAATGACAGCTTCCAGGTGTGGCTCGGACTTTATATGGACTTTTGAGGCTCCTGATAGGCTGAAATAGCCGTCAATCACTATCCAGCCAATCAAAGAATATGAAATAATATAAAAGTAAAATCCTTCTCCGATTGGCTAAAATATTCGAGCGGGTAGGAAGGGTAGCTTAGTGGCTGGGTTGCAAAGCCCAGCCAAGACCTTATACTGTGTTATGCTAGGTATCATTGGCAGACAAGAATGACTCATCCAGCTATATTTCTGCAAGTTTGAGAATAGGGACAAGTATTGTTCTTCCACTCAATATTCACTGTATAATGTAGTTGTCTTTCTTTTTATTGTTATGTATGACAAGCATGTCTAAAAAAACTGTTGCCTATGACAGTGCATGAAACCTCTACTTAAGAAAACATCTTACTCAGTCAGAATCCCTGAGCCACTTGTTAACACATTTGCAGTGAAATTGGGATACACGGAAACCTTTTACAAGAGAAACCTTTTTACAAGAGATGGGTAGTAGTTGTGAATGGTGTACATTTTTCTGATATTTTATAAAGAAATCTATATATTATGCACGTCTGTATAATTAATTTATTGTCATGTAAGGTGTACATGCTTGTATAACTGTTTTACTTTGCTACTATGTTGAATCAACAATTACTAGATCAATATGTACTTGAAGGTAATCTAAAGGATAAAAGGTATCATAAGCTTAAATTCTTACCTGTTAGTGTCAGATTGCTGTAAGTATTTGAGAATTGCTCTTTTAAAAGTACTAAATGCATTTGCGCTGCCTTCTCCCTCTGCAGTTCCAGCATGGTTTCTGGGTGCTGTGCAATATTGCAGCCTTTCTGTTTGTCAAGAGATATATCACTTCGTACAATATCTGTGACAGGAGAAAAATTATAATCAATGACAAACATATATTATGTAAAATGTATATATACATATATTGAATCACCTGTGCATATGCAAGGAAATGCTTAAATTATTTTTTATTACCTGAACTTGAATAACAACAATGGCGAAACTCTGACTTGAAAAGTGCTGTAAATCAGTTTTTATTACTATTAACTCTTCCACTGATTGGCATTGTCTCATTCTGGTGCAGAGCCCATTTTTGACACATTCTCCATTTCATATTTATATATTAAATTTAGTGACTTCTCTTTGATGTGATTTTTGTCAGATTATGAACTTGTAAATTATGTAGTTTGGTTGTGAATAAATTACACGTGTGAAGGATATACTAACTGGTGGAAAGCAGTTCTAATTAGCACAACTGTTACACCAATTCAAAAAATATGAGAGGTAGAGTTGGGGTTATTAAAAGTGTTCCGTTGGTTACTACAACTGTAACCACTTCCACTATAATAATTGAGAGTTTTACTAAGTTTGTAAAAACAACCATCTCATATGGTGTCAGCTATAAGAAATATCCCACACCTGTTCACTACAGAGTTAATGATTATTCATTATCATTTATATTGTGCCAAAAATTTCTGTAACGCCATTTACAAAGTAGAATACAGTACAGTGTGTACAATTTGCAAGTTACAAAGGCATAGAGAAACTGTAAGGCAAGTAGGAATTTAAATACAGGTACAGTGCAATACAAATATGAAACACATGGGTCTGCATACAGCTTGGTGCAACATTAGTGAGGACCCTTCTCCAAAGAGCTGACAGTCTAGAAGGTAAGGTTGGGGTATGATACGAAGGGAGAGAAATGTAAGATTATATTTATCCTTTATTTGTAACACACCAACATATTCCATAGCTCTGTACAGTGTTAAGTGCAAGGCAAAACAAAATTACAACTTAACCTTTATTTGCTAATGATAAAAAAAGCACTTATGTTCAAAAATTCTTCTGAATGGGTTACTATGTCTTTGTGCCTGATAGGATAATAGCGAGTTGCCCTGAGCAGGAAGTGCTGTTTTTAGTGGTTTTATACCTGTGCGTTATTTTATTAAACTATGATGGGACATAGTAACCCATTATGAAGAATTTTTGCACATAAGTGCTTTTTTTATTATTAGCAAATAAAGGTTAGGTTTTAACCCTTGAGTGATATCACACTGTTTATTGGAGGTTAATATCTGATAAGTACTATGTGTGTTTTCCTAACCTAAACTCTCTGTAATGCATTTATACATAATATCAAGTATCTGAGTGCAAGTATCCTCCAGTTAGATATTAGACAGTCCTGTAAATACCAGTTACCAATTTGTGCTTTTCTGTCTCTTTTGTATATATGTAATTTAATTACAAATTTACTGGTATTATTATAGGACAGTCTTTAGTATCCATGATTGCATATAATAACTAGTTGCACCTAATTTTTCTTCATTGAACAATGTAACAATCAATAATCACAATTTGTGCAGGAAGGAATTATGGGATGTGTAGTCTCCCTGTAGAAGGAAGTATGAACACTGATCAGTAGATCTCTGCATTGAGCTGCTTCTGGTTTGACAGTTAGTAAAGAGTTAAAATCCATATCTGAATGCAGTGCTTCTATTGGTAAATATCTGGTGCCTATGTAGGCAACACTGGGGTTTGGAAAGCAAGTTTTATTTTTAAATAAAATATCTATGAGTATAAAATGCCTCAATGTAATGTGTGTTTCTGATATAAGCAATATGTGTCAGATTAGAAAAAGGTAAAAACTTAGATATGCCTTTGAGGCTGAAGGTGAAAGGCTTTCCTAAATGGGAGCACAATTTGATGTAGCATGTATGCATAGTGTGCCATTGTCGATGAGAGCCTATGGTTTTTCGGGCAAGAGTGTCAAGTGTTGAAGTTATTGCTTTATTACTTTTTTTCTCCTTAATTATCTTAGACAGGCTCAAAGATTTCAAACAAATATTTTTTTCATTGTACAGTGACACTTTAAATCCACTGATGACATAAAGGAATGATATAGAACAGAAGAATTCAGAACCATATAAGCTGACTTCCAGTCCACAGTAAACAAGTTGAAAGAAAAAGTAAAACTAAGGAAGATCAAAAACACAATACAGATTATGAAAAAAAATAGTTTTTAATTGGCATCATCTTGAGTTTTGCAACAAAGGGTTATTGATAATGGGACTCTTTCCAAGTCTTTAACCAAATATGACAGTAATCAACTGGCTTTGCAAGGAAGATCATTTGATTTTTTTTCTGAACAGGAGTCTTCCAAACAATGGTTAACAGGGGATCAAATCTCCTCTTCAACAGAGTATGAGTGACCAATTAGGTTCACAAGAAGGATCACTTGATTTTTTTAGGGTAGGGTAGGTATAAGTGATATCATTTGCACTTAAAAGACTGTGCATTTAATCTATTCATTAGTGTGAAGAGCACATAGGACAATATGTATCTGTTACAGTTTGTTTGAATCCATTTTGCTCTTCTCCCTAAACTCACCATTTCCCTCCTTCTCCTCTCGCTCCATGTTAGTGATGGGATATTTCTGAATTAAATGTTTCGATAACTATTTATGTCCACCTCTCCTCATGTTCATCTTTTCCTACCCATTTGTCCGTTTTATACCTTTTCACAGCAACTTCGCTTTATCTTTATATATGTCCTTGCCTCTTTCTCAAATGTCTTACTCCTCTCTTATGAAAACACAGAAGAAAAAGAACACCTATATATCCACACCTGTATACCATCCGTAGTTATAATGAGCAATAATGAACAGAGTTATTTAAATGAGCTGACAAAAAATATTCAGTAAAAGTTCATAGTTTATTCACAAACTCAATCTACCATGCATATTCTAAAAACCTTTAAAAAGTAGGGCAAGGACAATCACTGGTTATATGCATTATCTCAGTATCTTATTATCTGTACAATACTTTAAACACCAATTGACAAATTTTATAGTAAATCACCTGATCTAAATTTGGTGGTAGCGGAGCCCACCATTTACTCCTTTTATACTAGTCTAAATACACTGTCTAGGAAATAAAATTTAAAAGTGAAAAAAAAAGGAAAAATTCTAAATAAACTATTCCTGATGGTGGAACTGGGGATCCACCAATTACCCCCCTAACCTGTGTTTAAGAACTAACCTACTCTAAACTAAATGTATTATCACCTTTTGTGATTGCATAAGTGCAAATAAAGTGCTCATGATATAAATTACATAATATTAGATTCCTAGACAAAGCATAAAGATATCATACAAAAGGACAATATATATACAGTATATATATATATATAAATGCACTGCAGATTGCTATTCATGCAACATCTATGGATATTGTATTGATAATATAATGTAAATAAGCCTGACAAATGTCATATATGATGAAACAATTAATATATATACCGTATATACTCGAGTATAAGCCTACCCGAGTATAAGCCGAGGCATCCATTTTACCACAAAATACTGGGTAAAATGAGTGACGAGTATAAGCCGAGGGTGGGAAATGTGCTGCCCCCTGTGTCCCTCATGTGCCCTCTGTGTCCCCCCTCTCTCTCCGTGTCTCTTCTCTCTCTCCCTTCCCTGTGTCTCTTCTCCCCTCTCCCTTTCCTGTGTCTCTTCCAACCTCTCCCTTCCCTGTGTCTCTTCCCCCCTCCTTTATCACCCTCCTCAACACCACTCCTCAACCTCCCTCCCCATCCTCAACCACCCTCCTCATCCTCAACCCCCTCCTCAACCCCCCCATCCTCAACCCCCCATCCTCAACCTCCCTCCTCAACCTCAACCTCTCTCAACCCATCTCCTCAATCTCAACCCCCCTCGAACCCCCTCAACCCTAACCCCCCTCCTCAACCTAAAGCCGGCACCCAATATATGCTAATGACGCGGTACGCATGTGACGTCACATGCGTGCCGGGTCAAGGAGCGGAGGTCGGAGAACAAGCAGGTAAGTAAGGGGAGAGGTATTTAGGGGGGAGAAAGTGAGGAGGGGAATTGAGGATGAGAGGGTAGTTGAGGATGAGGAGGGGGGGAAAGAGACACAAGGTGGTAGTGAGACACAGGGGGGGAGTTAGAGAGACACTAGGGGGAGTGACTCGAGTATAAGCCGAGGGGGCCCTTTTTAGCCTTTAAAAAAGGGCTGAAAAACTCGGCTTATACTCGAGTATATACGCTATACAAGGACATGATATTGACAAAGAAATATAATTATAACTTATCCTGTATGTCGATGTTTGCTTCTATTATATATCTGAGTTCTATGACTCCATCGCTGTCAATTTGGAGCCAGTAAACGCTGAACTCCTCTCTAGGTCCTGCTGCAGGACAAGAACGATGCGCGCGTTTCGCATCACTTCCGCTACCTCAGGGACATGTTTTAACCACAGCGAGCTTGAAAATTTGGTGGATACCAAATTTGCATATGACCGCAATCTAAGGTATCCTATATATGGAATACCCACATAATAGACCCTTTAGTTGGTATATCATGTGTAATAAGACCTAGCGTGGTCTATCGCCAACCCCTATAATGGGGTAGCCTGCAGTTCGCAATTGGCATATGAAAATGTATAGGTGGGTATACCAATGCGGTATATAGGTGGAGTATTCTATTGCGGCACACCAATGTGTGTAATTCTCCTCAACATTACTTATCTATACTCTCTGCCCGCTCCCATTGGTCCCCACACTTGCTCCACCATAGTCTGTTAAATAGTATGCAATTGGCAGTGGTTAGTGCTCTGTCTATCCTCTAATTTGAGACACTCAGAGGCTCAGCGTCTCCCTTAGCTGTGGAGATTCGCGCTTCCTGGTTAGAGCGTGCATCTAAAACGTGATGATGTCACGCTACGCCTGCCCACCAGTAATAGACCATGCTAACACTTATTACACATAATATACCAACTAAAGAGTCCATTATGTGTGTATTCCATATATAGGATACCTTAGATTGCGATCATATGCAAATTTGGTATCCACTAAATTTTCAAGCTGGCTGTGGTTAAGAGTGCCCCACAACCCCTCTATAAGTTACTTTTAGCTGACAATTTCACACTCTATAATTGATAAGTGGCAATAAGAATTGTAGCAGTTAACTAAGGACTTAGGGCCTCATTCTATTATCGGACGTAAAACGGCCGCAAAGCTGCGATTCCTTGCGGCCGTCTTACGGCCCCGTGTAGAGCTACCTTTACCTTGCAATTCAAATAGACGGCGCCGCAAGGATATCCCCCTTACGGCCGGCCGCATATCATGCAACCGGCCGCAAGGTCTGAAAACTTTAAATGCAAAAATAAATTCAAGATGGCACTGTAAAGCTCTGTAAATGCTAGGGATCATAATGGGGGACATGAGGATTAATAGCAACGCCCTCTCAAGCTTGCACATCAGCCCAAATCCGATATTTCATTAAAGGTTTATTTTCCGTCCCGCAGCCTGGGTAAGGGATAACAAGGCGCCGGCCGCAAGCCTGCCTGAGCCCCCGGCTGGAAGGGAATAGAATAGGCAAATAGCCTGCGGCCGATCCTTGCGGCCCTGCATCTCCTACGGCCGATAATAGAATGAGGCCCTTAGTGTTTTTGTTTTTAAGTTCCCCCCCTTTCCTTTTAAATCTATTTTTCTAAAATTACCCATTAATGTTTTCTGGACCTTCTAACGTAACACATTTTTGCCTATTTACTAAATCCCTGATTCTGTCAAATTGGTCCAAAATCATCTGGTTCAGAAGAGCATTCTTTAACTCTAAAATAGAGGAAGCTTTCCTCTTTATGCATTTCCTCATTATGAACATTTTGGCTATAACAATAAGTTTCCACAAATTTCTATTCCCGACACACTGTCTTATTCACTCCCTCAGTGAACACTATTCCTGGATTCAGTGACACCTTCACTCCCATCTTTGTTTTTCATCCAGTCACCTTCCACCAAAACATTTTAATCTTTCCACACTGCCAGAAAAAAATGCCCGTGATCAGGATTAAACATCTTGCACTTCCACCTTCATTTGTCCTATATTTTTCCCAACTTCCACATCAATCAAGGAAGGCAATAGCATTGATTCATTATTTGTATCTGTTTAGTCAAATAGATAGTGGATGGAGTATATTTCCTAAACGTTTTTATATTATGAAAATATTTTGTTAATTTTCTAACTCCCACATTAACTTTGCCTATTTATGAGTAATTTTGTAATTCAATCTTAACTCCATTATGCTCTTGAATTACACAATATATGTAGCATATATCCATTTTGCCTTTATTATGTTCTTGAATAATTTTAACATTTCTAATAATTACCAGAATTGATTAATTATTTGTCTATGTTTTCTATATAACTGTACACTTGTAAATAAACATGCCATTGTTTCATTAGGACATCATATTCCTTCTGTTTTATTTCAAAGTTTTTTTTATCACTTTCTGACTTCTATCAATAAAACCCCCTGCTTTTAAATTGTGCTAAAGATATTTCACCCATATTTCATCCAATAACTGCGCTTTGAGACTTCCCAATTGCAACTTTAGACAAAATTGCCCAGTTAGCACATTTTACATTAAGCAATTGAAATAACTTTTTTATTCCGTAGAGATGAGCGCCATAGGTGCTCATCCCCACGACCCCGTACGACAAGCAGTGAGCGCCAAAGTCGCTCACTGCGCTGGTGAAAATGAGCGCCATAGGAGCTCCTCCCTACGTCCCGCGGGACAGGCAGTATGGGCCGCAACTGCAATGTCAGCTGTTTGCGTCCCGTAACCACGAGGCCCGCGGCACTACCTGGTTCCTGCCAGGGGAGAACTCGTGATGAGCGCCGGAGGCGCTTATCCCGAGGCCCACCAGTCTCGCAGCACCCCCAGTGCCCCTCCCCTTCTTCCCCTCAACCTCCCTTTCCCCTCACTTACCTTCATTGCGCTGCTCCTGCTGCTGTCCATCACGTCTTCTGTGTCGGGACCCGGCATATGCTAATGACGTGACGTCACATGCGCTTCATTAGCATATGCCGGGTCCCAAAGCATTACAATTTTATTGCCGTCATTTTTGATGTGCAAGTCACTAGTATTTTATATAAATACTTGTAACTACAGTACATGATTAACATTCTGTAACATTTTACTATGCTCTCTCTTTTTCTTTATTTTTATTTTTAGTAATTATATCCCCTCTAAGAGCAACTTTTCAAGTTTTCCAAAATAATTTTACAGATTTGTTTATGCCCATTATTATTATTATTATTATATTATTAGTTCCAATTCTTCCCATTTGTGTTTCAAAAACATCTGAAATTCTGGATCTTTCAACAATGCTGTTGGAAATCCCCAAAGCTATAGTACCAATTTGATAATCAAATCACCAGTTTTATCCAATAATTGTAGTGAGATAAAAAAAAAAAATAGGTGTTAAAAAGTGATAGGTTTTTGAACAAGTGTAATCCTTTGTTAATGGATTTAAGGGTATATGAAAGTAAGCTGGGTTATTAATGCATCTGTTTTCTCTCAATGTTGACACCCCCTGAAATTCCCAGGGATAATTAGCATAACTTATACAATGTTTATTTTTGGCGCGGGATTGTGCCGACATGCTCAGTTAGCACCTGTAGTCTGCACCACTGTGGGAAGTCACATGATTTCAGACACTTTCCTTCCCTTTAGCCAATTAGCATCAGTATGTGCTGCATATTGGATATCTCATTAAAAATGAGATATCCAATATGCAAATCTCACTTGCTGGAACTAGCTACATCACCCACAGCACATTTCTTTATTTTCTGAAAAAAATGTTTGCATTTTTTCACGCAAACATTTTTTCCTAGGTGGTTTATGATGCTTTCTACAGAATGCATTCATAACCCACCTCACTTTCATATACCGTATATACTCGAGTATAAGCCGACCCGAGTATAAGCCGAGGCACCCATTTTACCACAAAATACTGGGTAAAATGAGTGACTCGAGTATAAGCCGAGGGTGGGAAATGTGCTGCCCCGTGTGACTCTTGTGCCCTCTGTGTCCCCCTCTCTCTCCGTGTCTCTTCTAACCTCTCCCTTCCCTGTGTCTCTTCCCCCCTCCCTTATCACCCTCCTCAACCCCACTCCTCAACCTCCCTCCTCATCCTTAACCTCCCTCCTCATCCTCAACCTCCCTCCTCATCCTCAACCTCCCTCCCCATCCTCAACCTCCCTCCCCATCCTCAACCTCCCTCCTAAACCCCCCCATCCTCAACCTCCCACCTCAACCCCCCTATCCTCATCCTCAACCCCCCATCCTCAACCTCAACCCCCCATCCTAAACCCCTCTCAACCCCAACCCCCCTCAACCTCCCCCCTGAATCCCCCTCAACCCCAACCCCCCTCCTCAACCTAAACCCCCTCAACCCCCCTCCTCCACCTAAACCCCCCTAAATAACTCCCCCCTCTCCCCTCAATACCTGCTTGTGCTCCGGCCTCTGCTCCTTGACCCAGCGCGCATGTGACGTCACATGCGCGACGCGTCATTAGCATATACCGGGTGCCGGGGGGGGGTTGAGGATGAGGAGGGAGGTTGAGGATGAGGAGGGGGGTTGAGGATGAGGAGGGAGGATGAGGATGAGGAGGGAGGATGAGCATGAGGAGGGAGGTTGAAGATGAGGAGGGAGGTTGAGGAGGGAGGTTGAGGATGAGGAGGGAGGTTAAGGATGAGGAGGGAGGTTAAGGATGAGGAGGGAGGTTAAGGATGAGGAGGGAGGTTGAGGAGTGGGGTTTAGGAGGGTGATAAGGGAGGGGGAAGAGACACAGGGAAGGGAGAGGTTGGAAGAGACACAGGAAAGGGAGAGGGGAGAAGAGACACAGGGAAGTGAGAGGGGAGAAGAGACACAGGGAAGTGAGAGGGGAGAAGAGACACGGAGAGAGAGGGGGACACAGAGGGCACAAGAGTCACACAGTGGGCAGCACATTTCCCACCCTCCGCTTATACTCGAGTCACTCATTTTACCAAGTATTTTGTGGTAAAATGGGTGCCTCGGCTTATACTCGGGTCGGCTTTTACTCGAGTATATACGGTATATGAAAGTGAGGTGGGTTATGAATGCATCCCGTAGAAAGCATCATAAACCACCTAGGAAATGCAAACATTTTTTTCAGAAAATAAAGAAATGTGCTGTGGGTGATGTAGCTAGTTCCAGCAAGTGAGATTTGCATATTGGATATCTCATTTTTAATGAGATATCCAATATGCAGCACATACTGATGCTAATTGGCTAAAGGGAAGGAAAGTGACTGAAATCATGTGACTTCCCACAGTGGTGCAGACTACAGGTGCTAACTGAGCATGTCTGCACAATCCCTGCGCCAAAAATAAACATTGTATAAGTTATGCTAATTATCCCTGGGAATTTCAGGGGGTGTCAACATTGAGAGAAAACAGATGCATTAATAACACCGCTTACTTTCATATACCTTTAAATCCATTAAGAAAGGATTACACTTGTTCAAAAACCTATCACTTTTTAACACATATTTTTTTTTTATCTCACTACAATTATTGGATAAAACTGGTGATTTGATTATCAAATTGGTACTATAGCTTTGGGGATTTCCAACAGCATTGTTAAAAGATCCAGAATTTCAGATGTTTTTGAAACACAAATGGGAAGAATTGGAACTAATAATATAATAATATAATATTAATAATGGGCATAAACAAATCTGTAAAATTATTTTGGAAAACTTGAAAAGTTGCTCTTAGAGGGGATATAATAACTAAAAATAAAAGAAATAAAAAGAGAGAGCATAGTAAAATGTTACAGAATGTTAATCATGTACTGTAGTTACAAGTATTTATATAAAACTAGCGAATTGCCCGTCAAAAAATGACGGCAATGAAATTGTAAGGTAGCTAATGCTGTTTAGTGTGTAATAATGAAATATATAATACATTAATAAATGAATATACTTTACCTATTTTAAAGCATTGTGTGGAAGAGCTGTGAATGTGTTTTGATGTTGCTGCAGCATTAGTGGTGTGGATCTGCTGTGTAAGCGTGCTGAATGTGTGCAGTGTAACACTGTGCGTGCGCGAGACCAAATACTTCCGCATTGGCGTAAAATGGCGAGTAATGTGTGGTATACGTCTGTATCGGAATATCCGTAGGTGTTTTGTGGTGTTTTGCGAGTTTCTTGTGGTGTTTTGCGAGTTTAGAGTGCTGTAGCCTCGTTTTCGTTTTGTTCGGCGGCCATTTTTTCTCTCGCTTCAATTTTTTTTTAGTCTCTAAACTGTTTTATTTCGAGTAAAATCGAGGTGTAAGTTGTATTTTTGAGGTCCTGGGTGCTCCCTCTTGGTGTAGGTAAGTTTTTTATGTATGTGCTGTGTGTATGTATTGTGTTTTACATTTTGTAATGTTCGCGAGTTGCGTCCGAGTGTTGCGAGGCCGTAATGTGTGTGAACGTGTGTCGTATGTTGTTTGCGAGTGTCGTAATGTGTGTGTCGTGCTGTTTGGTTTGCGAGGTAAAGTTTGCGAGGGTCGCAGTTGCTGGCATGGAGCGCCTTCGGCGCTCCATGCCAGCAACTGCGGCCCTCGCTTTGCGAGGTCCTCAGGTGCTGTCATGGAGCGCCTACGGCGCTCCATGCCAGCAACTGAGACCCTCGGCCACTGCCCTCGCTTCGCGAGCCCGCAGCGTTAGCAACAACTCGTACGCTCACAACTATATATGTGATACTAGCGACTTGCACATCAAAAATGACGGCAATAAAATTGTAATGCTTTGGGTCCCGGCATATGCTAATGACGTGACGCGCATGTGACGTCACGTCATTAGCATATGCCGGGTCCAGACACAGAAGACGCGATGGACAGCAGCAGGAGCAGCGCAATGAAGGTAAGTGAGGGGAGGTTGAGGGGAGAGGCACTGGGGGTGCTGCGAGGCTGGGGGTCCTCGGGATGAGCGCCTCTGGCGCTCATCGCGAGTTCTCCCCTGGCAGGAACCAGGTAGTGCCGCGGGCTTCGTGGTTACGGGACGCAAACAGCTGACATTGCAGTTGCGGCCCATACTGCCTGTCCCGCGGGACGTAGGGAGGAGCCCCTATGGCGCTCATTTTCACCAGCGCAGTGAGCGCGCCTGGTGTACGGGGTCGTGGGGATGAGCATCTATGGCGCTCATCTCCATGGAATAAAAAATTTATTTAAATTGCTTAATGTAAAATGTGCTAACTGGGCAATTTTGTCTAAAATTGCAATTGGGAAGTCTCAAAGCGCAGTTATTGGATGAAATATGGGTGAAATATCTTTTGCACAATTTAAAAGCAGGGGGTTTTATTGATAGAAGTCAGAAAGTGGTAAAAAAAACTTTGAAATAAAACAGAAGGAATATGATGTCCTAATGAAACAATGGCATGTTTATTTACAAGTGTACAGTTATATAGAAAACATAGACAAATAAATAATCAATTCTGGTAAATTATTAGGAATGTTAAAATTATCCAAGAACATAATAAAGGCAAAATGGATATATGCTGCATATATTGTGTAATTCAAGAGCATAATGGAGTTAAGATTGAATTACAAAATTACTCATAAATAGGCAAAGTTAATGTGGGAGTTAGAAAATTAACAAAATATTTTCATAATATAAAAACGTTTAGGAAATATACTCCATCCACTATCTATTTGACTAAACAGATACAAATAATGAATCAATGTTATTGCCTTCCTTGATTGATGTGGAAGTTCGGAAAAAAATAGGACAAATGAAGGTGGAAGTGCAAGTTGTGTAATCCTGATCACAGGCATTTTTTTCTGGCAGTGTGGAAAGATTAAAATGTTTTGGTGGAAGGTAACTGGATGAAAAACAAAGATGGGAGTGAAGGTGTCACTGAATCCAGGAATAGTGTTCACTGAGGGAGTGAATAAGACAGTGTGTCAGGAATAGAAATTTGTGGAAACTTATTGTTATAGCCAAAATGTTCATAATGAGGAAATGCATAAAGAGGAAAGCTTCCTCTATTTTAGAGATAAAGAATGCTCTTCTGAACCAGATGATTTTGGACCAATTTGAAAGAATCAGGGATTTAGTAAATAGGCAAAAATGTGTTACGTTAGAAGGTCCAGAAAACATAAATGGGTAATTTTAGAAAAATAGATTTAAAAGGAAAGGGGGAACTTAAAAACAAAAACACTAACAGCCTTATTAAATTGTGATTCGGTAAATTTAAAAGAGCTCTATTTAAGCACACAGCATATTTTATTTACAGAAGTTTTTAGTTAGTGAAGACCTTGCTTTTGGATAGAAGTTCACTAACTAAAAACTTTGGAAAAAAGAATATGCTGTGTGCTTAAATATAACCATTTTAAATTTACTGAATCGCAATTTAATAAGGCTGTAAGTCCTTAGTTAGCTGCTACAATTCTTATTGCCACTTATCAATTATAGAGTGTGAAATTGTCAGCTAAAAGTAACTTATAGAGGGGTTGTGGGGCACTCTTAACCACAGCCAGCTTGACAATTTAGTGGATACCAAATTTGCATATGATCGCAATCTAAGGTATCCTATATATGGAATACCCACATAATGGACCCTTTAGTTGGTATATTATGTGTAATAAGACCTAGCATGGTCTATCACTGGTAGGCAGGGGTAGCGTGATATCATCACGTTTTAGACGCATGCTCTAACTAGGAAGCGCGAATCTCCACAGCTAAGGGAGACGCTGAGACTCTGAGTGTCTCAAATTAGAGGATAGACAGAGCACTAACCACTGCCAATTGCATACTATTTAACAGACTATGGTGGAGCAAGTGTGGGGACCAATGGGAGCGGGCAGAGAGTATAGATAAGTAATGTTGAGGAGAATTACACACATTGGTGTGCCGCAATAGAATACTCCACCTATATACTGCATTGGTATACCCACCTATACATTTTCATATGCCAATTGCGAACTACCCCATTATAGGGTTGGTGATAGACCACGCTAGATCTTATTACACATAATATACCAACTAAAGGGTCTATTATGTGGGTATTCCATATATAGGATACCTTAGATTGCGGTCATATGCAAATTTGGTATCCACTAAATTTTCAAGCTGGCTGTGGTTAAAACATGTCTCTGAGGAAGCGGAAGTGATGCAAAACGCGCGCATCACACTTGTCCTGCAGCAGTGAAGCCACCAGGACCTAGAGAGGAGTTCAGCGTTTACTGGCGCCAAATTGACAGCGATGGAGTCATAGAACTCAGATATATAATAGAAGCAAACATCGACATACAGGATAAGTTATAATTATATTTCTTTGTCAATATCATGTCCTTGTATAGCGTATATACTCGAGTATAAGCCGAGTTTTTCAGCCCTTTTTTTAAGGCTAAAAAGGGCCCCCTCGGCTTATACTCGAGTCACTCCCCCTAGTGTCTCTCTAACACCCCCTTGTCTCTCTAACTCCCCCCCTGTGTCTCTTTCCCTCCCCCCTCCTCATCCTCAACCCCCCCTTCTCACTTTCTCCCCTCTAAATACCTCCCCCTCACTTACCTGCTTCTTCTCTGGCCTCTGCTCTGTCTTGACCCCGGCGCGCATGTGACGTCACATGCGCACCGCGTCATTAGCATATACGGGTGCCGAGGAGGAGGGGGGTTGAGGTTGAGGGAGGGGGGTGATGAGGGGGTTGATGAGGAGGGAGGTTGAGGAGGGGGGCTGAGGATGGGGGGTTGAGGAGGGGGTTGATGTGGAGGAGGGAGGTTGAGGAGGGGGGTTGAGGGGGGGTAAGGAGGGGTTTGATGAGGAGGATGGAGGTTGAGGAGGGGGGCTGAGGATGTGGGGTTGAGGAGGGGGTTGATGAGGAGGAGGGAGGTTGAGGAGGGGTGTTGGGGGGGTAAGGAGGGGGTTGATGAGGAGGAGGGAGGTTGAAGGGGGGTGAGGATGGAGGGGTTGAGGAGGGGGTTGAGGTTGAGGAGGGGGTTGAGGATGAGGAGGGAGGTTGAGGATGAGGAGGGAGGTTGAGGTTATGGAGGGGGGTTGAGGTTATGGAGGGAGGTTGAGGATGGGGGTGTTGAGGATGAGGGGTTTGAGGATGAGGAGGGAGGTTGAGGATGAGGAGGGAGGTTGAGGATGAGGAGGGAGGTTGAGGATGAGGAGGGAGGTTGAGGATGAGGAGGGAGGTTGAGGATGAGGAGTGGGGTTGAGGATGAGGAGTGGGGTTGAGGAGGGAGGTTGAGAATGAGCAGGGGGGTTAAGGAGGGAGGTTGAGAATGAGCAGGTGGGTTGAGGAGGGTGATAAGGGAGGGGGGAAGAGACACAGGGAAGGGAGAGGGGAGAAGAGGCACGGGAGAGAGAGGGGGGACACAGGGGGCAGCACATTTCCCACCCTCGGCTTATACTCGAGTCACTTATTTTACCCAGTATTTTGTGGTAAAATAGGTGCCTCGGCTTATACTCGGGTCGGCTTATACTCGAGTATATACAGTAATTGTTATGATGATATATATATAGAGAAATGTTGAACACTATCTCCAAATATTAAGAGATTGGATAATGATATTTTTATTTAATATATAAGGAGACAATTATACTATAGAGATATAATTTGATATAATATTTTCCTGTATGATAAATAAGATATATTATTAAACTGCTTAAACTTAGAGTATACTGCTACTTATTTATATTATTATTATATCTATTTAACACATTTATTAAAATGTGTTTATTATATAAAATTCTAAGTTTGCACAGCACTTAGTCACTTTTAGAGTAGGTTAGCTTGCTTTGGTATGTTAGATTAGGGGGTAATTGGTGGATCCCCAGTACCACCATCAGGATTAGTTTATTTAGTTTTTTCAGGTTTGTACAGATAGTATATTTAGAATTAGTGTAAAGGAGTAAATGGTGGGCTCCGCTACCACCAAGTTAGAACTATAATACATTTACATCAAATCATCACCTTACAGCACTGTGCACTTTATCACCTTGATTTTTATTTAGGTTATAGTAAAATGTACATTTTTTTGCGGGGTCTCTATAGCAATTACATTAATATACTTAACTTCTTCCAGTGTTCTGATGTGTGTTCATTGCTGCTATATGTTAAGTTTAATTGTTTTTAACATGTTGTACTTGTATATGTATTGAATAAATTGAGAAATGTTATTTATCCAGATAAAAATGTTTGATTATATTTAATTAATTACTACCCTACCTTAGGAGGCTAAACCGGTTCGGATATATAGGCGTTCTTTTCTCTTCTTCTGTTTAGTAACCTATTTACACTTTTTCATTCCGATAAGTATGAATTAAATAAATGTAATTAGTATTTACCATTTCAATAGATCTATATAGTTTTTTTCACACTACCTCCCCTCAGATTACTAATTTCATATTTTGTATTAATTATGGGATGGAGTATGTTAACTAATTTACTATATTGAATTGCATTATTTGCTAAATATGGGCATAATTTTGATGGTGATGACAATCTCTAGCGTATCAATATATGGGAATTTTTCTTTTAATTTTATTCTTAATGGATAGAAACCCTGGCTGTGGAAAACTGGGAATTTGAAATTTAGATTATGATATATGTATTAAGACCTTTAAACTGTGAAATACAATAATGGATCTTGTAAATTACAGTTGTTTTTTATAAATTGTAATAGATGAATATGATTATATGGATTATACACTATATTAATAATAAAGGCTTATTAAAAAAACAACAACCTAAGGTTGAATAAAATTAAAAGAACACAGGAAGATGTCTTATTCATCTTTTCTCCATCAGAGCAAACAAAATCCTTCAATTATTGCTAGCATTATTACGAAATAATCATGTATATGTTAATGAAATAGTTTCTGGCAGCAATGAACAGGACAATATGGCAATACTTTCAGGAAATTTGTGAGAAAAGAATCTTTAGGAATTTCACCAGTATGCAGGT
This sequence comes from Discoglossus pictus, assembly GCA_027410445.1. Taxonomy (NCBI): domain Eukaryota; kingdom Metazoa; phylum Chordata; class Amphibia; order Anura; family Alytidae; genus Discoglossus; species Discoglossus pictus. The sequence goes on from CM050171.1 coordinate 91,871,852, forward strand.
CTCAAAAACGATTTCTACATTCTATTTTTTCCATCAACTGTTGTTAGTTATATGGCAAAAATATAAACTGTATTTTATTAATACAGGTAGGACACTAATTATCCAGCATTGGATAATCCATCAGTCTCCTCCCCGCTGTTGCAACCTTGCACTGACAATGGATCACTGCTTCCGCTGTCAGTCAGTGCCCCTATCACAGCCCTGCACAGCCTCACGTGTCTCCTCTACCCTTGGGTGGCTGCAGGAGATTTAGGGTAGGCATTGAAGGGATCAGGTGGCTTTGCCTGACTAACACGATTTGCAGGACCACCCCTAGTCCAGCAAATCAGTTAATCCGACAAACTCCTGAAACAGCGGATGCAGGATTATCGTTGTCCTACCTGTAAGGGAAAGAGAGGTCAATACTTGACACTTGAGTCCAGACTAAGTTATTTATACCCTTGGTCTAAAATAATGACCCTGAAATCGCCAGGTGTTCTCTGCAACATAGATGTATGTTAAAAGGTGATTTGTTTGTTTTTTAACTAATGCAAAATTAATTGAGTTACATTCTTTTGAAGTTTGTGGTTTAGAAGACTACTTCTATCCTCTCCTGAAGCAGCCTAAGGGAGTGTTCCAATTCCTATATTAGTTATATTGTTCATGTAGATGGATAGTGTAATTGTCAGAGCAATTGACAATAAAATGGAGATTGTGAGTTCAAGTCCCATAAGTTCGTGTTTCTTTTTTATAATAAGGTACAGAAAGGTACAGAATAAAAAAGTACAAGGATGTGGTGTGACAGAAAATTGTGATATTCTTTTAAAACAAGTATTCCAACTAAATACAAATATTAATATTAAAAAAAAGAGGAAACAACAGGATTTGAACTCACAAATTCTAATGAGCCTGTAAAGCTATCTGAGCCTGTAAAGTTTCCTGTGGGAGGCCTACAGAGGCTATACAAGCAAAAACTAAAAAGAACAATATCTGAGTAAACACTTGATCAATTTAAAAACAACTTATGTGAAGAATCTACCTGCAGTTTTGGTTATTTCCATGTCCACATACCCATAACTTCAATCCCGTATCTTTACCCCAACCCTACTAATACCTTTTTCTTCACCCATAATGTAAACGTGCACTGTTTTTACATTGTCACACTTCAGCATCATATAATGCAGCATAGATTAAATGTAATAACATGGAAGAAATCTTTATTTTAAAATACCAGGGGGTGAAGCAATATGGGGTGGGTTGAGGTAGAGGGGTGCCTCCTTTTTTTTTTCAAATGCTCCACACTACTATGTACCCTAACAACATAAGCTAATGGTTTAATAAGGCATTGATCATTATTAAACATCCTATTAAAAATTTTAAAACACTATAAGTGCTTTTCATGGTGTGAAAGAGCACACAATTTATTTTAAAATTATCTATTGTTTTTTTTTTATTACACTAATAACAGTTAAAAACCTGCAGTATTAGGTCTGTTTACAAATGCACTACTGACTGTTCCATGATTAACAACATCTGCAGACACCAAGTGGTGTAGACTTTGTGAGCACAAAGATTTAAAATTTTTCTCTGAACTTCAGCAATGAAATTTTAACCAACTGTTTTTAGCTGAATCCAGCAGTCCTTTCCCTGAACAGATGAATTTGTGAATGGTAAACTCTGTTTATGCTTATGCTGTCTGCATGCAGCTGCTGCTGCTGTTGTGGCTTTGTCTGGGGGAATATCAGTCTCATGTAAACAGAGATTTAATTTATACATTTCTCTGTGTAAAAAGAATGTACTTCAAAAATTCAAAAAGTATTTCAACATGGTTTTATGAGAACTTTACAGTGGTGTGCTTTAAGTTGTAATTAATTAACTGGTTCTTTAAGTTCAGACTTAGTTGGTTGTATCCATATCCTAAAGGTATATCTAAGTTTCCCTCTTTTTACCTTTATCTAAAAGGTTTTATCAGAAACACACATTACATTGAGTCATTCTATACACATACCGATTTACAGCCTTATTAAATTGTGATTCGGCCAATTGAAAAGGGCTCTATATAAGCACAGAGTATATTTTTTTACAGAAGTTTTTAGTTAGTGAACTTCTATCCAAAAGCAAGGTCTTCACTAACTAAAAACTTCTGTAAAACTATATGCTCTGTGTTTATATAGAGCCCTTTTCATTTGGCCTAATCGCAATTTAATAAGGCTGTAATTTGGAACGTGTACCAATAGAAACACTGTATTTTGGTACAGATTTTAACCCTTTGCTAACCTTCAAGCCAGCAGCAGCACAATACAAATATAGACAGAGCAGTGTCTGGCTCCTCCTGCTTCCTTGTGCAGGGGACTACACATGCCAGATGCCTATCAGCACAAACTGTAATCACAGATTGACACAATGCATTAGCTGCCTGTGATTGGCCAAAATTAATTAGGAATTTTATGCTAATTCTAGCAAAGATTTGCTGTGGTGTTAAGTCAACTGCTTGCAAACTCAACAGATTAAGCAAACTTTGGGGTAAGTATTTTTGTGTTTTTTTCCCATGCAAAAAAATGTTTCTCAGACACTACTGATTCTTTTCTTTCAGATGCAGTCATAATCCATAAAACTTAAATATGCCTTTAACCTTCGATCAATGCATAAACATTACTAGGTCCTCATACACATCACAGGATACAGTGATCCTGTAACTGATATTGCAGAACAAAATTTACATCAACTACGTTTTTGCAGGAACCATTTTGGTTGTTTCTAAGCTTAGCTGCATCTTCTATCTGCCACTCAACAAAAAAGATAACCTAACAGAACAGACACATATGTAGGACAGCAAGGGCACACAAATTAAAACTGTTCACAGAATCACACACACAGCAGAAAGAGGCAGAGGAAATCACAAATATGTGCCAGAATCTACAATGTACACAAAAAATACCACCACAGAAACAGACACTATTATACATCACCAGAACTTCTGGTATTTTTTATGAGCAATTATCTCCTCACGATACTTACAACCACCGTCAAGGCTCATTTTTTTTCATAAACTTTTCTCAGCCTTGGCTGGAATCTGTCAAATAAATCATTTTTTTCTTGCTAACAGTTGCAGCTTCTCTCTCTCTCTCACGTGTAGAAGAAAGAAGCTGTTAGAAGAAGCCATTAGAAATATATATATATATATATATATATATATATATATATATATATATATATATATATTCCTTACAACCTGACTGTGAAATAGAGAGCTGTGTGTCCTATGTTATGCCTGAGCCAACAGAACTGAGAGAGCACAAGATAATTTATGTAAAAGATGACGTTAGAAAGGAGGGAAGGAGAAAAACATGCATGACAAAAACACAAAGTGGAGAGTAATAGAAACACATAGCACCAACACACGACAGAAACGTGTGACAACCCTGACAGAATAAACAAGGACACATGAAGTCCACCAAAGCAAAATGGTCTTACGTACACAGAATACCACAACTTCATACGGAATTTCTTCCCGCGCTTTACCACAACTTTGTTCTGCTTTTCTTCCCGCGCAATTATTGCCTCAGTACTATAGAACCGCCCCTCGGTGTCTATTGGTTAGCAGCCGTACACAGCCTCGTTATTTGCACATAAGTCTGTCAATCAGAACTGATATTTCCTCCGGGGCTTGCATGTCCGCGAGAGGGGTGGCAGCGCGTGGGAGGTCTCGTTGAAACACATTCCATGAAGAAGTGACAGTTGACAGCACAGAAAAGCATCTAACTTAAACATTATTTATCAGGAGTAAGTAAAGTAAAATTCGGAGAAATTTGCAAGCATCATAGCAAAGTGAGATTTAAAGTCCTATATAAATATCATAAGTTAATGAAAAAAATTGAAACATGTGAATTTTAATGTCATGCAGCAGTTTTTCTCACAGTGTATGAACTATGATAGTATGCATATTTAGTGCCAACGGGTGTATAAGGAGCCTTTAGGATGTATGGTATGGTTAAGAGTGGAATTACTGGGAGGTCAGGCTCCTAACAATTGTACAGCTGGTACCTAAAAAAATTTCCAAAGTCTAATGCATATACATGGAGGGCTTACTTCTAGGCTTTAGAAAACAGCGTGCCTGGCTCCTAAACAAATCTTACTGGCTACTAAGTCTTAGATATATGGGCCCTCATTCAATTGCAATTTTGCCAATTGAATAAGGCTCTAAATAAGCACATAACATATTTTTTTTAAAGATGTTTTTGGTTAGTAAACATCTATTCAAAAGCAAGGTCTTCACTAACTAAAAACTTCTTTAAAATAAATATGTTATGTGCTCATTTAGAGCGCTATTCAATTGGCCAAATCGCAATTGAATGAGGCCTATGGTATGGTGTGCAAATACAGTGATTATGTATGTGATTAATTTTAAATGTCAAAATATTGTGTCAAAATGACTTGCTATGCACTATGCATAGAGACTTAATTTATTTAAGGAATTAAATGGGATGCTCTTCTTCAAGATCAACTTGTCGAGTACACAATATACACATGCACATGTATTTATTCAAAATAGTACATAAACACCCTGTTTATCAATTCATACGTGTTCCTGCATGCAGGAACGCTATGTGAAGCAGTGCTAAATGTGGATTTTTAACATCATTTCGATCAGAGAGCGCTATGGCGAACAGAGTTAACCCTTCACAAATTCATCTGTTCAGGCAAAGGACTGCTGGATTCAGCTAAAAATGACAGTTGGCACAAACACGATTTGGCACACAATTGCAAAATATAGCTCTGAGCGGGGGGATTAGAAGGCAAAAGAGCTCTATAGCAAATCAGCACTCAGCAGGGTAGAGTGAAGCGGGGAGATTTCAAACATGGCCATGATTTCACACTAATATATGGTAAAACTTCTCTTTCTGGTTCATAGGACCAGCCTGGATTTTTCCTGTTATCTACCCGCCAACAGTTTGCCACCTACTGGCTGCTGCATGTCCCTATTATACTATGTGTTATCTGCAACTACCATAACCCTAAAAACAAAGTGAATAAAGTCATGACGGACATATAATAGGTAAGGTCTGACCAGCCTTGATAATGTCTATGGTTCAGTGTCCTAAATTTATATAAAAGCTGACAATGTTTGTTGAAGAGATATGCCTCTTGTGACACTATTTAATGTCCTTTTCATTTCATTTTTGATGAGTAGGTGTTCAACAAAGTCCAACATGACCAAACCACCTAACATACCCATCTACTTGTTTTGTGCACTATTTACTTATATCACATAGTCTCCATGTGTTTACATTTTATATAAAGTAAAAAAAAATGTGTGTTTTTATGTTGCTCTCTTCTTTGTTTATGTCAGAGTGTTGCAGGGGTGGGCAGTTCTGATTTGTTTATTTCTTAAAGGACTAGTGTAATCGTGTAGGTTTCATCACTTTTAAGTAGTAAGAATCAATATAAACAACCTTTCAACATATTGCAATTTAAAAATATCATTTGTAAGATAGCTGACACCAAAAATACTGGATTTTTCCTCCATCTTTTTAATTGATCGTTTCCCATCTTTTTTATATTTCGGCAGAACATCCCTGTAGTTGTCTAATTATTAAAACAAACTACTCAAGAGTTTGCATATCTAAACATACATTTATTAACACGTGCTTAAATGCTGTTTTCACTTACTCAAACCTTCCACACAGTCCCTGCAAAGGTCTATCCCCAAAGCTCATACCAACTGAACCACATTATAGGCACATTCTTTCAGATCCTGAATGGACCATACACTAGCAGTCAATTCTAAATGCTTTTTGTCTTTACCTTAGTAATAAATTCAGATTCCTTTTCTCTCTGGGTTTAGAATGTCTTAAGAATCAAACTAAAGAAATAAGCTGAAATGTACTATTGTAACACGGTGTATTCCATTTTAGTGTGTTTGTGATTGTTGGCACTTGCAGAAACTGCCAATGGTAGGAAGCTGTACACAGTTGCAAGCTTACAAAAAAAAAAAAGTGAAATATGCATTAATTTAAAAATCCATTAACATTTTTTACTTGGTTTTCAGTGAAACATGGTGCTACAGTCTTGTTTATGTGTGCCTCCTGCAGGGCTGACATCACACTCCATTGCCAGAAATGAGAACTGGGATAAAAACGAAAGTTATCAATATGTTTATTATAGAATTATATTTTATATACAACATGTGATCCCTTTTTTAAAAGAAGATAAATTATAAACATTTCCATCCTACAGCTTATATTAAAATAAGAATCATGCAGCGGATAACAAATATAATCACATATATAGTTGTGAGCCCGCGGCCCTCGCAGAGCGCGGCTTGCACAGCGAGCCAAGGCCCTCGCAAAGCGAGGGCACTGGGCGAGGGCCTCAGTTGCTGGCATGGAGCGCTGAAAGCGCTCCATGCCAGCAACTGCGACCCTCGCAAACTTCACGTCGCAACGCAAATAATACGACACTCGCAAACAACATACGACACACGTTCACACACATTACTGCCTCGCAACACTCGGACGCAACTCGCGAACATTACAAAATTAAAAACACAATACATACACACAGCACATACATAAAAACCTTACCTACAGCAACAGGGAGCATCCAGGACTTCAAAAATGCAACTTACACCTTTATTTCACTCAAAATAAAAGAGTTTGCACAATAAAAACTTTGATAAGCGAGAGAAAAAATGACCGCCGAACAAAACGAAAACTAGGCTACACACGCAAACACCATACGAGACACGTTACCACACATTACGACCTCGCAAACATCGGACGCAACACGCCGACATACAAACATTTCAAACACAATAAATAAACACAACACACACATAAAAAAACTTACCTACAGCGAGAGGAACCTTTCAGCACCTCAAAAAAACAAATTACACATTCATTTCAATAAAAATAAAACACTTTAGACACTAATGAAATCGCTAAGCGAGAGAAAAAATGGCCGACGAAAAAAACGAAAACGAGGCTACAGCACTCTCAACACGTAAAACACCACAACGAAACTCGAAAAACACCACGAAGCACCGACGGATAATCCGCAAAGACGCATAACACAGATAACCCGCCATTTTACGCCAATGCGGAAGTACACCACTACGCTAACGGTTTCGTCTCCCGCACGCACACTGTTACACTTCACACATTCATCACGCTTACACAGCAGCTCCACACCACTAATGCTGCAGCAACATGAAAACAGATTGTCAGCTCTTCAACACAATGCTTCAAAATAGGTAAAGTGTATTCATTTATTAATATATTATATATTTTAGTATTACACACCAAACAGCATTAGCTACCTTACGATTTGATTGCCGTCATTTTTTGACAGGCAATTCGCTAGTTCAATAATAAACATATAGAACTTATTTAGTTGTAATTGAAAAAGGCACTTGCAGGACTTCAAGTGAAGGTGTTAGATTCATGTATCTCAATGAGAGTGAGAAGAGGCTAGTTATTTATATACAATCCACCCTTAACAGGCTCATAAAACACTCCAATCGCAGTGGGTCTGAATAACTCATGACTAGATGCATTGTTATTTGGAAACAGAGCTTATTGATTACTGTAAAGAGCAGCAATATATATTTGGGATAATTTACAGTCCAACATTATGTCTTAGTGCAGTGGTCCCCAAAATTGTTTTTTAGGGACCACTAAAAGATTGACCTTGGTGGACCACCTGAATACTGGTAAGGGTCTTTGTGGATCGCCTACTGATTTTTCTTTTTGCTTCATAAACAATTATAAATCATTGTGGTATATTGGAATAAAGTTTGTGCTCTTATAAACCATCAGCCTTATTAAATTGCAATTTGGCAAATTCTAAAGGGCTCTGTATAAGCACATTGCATATTTTTTTACAGAAGTTTTTAGTCAGTGAACTTCTATTTCAAAAGCAAGGTCTTCACAAACTAAAAACTTCTGTAAATAAAATATGCCATGTGCTTATATAGAGCCCTTTAGAATTATGCAGCCTTTTATGTCTAAAATTAAAAAAAATAGCTAAGCATTAAAAACATTATGCTGTTTGCTTTTTTGAGGCATGTTAAATAAGTTTTGTGAAACTTGTAATTTAAAACTAAAATTAGCACCATCTAGTGTAGCAATTACACTAGATGGTGCTATGTGCTTGTAATGTTTGAGATACAACTATTGACCCTGTATTTATTTGTCACAAACAAATCATTCCATGTTATTTTAGTTGAATAAAATGTGTAATACACAGATTTTTAGCTTCCTGTAACTTGAAATGGGCTCCCTGGTGGTCCTGTAGTTAGGATTTGGTACTGTCACCGCTGCAATCTGGGTTCAATTCCAGTCAGGGATGCAAGCCGCTGTTACAGAGCAAGACGTTTTGAAAACAATAAAAGGGTTAACTAATGCGAGAACACCAAATATGTCCACATGCCATTTATCCACAACAGAATACTGATTAAAACTTTACTTGGTGATAATATATTTTCTCTTATGAATATCAGAGAACAAAGAGGTCATCACACCACCCTGAAGCCAAGCAGGGTTGGGCCTGGGGGACCACCTAGGAATACAATGCTGTGGCCCACTGGAGAAGGAACTGGCAACCCACTCCAGTATCTCTGTCATGAATACGAAATGCATCTGCATGGTATGTTGCAGCCCATAAGGTCACTGAGAGTCGGACGCGACTGAACATTGTAAACACACGCAACTTGAAATAAGTTAAATATATCTTTTAAAACAAAATTATATGACCAATCTAGAGTGAAAGCTATACTTCCAGATAGACTGGTTAAAAATGAAGAAAGAAAATGTATTGACACCTGAATAAAGTGGTCTTAAAATAAGAACTCTGTACAGGGGGAAGTGGGACGTATAGTAGTGGGTGAAGGTGGTAATAGAAGTCAGGGACAGAAGAGGAGAAAAGGGCTGATGATCCCCATGCATAGTTGGAGGACAAGAGACTGATGAGAAGTTTAGGGAACCCAAATATACTATGGAGGAATTTTTAGACCTCATTAGTGCTACTGATGCCAGATTCCACATCATCCATGGGTGGAAAGAAGAAAGCAGGACAAAGATGTATAGCAGAGGTGTCCAATTTTGGTCCTGGTGGGCCACACACAGGCCTGAATTTGAGGATTTATTTTCCGTGCACAGATGAGTCAATCAGCATGACTGAAGAAGTGATAGTCTCACTTGGGTGCAGCAGGGATGACCTCAAATCCAGACATGTATACGGCCCACCGGGAACAAACTTGGACACCCCTGATGTAGAGAGAGGAGTCAATAGAAGTATATAAGATCAATGTTAATGAAAATGTATTGTGAGAAGCTACAAAAGCTGTACTGAGAAGTAACATAATGTTTTTGAAAATAAAAAAACAAATAGGTGTTTTGAATAAAGAACTTATATGTTGGATTCATATAACTAACCCTACTCAAGAATCAAAGTAAAGATACAAAGAATTGAAAAGTATGTATAATTTAACTAAAGAAATTGCAGATGCCAAATTACTCAAAAAAACTAAATAGAGGTGCTCAATCAGAGAACAAACTAACCTTAAAAGGTTGGTTCTTTGGACATGATAACCCACTCTGAGAGCAACCTCTTTTAGCTCACTTGTGCCCTTCACAGGGAGAAATATCCTGTAGTATATCAGTCTGGTCCCACTCATTAGAGTGGTCCAGCCCTGAAATACCAGGCAATTATACTCTGACACAAATGTGATGTATGTGGATGTCCCAAAACCCCAAACATTGAAAACACACTGACAAGGTGAGAATGGTATAGCAAAGCTTAATTTCATACACAGAGCACAATCAGAAATGAACAAGACAAGAAATGGACATTAATATCATGCGTGTGGTGTGGGCAGATCCCGGGAAAGCAAGGGGCTTGGTTTTAGGAAAAAGGAGATACCTAAAGGGGGTAATGTCATAGTCTAGAATAAGCATGATTATAGCACCTACCAGGGTCACACGTGGTCACTATACAACTGCAACCAGAATCTATTGGAAAGAATCAGAAATCACTCCATTTAATTGAAGAAATCATTAATGTGCATAGCACTTACAACTTGTCTATATCTGCTCAATTAAACAGATGCTTAAACCTCTGGACTATGTAATTCAATCCAGTTTCACATATACAGTGTGATGACAAAACAAAAATCTGAAAAAGTGGTCAAAAAGAATAAGGCGGATGGGGATAAAAAATAAAAAAAATCATGCATGTACAGTGCTTAATACTGTAACAATATACCAACTCACCTGATTCCCATCTGCAAGCATTACTAACCATTAGCTAGTTCTCAGGATAACTCACTGGCCATGACCATTAATAATGCTGCTTCGTCTCACAATAAATGTTTAGCTGTGACCAGCGTCAGTGGTCAAGGTGTACTATCACATTCTCCATATGATATTGTTCATCAACATTGATATCACAGCCATCAGCTGTACAGCTGTTAGCAAATGTTAAAGGAAACTCATGATATCAGCAATAGGGGAAAATACCCAAGGATCTGTTCTCAGACTGATATTGAGGTCAGGATCACATGCTTCACTAGTGCATATATTTATGATGGCTGTCATTAATATGCCATTGTGAGACTCTGCAAGTCCACCGCTATAGCGGTTAGTCTACATTTAAGCTAACAACAATCATGTCTTAGATATTTGGCTATATGATAGCTTTAAAATTGTGGGTGCTACATGGGGGCTGTCCTTCACAATGCTTACAGATGCAGAAGATGCCTTCATGGACCTGAATGGTACCCAATACAAAAACATAGCACCTGCAAAATAAGCATTCCTCAATGACTATCAATTGGTGAAATGTTAAACAGAACCCTAAGTGTCCACAAAGAGGACCATGGACCATGTGATGGGAGGTAGCCATCTGCGTACAAAATATCACCATCACATAGGCCAAGATCCAAGACTCTGTAGCCAGGCTAGATTATTTTAAGGGGGAGAGGAGTGGCAGCGCTGTGGGTGGGTGGGGGAGGCCTCTGGAGTGGAGGAGGCGGTGCTGGGGACAAGAGCGATTCGCAAGGCGTCCGGAGTCAGGTGTTGAAATGCACTCTGGTCCACCCCCATCCTGAGCAGATGGTGTCTCCTCTCCTCCCTATTGCGCCTGGCCAGGCTACGCATGACCTCCGCATGATTGGCGGAGAGGCTGGCTTGGAGGAAGTCCAGTTGCTGTTACATGATGGCCAGCAGCTCTGTCTGTGCAGACTGGCTTGGTGGTGGGGATGGTGGTCCCTGGGCCGTTGCCTGGTGAAGAGGTGGCGGTGGTGGCCCAGTGGGAGGATTTGGGGCCCGGCTGGAACCTCATTCCATGGGGGTAGTGTCATTGCTGGATCTGGTGGTGGTGGCTAGTCTGTGGCACTGCTTAGGGGAGGAGGAGATGGGGTCAAGCCCCGCTGGTCCCTCCAGTAGGAGGGCCCTGATGAGATGCTGAGTCTCTGGAGGAGGGGGGCAGTGCGGTTAAATGCCGCTGGCGCAGCCGACAGTCCTGCTGGTGATCCCACATCCCAGATGACATCCTCCTCCCTCTGTGCCAGTTCCTGCTGGGCGGGGACTCGCTCACCAACTTCCTGCCGCGATGGAGCCGCGCCCCCGCCTCAGGCTCACCACTGAACCCAGACCTCCTTGATGCTGAAAGAGACAAAAGAAAGGTATTTGTTATTAGTATGATGAATTATACACTTTTTTGTGTTCATTCCTAACTATCTGAAATCTAGGCTTGAACCTGGATGATTCACTTAATTGCAACTATGAGTAGCTATCATTTGCTAGATGTGATCTATTCTTTGGTTCTTGATCTTGATTGTTCTTGGATCCTAACGTTATCTTGATTCCGGCTTCTATCGGTAATTGCATAGGCTGCAGTGGGCACACCAATACATGGACTCTCTATTGGTTGATAACTGTTGTTGTGCTCAGGCATGAAAGTGATTTGTCAGCTTCATGGATTTAATGATGTATCCATCTATCTCTTGTTAATTCCATAGGGCTGACATGTCAGTGTCATTGTTGGTCATCATATACATACAGTATGTAGTGTGTGTGATGTACATGTGGTGGCATGTTGGTATATGTGATATTCACCTGAATTTGATGCTGGATCCTGCTGGCCCACCAGGCCTGAAGCTCCAGCGGCGGGCACCTGACTGAGAAGGTCCTTGGCCACCCTCTCCCACTCGTTGTAGCGTACAGTCACTTAGGGGCAACCACTTTGTGCTGCAGCTTGCTTCTCCTCCTTGGCCATTATCTTCCTCACCTTGGCACTGATGTCATAAAAGCAGTGCTTCGCAGACCTCACATCCCTATCCTCTGTACCCACTGCTGTTACTGCGGCCGCTCCCTCCTTCCATGCCTCGGACCTAGGGCCGGGCCTAAGTTCCCTCCCCCTGCAAGGATAACGGGGAGGACACGGATGGCACCAAAGAGGACCACATTCTCTGTGTGTCACATTCTCTGTGTGTGTGTAGTTGAGGCCCTGTGCTTGCCCTTAGCCTCTTGCCTTCCCAACTGTGGACAGGGATCCTTGGCTGCCTGACCTGTCCCTGAGGCATGTACCTCCCCCAAACTACCCAACCTCGGATCAGGCCCCTCACCCTCTGTTCCTGGACTACATGTGCCTACTTCTCGGGGCACCCTGCTACCACTCACATCCTCCAAAACCCTATCCTCTTCTCCTCCAATCCATCTCCTCAACCCCTCCACCGCTCTCCACCTCCTTCACCACTCTCCTCTCCTCCACTATCCTCCTCTGCCACACTCCTCTGCCCCACTATCCAACTCCTCACCTCCTCCTCCTCTCCTCCACCACTCCCCAGGCCCACCTCTCTCCTCCTCGCCTCTCCTCATCTTCTCCTCCCCCTCTCTCCACTCATCTCCCCCCTCCATTTAAATCCCCAAAATAATATAAGGTTAAATAAAAATAAGTGTTTCTGTATATGTATGAAGAAAAAACTCCGGGACCTGCATGCTACTTTGTCAGAATCTACAACACAGTCAATGCATGGGCGTGTGGAACGCAACTTTATAATCTCTCTCTGTCAATCATCTTTGCTTTCTATTGGCTGAGAGGCTTGTGTCGCACTCTGTTATACCGTGATTGGATCGTAACCACGGGCCGCATCTCATCCAGCACATTAACAGTTTGCGGGCGCGGGAGGGGTTTCACAGGCTTGAGGTCTCGGCCCGTAACTTACGCCCTTGCTTAATTGAATAGCACCGGTATTAGAGACGACCGCGAACCTGCAACAGGTCCGCAGACTCACGAACTCCTTGCTCACTGTGTCTTATTTATTGTGAATTTTGTTCATCACAAAAAAATAAGTGATTGTGTCATCTTCTGTTTGTTTAATACATGGGAGATGTATATTCAAATCACATGTGGATTTATGTATGTTGTTAGTGCATTCTAGATATGATATACTTACAGTATCAGGTAGCATTACTTCAAGATCAATAGGTTGTATTGTTCCATTTTAGAGCCAGGGAAGCAAACATAGTTCTGCCATTATACAAATCCCTAGTATGCCTTATTTGGAATATGGAGTATAAGTGAACACCACTTCATAAAAAGGAAATTTTAGAGCTGAAAAAAGTACAGAGAAACAGGCAGAACTACCGCTGGTGCAATGCAGCGAGGCCCTGCTGTGGGGGAGCCCTTGCGGCCCCCCTTTGCCACCAACGGCCCCCTGCGGCCTCCCCAATCTGCTTCCTGTATCTGTAAGAGCCAATTTGCACTTTGTCTGTAAGAGCCATCCGGCAACCTGTCTGTGCCTGTACGTGCCATTGTGCATCCTGTGTCTGTAAGAGCCCAAGTGCAGTCGGTCTGGGCCTGTAAGTGCCAATGTGCAGCCTGTGCCTGTAAGTGCCATTCTGCAGCCTTTGTCTGTAAGAACCCAAGTGCAGCCTGTAAGAGCTAACCAGCAGCCTGTATCTGTAAGAGCCAATGTGAAGCCTGTGCCTAAAAAGCCAATCTGCATCATGTGCCTGTAAGAGCCAATGTGCAGCCTGTGCCTGTAAGAGCCAATCTGTATCCTGTGCCTGAAAGTGCCAATCTGCATTCTGGGCCTGTAAGAGCCAATGTGTACCCTGTGCCTGTAAGTGCCAATCTGCAGCCTTTGTCTGTAAGAACCCAAGTGCAGCCTGTAAGTGCTAATCAGCAGCCTGTATCTGTAAGAACCAATGTGAAGACTGTGCCTAAAAGAGCCAATCTGCAAAATGTGCCTGTAAGAGCCAATGTGCAGCCTGTGCCTGTAAGAGCCAATCTGTATCCTGTGCCTAAAAGTGCCAATCTGCATTCTGGGCCTGTAAGAGCCAATGTGTACCCTGTGACTGTAAGTGCCCAAGTGCAGCCTGTCTGTGACTGTAAGTGCCAATCTGTATCCTGTGCCTGAAAGTGCCAATCTGCATCCTTTTCCTGTAAGAGCAAATCTGCATCCTGTGTTTGTCAGTGCCAATGTGCATCCTGTACCTGTAACTGCCAATCTACATCCTGTGCCTTCAAGAGCCAGTTTGCAGCCTGTGCTTAAAAGAACCAAAGTGTAGCCTGTGCCTGTAACAACCAAAGTTCCAAGAAATAACCTCTCTCCTTTTTCTCCTCCTCTACGTTGCCACCATCCAATTGGGTCCTAAAGTCCTCTCAGTACAGTTAAAGTGAAGAGAAATTGTATGTTATCTGATGTAATTTTTTTTTTTATTTATGTCTGTTTAGTTTTAAGGTTTTGTATCAAAAAACAAGACAATCAGTTCAAACTAAAATGTGAAAAATCTGGGGTCTGGAATGAATTATTTAAATATGCATTGATCCCTATAGCAAAAGGTTGTTTGGAAGTCATCTTGACATCCGGAACGGATTAAGGATGAGAACCAAGGTACCAATATATATATATATCTACTATTTTTATTTATTTTTCCACCGGGGCTCTACATGCACTAGCTCTGCCACTGCAGAAAATGTGAGGGAACTAGTAAGGGGAATGGAGGGGCTAAGCTATGAAGAAACCAAAACCACTAACCAAATTAAACTTGTTTTCTCTAGAAAAAACACATCTAGAATGGCATATGATTACCTTATATCAATATATCCAGGGTCAATAATATAAGGGTCAGTCAGAGGACGAGACAAAGAAGAGCTGTCAGAGAAGGAGTCACTAAATGTTTGATCTTCTAGGTATGATGTGAACCATGAGAGAACTGTGTCATGGATGCCAAGAAAGAGAAGAATTTGGATTAGAAGAGAGTGATCAACTTCAAAGGCAGCAGAGAGATCCAGGAGAATTTGAATAGAGAAGTGGCTCTTTGACTTGGTGGTGAGCAGGTCATTAGTGACTTTTGTGAGAGCTGTCTTTGTGGAGTGTTTGGGTCGGAAGCTGAATTGGAAGGCGTTGAGGAGGGTTGGAGGAAAAAATTGGGTAAGGCGATTGTAGACAATTGACTCATGCAGTTTTGAAGCCAGGGGAAGTAGATGCAGAAGCTGAGTCAGATGAGAGTTTCTTAAGAATGGGTTGAATTACGACATGCTTTAATAATGATAGTGTTGAAGGAAAAGTTGAATATATGTGTGAGAGCTGGGATAAGCATGGTAGAGAGGAGAGGAATTAGCTCTGATGGAATAGGATCATATGGACAAGTTGTAAGACTGGAGGTTGATAGTAGACTAGAGACTTCATCTTCAGTTACAGGATTAAAGGAGTCCATAATGGATGTGGGACTGGGGAAAGGTAGAGGTTTGGTGCTGTTGGTTTGTTGAGAGCAGGATGAGTTAAGGCCACGTTGAGAAGAGAGTTTATTTTTGATGATTTCAATTTTATTTTTAAAGTGGCTGGCAAAGTTATTGTGGGTCAAGGGCTTGCAGGATTTTCTGTGGGTTCTGTTGGCCGGGAATGATGAAGGGCAGTGAGTGAAAGGTGTGGTGAGGTTGCAGGTTAGGAAATGCTTGTCAGAGGGATTGGGGAGATGACAGGTTTGGAGATTGTGCAGAGATTGGTAAAAATGAGGTCAAGGGTGTGTCCAGCACAGTGACTTGGGGATTCTGTCCATTGTGAGAGGCAAAGGGAAGAGGTAAGGGGTCCGTGGCAGTGTTGAAATTGGCAAGAATGAGTGAAGGCATGTTGGAGGAGATAAAGTAAGGGAGCCAAGTGGCAAAATGATCCAGAAATTGAGAGGGTGGTGCGGGCAGATGATAGGTCACAATAACATAAATAAATAAATAAATAAAATAGATGTTTTTTTGACAGATCATGGTTATTGCATTATGAGTGTCTTGGGTGTTTGCTGCCCTGAGGATTGAGCGTGGAATGCTGAGCAGGAAAGGTTTTTATCTTATTTTTAGACATTCAAATGGTAATACAAATCTACTATTTATTTTCTGTACTATATCTATCTATCTATCTATCTCTATCTCTCTCTCTCTCTATATATATATATATATATATATATATATATATATATATATATGTGTGTGTCTCTCTGTCTGTGAACACTCTATCTCTGCACTCTCTGTCGGTGTGCTCTCTGTCTGTGCTCTCTCTGTTTATGCACTCTCTGCGCTGTCTGTGTGTGCTCTTGCTCTGTACCTCTTTCTCTCTGTAACCCTCCCTCTTTGTCTCTCTGTGCGCTGTCTGTGGCTCTCTTTCTGTACTTTTTCTCTGTGCGCTGCCTGTGGCTCTCTCTCTCTGCACTCTCTGTGCACTCTCTCTGCGCTCTGTGCTCTCTCTGTGTGCACACTCTGTCTGTGCTCGCTCTCTCTCGCTTTTGGTGTGCAAGCTGTCTCTCTCTCTCTGTACCTCTCTCCCTCCCTCTCTCACTCACTTTGCTGTCTTTCTCTCTGTGCTTTCTCTGTCTGTGAACTGCATAATGGCTGCTGTTAATGCCTGCGTTTAGTACCCGTCCCTGATTACGTCACGACCATGCCCCTCGAGGACGTCAGCATTACTCACATCTCATAACTATTATAAGTGATATGTAGTAGCTGTAAGTGTCCGGTAAGCTAGAGGAATAATAAGAGTATTGCAGTATGTAGTGATATCTTTGTTATTGGGCAAACACATTCGTTAGAATGTCGAGCTTTGAAGAGTAGCACCTCTCTTTCTCAAGTCAGTAACAATTCAGAATACATTTAAGTAGTGGCATACAGAGAAGAGATTCAAAGTGACAGTCAATCAAAAGGTATCACTATATACTGCAATATTCTGATTATTCACATAATTATGAATATATAGATAGATGTCTTTATCTGCCATGAAGTCATTTACTTCTATATTTAATAGAAGTATCTTGCGTAGATGGATTATTTTATAGAGCACACTCAGAAATGCACAGTTAATCTCCAAAAATCTTTTGCTGATGAAACACTGGCACATTGAAAATGTATACTTTGCTTATCTCTTGTGCTATTTTAATGTATACAATGAATAGGCATACACTTTAACTGGCTTCTAGAAGAAGGAAGCCAGCTGTTTCCACGGGCTTATAAAAATCAAAATTAAAAGCGCGGAAAAAAAAATTATTGTTAGGACAATGGAAATATGACATTTCTTTAGATGAAAGTATAAAGTATTGAGGTTGATTAAACATCATAATAAACATAAACTTTTAGGAACCAACATGAGGTTCAAAATATATTATCATTTAAAACTATAGGTAATAACGAGTACTTAATCAAATGAATATTATATAAATAAATAGCATTTTCTTACATTGAAGTTTGCAATTTATAGCAGTAAGCTTCTCTGATCCACCCACCAAGTGTGCTGTTTTTAATGAATTGATTGTTCAAAAATGATAATTATTATTACTATTATCCATGAGACCTGCCTGTATTGTTTTCATTTTAAAGCTGTGTGCAGACAATAAAGAAACTTCAAATATATCCGATAATTACTACTGCTTATTATGTATGCCAGATAAAATGAAAAATGATAGCGAAAAGATCCTTTATTCTTTTTTTAGAGAAACATCATATCATAATGAACACAGGGGGGTATATTAATTAACACAGGGTGATTGTTTCACAAAATGTTGCAATCAATATAAATGATAATTAGCTGTTATGCTTAGTGAATGTGGCCAGGGGGCCTTCTCTATGTAGAAGAAATCATCACTTTGCCCTGTGGTGCCTGGCCTGTAGGCACTTATTTCATTAGTCATCACTGCAGCTGTATGCCAACACCATATTTCGGACATGTTTATAAGGTTTCATTGGCATCCTTACTAAGCATCTGTGTCATTAAGTTAGTTAAAGTGATGAATGGACCAACCAACATAATATCACTAAGCCAACAATTTGAAGAATTTGTATTTGCAGAAGTAGCAAAGGGATAACTCAAATCTTCAGATTCATATAATGATATTTAACTTCCATGACAAGAAAAACATGGACAGGGACATCAAAGGAAAAGAGGGACACACTAAAAGACAGAAGTTCAGATACAGAGTACTTTAATGTAAAGAATGTGCACTGTTGTATTGTGGGTATTTTGATTAACCTTGCCTTTGCTCCAGGGTTGTAGTAAATTGCAGGACCCTGTAGCTTAAGATGGAGTTAATATATTTTGTGGTAAAATGTGTCAGGTATTATGTGTACTATGCTTGAACATTTACTTTCTGAACAACCCACTTGTATAAGAAATATCTTATGTGATGCGTATCTGGTACTTTATTCAATAATTCTATTAGGAAGTTTAATAACAAGCAACCAAAAACAACCACAAACACTCACATTACAGATACCCCGGATTTACAAGAAATATTATTCACCCAGCATGTACAGTCTTATGTTACAAAATTGAGAAAATATGTCAGAAAATCTAAGTAAAATGTATTGTTTACATGCATAGTTTGCTTAGCAGTGTGCAAAATGTTAACTAGTTTACTTTATAGTCTGTTCTGTAATATGAGTTTCAAATAATTATCAAACACCATTAGGATTTTGAAAATGTTAACATGATGTCTTTTTATTTTTTGTAAGGAAAAACATGTTTTGTCACAAAACTAAAGCAGCTGTGCCTGATAGCAAGAAGAGAATGACATAACTGTACCACATTGTGATTAAAGGATTGTATATTAATTACATAATTATTTATTTTTCTGTAAAAATTATTTAAAAAAACATAAGTTTTGTTTTTTAGCAGCTAAACATATTAACTGTAGCTTAAGGAGTCTAAGTCTTCTAAGGACCAAAACATTAGATACTGATTTTATTAAACTCACCCTTAGAACTAAACCATAACACTAAACCTGAATATAGCTTTTATTACACAATCCAGCTTGAATCTTAGCAGAAAAAGTAAAGCAGAATAGAAACAAGTGTTGCAAAACACTGAAGCCAAATACACACAATTATGCATATGTACTTTCTTCACTTTAATAGATATAACATTGTTTAGACAAATGTTGTTTAGGTACCTTCATATTGTATGAAATTCCCTATACATCCGTTAATTAGAGAAATTGACCGAGAACAGAGTAGCGCATGCGTGTTGTAGGGGTCAAGTATGCACAGTTTAACAGCTCTTTCCGACTGTGCAGTTGCATGGAAAAAAACATTTGTTTAGTTTCTGTAAATATATCATCAATAACAAACCCAGCAAAATTATAACATCAACACCACATATTAAATCCATTTTTTATCACTTCATGACAATCTGTCAACAATGAAACGATATGCTTACAAATTAAAATGAATAAAAAGCACGTTTACATATTTTCCTGTTATATTTAGTCGCTTATGTTGTATATAAATGGCTTCTTAATACACCTGTTAAGCACCCTGTTAACGATAATTTGTGATTACCAGCTATGCCTTGCTGTTACCGGGGATAAGCCTTTTGAAAATTGCATGATGACCTCAGATGCTGTATCACAGTTTACAGCAGGATATCGCTCCTGCACTCCAGCAACCCTTTAGTAAATCCCCCCGTGAAAATCCAAGTTTTCCGAATTTACTAAACATAAATCTTGCTATTAACTACATGATATATATATTAACCATCACAAATTTCAACCCAGTATATTTTAAATTTAAATAAAATCATATTAGCAATATTTAGCCATTAATATACAATATATGCAGCCACATATAAGACAGAAAACAGGAATATTGCGTAAACAAAACTGACACTTACAGTGCCGTAAATGAATACTGGTTTAAGGAAATATAAAATATTAATAGAAAGTATGAATTAAATTGTATATTTTTAATATTTATACTCATATGTTTATATAAAAATTATATATATATATATATATATATATATTTGTCTATGCTTAGTAAATTCCCCCATAGTGACACAATACACTTCAGAATTTTATGTCTTTATATGTAAAATTTTAAAAAATCTGAAAAATTTAGAAATATGTTAGTAATGCTGTAGCCTAGTGATTTAAATGGAACCTGTTTTTTTTTTAAGAGAAGCAAGAACATATCTTGAAAAAAAAAAATATGGGCCAGTGTACCACTGCAAAAAGAAACACAAAGAATGTTTATGGTGTTTAAAACGCAAAATAAACCTATCCTGTTAGAAAGCTACATTTTAAATGTTTGCCCAATACATCAGATCTTTACCAGAAAAAAATCACATTTTGCTAGTCCATAGTTGATCATGGCAAAAAAAATTATCTTTGATGAAGATACTGGGTGAATTTACAAAAGCATTTTCTCACCTGAAATTATATGAGAAAGCCTGATTTTCCCCATAGGAAATAATACAAAGTAAATCAAGAGATAGTTTAAGATGATTAATAAGGCCCCCAGAGTGGGATTCTTGCTAAACTCACTGTGAAGGATTAACTGTAGGGCACATAGCACAAACTGACTTTCTCTTAGAGTAGCTTTAGCATGAGTTTGCAACGTAAAAAAAAAAAAAATACACTGATCCTTATTTTTCAAGATGCTTTTTGCTGATTCCACAATGCTCAATAGTAAAACAATTGATCAATTTAATTTGATAGTCAATATTTATATTGTTTTGCGTCATTGGCAGCATTTGTATTATTTACAATTAAATATAATTATTTCCTACTGGTGTATATTGTTGCATTTACAAAGTGTGTATAACCAGGGTTATGCAACATTGGTCTTGGAGGGGTGAACAAGGTCCTGCATTTCAGTATTTTATTATTGTGCACATTGGAAGCAGTCAAAATGTACGAGGCAGAGATTGACTTATATAAAGCAGGAAAATACTGAAATTCTGGATTGTATTCAGTAATCCTAGACCAATATTGTTTACCCTGCTAAATATAACTGAATAGCTAAATAAATGAGCACATAACAGTATAGTCAGAGGATATTTTACATTTGAAATAACAGTATAGACAGAGAATATTTTACATTTGATCCATCTGTTCTTTCCTGGTATGTAGAAAATGTATAGTCCATAAAGGTTATGACTTACAGTAAAAGTCTTACAAACTCAGAAATACATTTGGGTATTAAAACAAAATAGTCTATTTTCTGTTGATTTGATTTCACTTACATTTAAGATGCCAGTGCTATTTGGTATTTTGGTAGAAAGATTCAAGTGTGAGAATTTACTCAGCACTTTCTTACCTGAGATAATGTGAGAAGAGCTGAGAATGTGAAAAGAGCTATTTGTCCCCACAGTAAATAGCACTTATTAAGAGCTACATTAAATCCCTAGGGCCTCATTCTATTATCAGCCGTAAATCGACCGCAAGGCTGCGATTCCTTGCGGGGGTTCCGTTATCTTGCAATTCAATTATACGGCCCAGCAAGGATCTCCCATTACGGACGGCCGTATATCTTGCAATCGGCCGTAAGATCAGAAATCTTTAAACGCAAAAATAAATTCAAGACGGCACTGTAAAGCTCTGTAAATGCTAGGGATCCTAATGGGGGACATGAGGATTAATAGCAACCCCCTCTCAAGCTTGCACATCAGCCCAAATCCGAGATTACATTAACTGTTTATTTTCCGGCCGCAGCGTGGGCGGGTCTGAGGTGCTCCAAGCCCTCTGGACTTTTTCCATGGATATGTGACATAAATTAAAATAAAATTTATTTACGGATTTGAGTGTAGGGGAATGTTGTGCTATTAATGCTAACACCTACAATCACTTTATAGTCTCATAAGAGTGCAGGATGGATTTATTATGGCTTTATTATGTGCTTAATTGTGTGCCTGCGGGACCTTTTTTCTGCAAGTAAGCTGCGGCTCAGTTTTAGGCTTGCAGAGAGGTTTCCCGGAGCAATTGAATAGCAACCGGGGCTTTCTTGCGGCCGAAACTCTTGCGGCCGTTTAAGATCAAAGGCTTTCCTCCGGCGCGGGCGGCCGCAAGGGATAGCAAGGCGCCGGCCGCAAGCCTGTTGGAATCCCCGGCCGGAAGGGAATAGAATAGCCGAATAGCTTACGGCCGGTCCTTGCGGCCCCGCATCTCCTACGGCTGTTAATAGAATGAGGCCCCAAGCCAGTAAATCCAACGTGAAGCTCGTAATGGCTGCGTGCTTGAAATTTGTGGTATTAAATTAGATGGGCTACAAGCTGGCGACACAAAACCGTAAACTATTTGTCGGCCGTCGGATTTGCGGGCTAGAACCTAATCAATTAAGCAAGCCCATAGTTACGGGTTTAGATGGAGCCAATGGAAACAGAGATCATCAGCATGGTGTCACAAGAAAATGGAGGATGGATTTCAAACTCTTACGTGGTTCAATTACGAGCGAACCCACATTCCAGAAATAATGCAATATTAATAAAGCCGCAAATATGATATTCTATCACATGCGAGTTACAGTATATGTATTAACACATTGATTGCCGGGATCGATATAACACAAAATATACATGAAATTGAGTATTTTTATGAGCCAATTTGTGGGCTTGAGAATGTTGTGCTATTAATTCTAACACCTAACATCACTTTCACTTTTAATAAAAGTACAGCAGTGTGTTTTTATTTGCATTACAAGTGCTACGTATTGGACTTTACCCCCTTGTGGGTCCTCTCAAGCACACGTTTGGCTTTGGGCTTCATTTGCGTGTTACGGGCTTACTTATGAGTGACTTTGTTGCAATTTAATAGCTAAATTGAAAACGTAGCAGTTAAGGGCTTGACAGATCAAAGGATTTATGGGCGCGAAGTTCAACGTTGCTCCATACGTAGGCTTTTCTCGGCCTTTCTGCGTGTTAACCCGCAAGCTGTCTGCGGCCTGCATTACTGGGCTAATTTAATAGCAAAAAGCCCTAAGATCTATGTTATGGGCTATGTTTTAACACGTAGTCTGAATTTAATGTGGCTGTTCATCAGGAAATGATATGAGATGCTTAGTAACTCCCCTCCCCATGTTATTTCCTAGAATAACAGACTAACAAAAACATGGAAAATTAAACACCTTAAGGGCCTGTTACAATGGATAATATTTTAGGTGTATTTATGTATTTAAGAAATGAGCAGACAGAATTTTAGAGGTACATTTTCTTGTTTCCATTATTAGATTATGTTTTGTGAAATAGTGTTAGGCTCACTAAGGCTTTCTGTAATTGATGGGTCACAATGATACAGAAACCTACTCCAACATCACTGTGCTCCCCAATAAAATTATGTGAATCACTGGATGGCTTCACAGTGTGGATATTTTGGAGGTGAGATGTATGATAAACAATAGCCAATAAGCATTTTTCCATTGCAGAGCTAAATGCTATACAACTTTGTTATCATAACAATGGCAAAGTACCTATTCATATAATTTATAAAAAAGTAGACCTATGTATTCAGCATGTATTTCACCAGAAATCATTAGCACTTGCAGAAGCGAACTAAGAATGTGGGTAGTTAGTTAAAGTGTTGCCAGCTTCATTGTTGCCTTATGGGAACATTTACTAAGCTGCAAATGAGTATGAAGGGCTTGAATAGCAATCTTTCCATATGATATTGAGCACATTGCAGTACATCATACCCCTGTGATTATTAATAAATATCCAATTTAGTGAATACTGTGAAGACTGTTGCTGTTATAGGCCCATCAACAACTGTGGTGAAGCTTAGTGAGTTTATTCTAAAGTCACTTTAACAGCAGGTGCAGTGTAGAATAAAACATAAAATACATCAAGTATTTTAAATATAGGTGAGCTGTGCATACCACTTATGTTAATGCCTGCATAGGAGCAATGAGAACTCACCATGGATGAGCTGTCAAGTGATTTATCTGCTAAAAAATTGCCTGGGCTGCAGCAGTAAAAGTGAAAAAGATTGATTTCTCTAAGACCCCTAAGAGCAGATTGAAAGTGTGGACAGATAATTGAGGCTGGAATTATACCTTGAGGAAACAACCTGCAATAAATTTGAGGGGAATTTTGTAGTAAACAATAATTCTATACTTGCAGGACAGGAAATAGCCCCTACCACACCTTTTTTGATTTATACAGATTCTTAAATATACACCACATGTGCCCTCCTCCTGCTCTCCCAGACACATTTGCTGGAGCTCTGTTCCACATTTAGGTGATGAAAACCTAAGACCTCTGCTAACAACTTCTGTGGAAGGGTTCATTTTGAAAGCCTGATACTTTCTCTTTGTTGTAACAAGAACATCTGAAGATTCAACACATAGATACATTGTGCACTGCTTCAATTTGATTTGTTCTATTTTTTTTACCACAACACAACATTTAAAAAGCATAGTACAAAAACTAATCCTACCTATGACATTACTCATTAGAGGCGTCACCACCACATTAATAGACTATCAAGGCATATTGCAATAAAGGGGCATGGAACAAAATGTTTCTTTTTTTTGTTGTTGCATCAGAAAGTTGGTATTTGATGGTTCACAGTGTGTTTTCTTTTTTTTTCAGAAATAAATCTCAGAGCACAAAACCATATTGGAACTATGCTCTCTTTTATTTCACTGTAGTTTAAATAGCTGTTACTTAAGATTTTTTTCATACAAAAAAAACAACTTTTGTGATTTTGAAAAAGTGTTCTATTAAATGCTTGAAAAAACATAGTTGTGTTCCATGTCCCTTTATAGTTATATATATATATATATATATATATATATATATATATATATACGTGTATATATCTACACTTACTCCATAGAGGCACTTCTTGCCCACTACAATAATTATATTTGGAGTAAGTTTAACTTATATGAAACAATAGTATTTGTATTTATTTTTTTGCCAAATATCAGACATTGAAAGTGTATGATTACTTACAGTTTCCATAAAAAAAAAGCCAATAGCAAATTATTTTAAAAATATGAGGCAAATTTCCCGTGATATATATTGGGATACGAAGTGGTAATTTGAATTATTCACCATGAAGTACATTAACAGCTCTGTATTGATGTTTTTTCTGTGTAAAATACTGTGGGGGGGGGGGGGGGGTTCGAGATTAGGTTACAGTGTTTTGCGTGCTATGTTTATTTGTTTATTTATTTGCATAAGTGCACTTTTATATTTGTAAATCTGAATATCTTGACCTTCATCCAAGGAGGTTTGTCAAGACCTTCTCTGAAGTGTCTACCCTAATATTAGATTGAGAAGACATGGTGTTAATGGGTCAGTTACACGTCTAGCACATAATTACACCCTACATCATTGGGCAGTGTTATACATTGTATGAAATACATGAGCTCAGGCTCTCACCATCCTCATAGTTCTTCAGGTAGTAGTCTGGCCCAGGACCCCCTCTGCTCTTTGCTGGGTTCTTCAGGTTCTGAAACTGAAGGAAATCCGTCCTCCTCCCACCAAACCTCAAGAAAGCTGGTGATAAACCTCGGGCTAAAGTGACCAGCCTTTTGGAACTGAGGGGATACAAAATGTTGTATGATTAACATATAATTAATAGAATATATACTAGACATACATTGTATCCACTGCACAATACATACTAATAATCCAAACATATTTTGTATATTTCCCCACCATATGCAGGTACCATGGTCCTTTCAGTGTAGCAATATATAGCGTTAATTGCTGTGTTACTTCTAGTTTATTAAGGTAAGTGCAAATATCTATATTAATGGGATATAACTTTTCCTGATTTATATGCACAAATTGCATCTTCCTGGCTTGTTAGTGTTTGTGCTGAAAAATATTAAAGGTTTTCTAGAGCGAAAAAAGTACCTCCTTTGTGTTTATATTATTATCTATCATAAGTAATGTTATTGTATCTGTGTATATGGTGCTAATTTCAAATTAAGCCTCCTAATTTATCTGGCAAGCTATGAAACAGATGAAAAGAGCGTGGCATGTGTTGTAGTTGATAATTATCTCTTTATATTATGATAATAATATATTTCAATATCATTCAGAGAAATAAATTGATAATTATGTTTATATAATGACAACATTGTTAACAATTTAAAAAATATGTTTCAATATCATGCAATGAAGTAAAATACATTGAAATATTTTCTTATTCTCAGCTAGATATCAGTTTTAGCAAAGTCATTCGCGACAATAGTGTCTTGGTATTATATTAGGATATATATTGTTTTCCTTTAATCTATAGTTTGGGTCATACTTTTTTCACTTAATGCTTTTTATGTGCAAAAGGTTTTTGCATGTACATGAAATATAGATATGTTGTACAATAATGCTAATAAAAGAAATTGTCCACACATTCTAAAAAAATTTTTTTGCCATTTTAGTAATTTTTCCATTTTATGAAGCTTGTTTTTTTTCTGTATTAATATGTAGATAATTAAAGATATCATGTATCAATACATTCGATTACTGCTGTTGTCAGGGTAGTAAACATCTCACTTGCAAGCATATATTTCATTGAAAAATAATCCACTGTAATTTAGGGATCTTGGAAATGTAATGATGAGGATTAATCGTGTCAGTGTTTTGTTGGATCCAGATTTGGATGCAGACTCTGAATATGAACTTGGACACTAAGGAATACATTTTGTTAATCTTTCTCTTGTACCATTTTATATACCAAGGCAAGGCTAGGGATCAAAGAGGTTTAAGATTGTTTTACAGTTCACATATTTTTCCAAAGTATGTGCAGTTGCCTCAGAAACTCTGAGGAGGATTTTTTGGCTTCTAATATTTATTTGTAGAGCTATGAAACTGCCTGTTCCTGAAGTCTATGGAGTAAAGATGGTCTGCACAGTTCAGTTTTTCTTTTAGTAACTTGAAGGAATTTGCACATCTAAAGTATAGATATAATCACATTTTATTTACGCTGAATGTCTCTGTATAATCATTATATCGTTCAAAGCCATTTAAAAAAAGACAGTTTCTAATTGCTGGGTATGTGTAAACACAATTTTTTTCAGTCATAACTGATAAATTTCTGAAATGCTTTTTACATTGCAAACATGTGCATCCTAATGCAAAACAGTTCTCTCCTCTATTAGAACATGCTTTAAAGCCTGGAGAAAGGGTTTGGAATAAAGTATTCATTTCATGGCATGTCATTAGATATGGAGGTTCAGTAGTACAACATTACAGACTGTGGTCTTACCTTAAGAAGTCCAACCAGCCGTCATGAATGATGGAGGGATCCAGCTGAACCGATAGGAAGTTCTCATTGACAGTCCTGATTGGGGTCTTGGTGTTAACATCAAGAAGAATCAGAGTCCTTCCTCTCAGACCTGTAGATCTGGGTGCCGGGAATATTCGTCTTTCTCCAGGTTGGGAGGAACATGACAAATTGGTCAACAAGGTCAGTAGCAGGATCAGCTTCAGAAACACATCTCCTTGGTAAGAGCTTGGAAGAAGCATGATACAGAAGAGATAAAAGCTTTGATCACAGCTGCCTTGTTCAAACCGTTACTCTAGTAAACTAATTGTCCTTATCTCAAGTGCATGTCAAAGAAGCCCTTTTGCAATGTTTTGGTGCTGCTGGAGGGGGAACCCACGCCCCTGACCAGCCTTTCAGCAGTTTGAGCCAAGAGTCTCAGTCACCCAGCACCGCCCATTTAAGAGATTCAAGCTGCAGACAGATTCACTTCTACTTCTTAAAGGTAAGGTGAATCCTTAACCCCCTCCTCGCTGAAACAAACCCTGTTATAATACAGATGCTTCTATTGCTGTGGAGCTGGGAATAAAACTGCACATTTTTTATTGTGAATATGCAGAGCACAGCTAGCTGCCTTAGGGTTATTTTTATGGTGTGCTGCTGCCCTTCCTTTGCTTTTTGTGCTGAAGTTCATTTTCAGCACTGTTAATAGCCTCAAGAAATAGATTTCATAATAACATGTATTATTTGTCCAAATGAGTTAAAGACACATGCACAGCTATGAAAAAGGCCACTTCTTCCCAAAATACGTAGTCATATCAATGCATCATATATATTGGATTTAGCAGAATATCTAGTAAAAGATGCTCAAGACTAGATTATGCCAGTGAGGTAGCCTAGATGCAGGGTCCATGTGGGGGTATGTGCTTTGCTAAAAAAAACTGTTTATTACAAAAGTTCCAGGTATTCCTTAGTGAATGCTATAAATATAATATTTATTGACAGATCACCCCCAGTTACATCTTTAATATGGGTCAGTTGGTACCAGAGACCTTGCAAAATATTGATTCCTGAAAATAGTATATTACACTTGGCCTTTCAATTAATTTCATTTGTATTTAGTAAAGAAATGGTATTTGGCGTTTCAGTCTTGTAATTAACATAGGGGAAATGTAGTAAGCACTTAAGGTGAGAAGATATATTTTCCCCATAAACAGTACATAGTAAATTAGGAGATAATATAGCAATGTACTTGAGATACTTAGTAAATCCCCTTTGAGAACATTCAACTTTTTAGATATCTGAGATCCATGGAGAATATTAACACTGATACATTAAAAAAAACAATTAAAATATTTACGCTGATATTAATGTAATATTATTTTATCACATATGTAAATAACTTGCATGTAATTAATATGGACATTAATATCTGATGCTATATACTAGCAAACAATTCTATTTGACATTAATATAACATCTATGTACATTATTGAAATTGTTGGTAGGAAAAGAAACATGTAGAATATTCACATGGAAATAGTATCCATATATATTGTAATAAATGTAGTATTCATGTCCTATATTCGCATTGTAATTAAAGTAAAATACTGGCTCACATTAACATCAAATGCAAGCAAAATGTACATTTATGCAAAAAAACATTTTCGTCTCACACATTTGTTTAGATTGCTTGATGATCTCCAGCCTTTCTTAATGTTGAAGTCTTTCTATACAGTTTAAGTCATTTTACTGTTTATGATGCTCCACATGCTAATCCTCATTCATAGTACTTGACCCCAATCTATTTAGTTGAACATGAATATGAGATTGGCTTAAAATAATTTCCAATGTGTTAGGAGGTCAGTGTAGTTATTTGGCTTTGATAGATACAGTATATAAATATGTAAAAAGGTAACTGTACAAAGACAATCAACCTACATTTGTAACTTAGTACAAGTATAGATAAATAATGTGCTATATTTCACTTTCCATTAAGTAAAAATATTCTTGTACATCTACAAACACTGCCATCATTTCTACGAAGTCTCATATTCAATTTGCTGGAAAAAAATAGATGTTTTTACTAGTTATTGTGTGTAAGTGAATGTAGAAGTGTATGTAACCATTAGAAAGACTTATTTTGGTTGCATCTCATCCTGCTTGGGTGTCTTTTATCATCTAGTACCAGTTCAGAATATAAAGCTGCATTTTTGTATTCTTCCTGTATTGGCCTTTAGCAGGAAATAACTGATTTCTCATATTTTACTGTCATTATAATTACTTGTAAGCATAACAATAGGTTTTTATAAATACAATATGTTCCTATATGTACCTTAATACATATGTTTGTGTACATTATTGTACGCTCAAGCCTAATGGTCTATCGCCTAATGGTCTATATATATATATATATATATATATATATATATATATATATATATATATATATATATATATATATATATAAACAAACAAAATTAATTCTAAGCTGAGAAGCCGAAACTGTACAACTTCACTTTAATATCATATCTAAAGCAAATCTTACAATTTTTACAGTCACAATAATTAACAAAAACTGCAAGAATTGTAGTGCAGCAGTCTTACACGTTACAATTATCAAGTTCATGATTTAGTTCACTAAGTAAAAACTTAAAAAATTGCTAGTATATTTGCATTTGTTTAATTGCACAGAATATATTTTTATCATGAATCGCAGACTGCTTAAGTTTGAAATTAAGCGAATAGTATAGTTTTAACAGAATTGTACAGTTATTATTAATTGCTAAATATATATTTGTGTGAAGCCCTACGATCACAACATTATAAAACTATTACGCTATGTCTATCAAATGATAACATGCACATATACTTTGGGGAAATGCCATAAATAATGAATCAAACAATAATTAAGACATAACTATTCCTAATTACTATAAGATTGGAGAGCATTGGGATTACATCCCCGAGCCGGTTATTTTGTCCGCTTATTGTAAGAACTGAAAGGGCCACAGTTTAGAATATATTTAATATATATATATATGTATATGAGGAAATATCCTGATTATCATAAGCTATTTTAAGGTGCTGTACAACGAGTAGTCTTGTCCTGCTGTTTAAGGCGATATTGGCATTTCTTATTTAAATAGATATGTGATCATGTACTATATGTTTTAACTATTGATTATATTTTATTTACAAATAGGTGCATTTTTCTTGGAATATAACTCGATTTATAGTTACTATGTATTTTTAATATATACACGATGACATTGCAACTGTGTGTGTCCAGTTCTTTGATGAAAACGTATTATGAGGGATTAAGTATGACCCAGTTATATATTACAAGGTATTTGGTAGCACCAAGAATGCAAATCATAATCACCAGTAGAACAAAGAGGCTAAATGGCGCCATCTACAGGCGATGTGTGTGAAGCTCTACACTTGTTGGGTAAAGAGAGATAATTCCATCAAATATGGACATTTTATTCTTCTAAATAATGTTTTCAGGACGTGGTCGTAAAGAGTAGGAACAAAATACATAAAACAACTGAAGATAGGTTAAAATGATATTGTGTAAATACAATTCACAAACTAAACTATATTGTATACAAAATGTGCATGTTTCAACCCTCAAATGATGAAACATAGAATTGAACATTTAAATAATATAAGTAAAAATGTATATTTTATAGAAGCTGTAACAAACATTTTATTTAAGTTATTTCATTTAGTACAATAATACTTTATAATGGGGTTATGATGGAAAAGAGCAATTCACCTTCAAGTATAAATGTAGTTTGTATGTTTCCCCAAGCTATAGTAAATACTGGCAAGGAAAAGCCATTAGCAGTCTCTCTCCACAGAAACTCCATGAAAGGATAGAAATGTTTCCTTTCTCCTGTCTTTCAGGGCCTCTAAAGGAAATCACTGGCTGAGAACATGTCTGTGATCCACACAGCTTGTATGCCTCAAAAAGCCAAGGATGATTTAATGATTCTACTGAGACATAACAGCTTTGGATACAACTTTTTCTTTTTTTGGTGATTTTTATTTCACATATATTTGGCATCTATAAACCGGTCTGTTTTCCATCTTTTGTGTGCCAAGCACTCTATATCTTATACCCCTGCAAATGTCTCTATTTCACAGTATATTTTTTCTCTTGGGAGAAAATATGAATTTGTTCTTCAGCATATAATGCATTTGGTTTGATTTAATATTATCTATTTTATTCTTGGCAAGGTGATAATTTTGCACAGACCACTTTGTGATCACTTCAAACATACATAAGTACATATTTCTAAAAGCAAAAACATGTTGGGATATTTAATACACAAAATACTTCTTAAATGGATAATCAAAAACAACTTGAATAAAAATGCAGTTTTATGGCAGGTAATGTTATTAGTTAAAATACTCAAATGTTGCTAAGACAATGTTGATACCAATGGAAATTCACTAAAGGGTGAAGACTGAGCGAATTGTTCTCCATTTCTTCCTGGCATACATACCTAGTATATGGTGAATAAATAAATATTCCTTAGTGCTTCATAAAATGGACCATTCTCTTTATGTGCTCAGACTTGTAACATCCTGCTATGTCTTGTAGTCTTAAATAAAACTGTAAAGCTTGTAATAATAATAGGGCATTTCTAATTAAATGTCCAAAATACTGGTGTAGACATATTGCAGTAAGAGAAGGATCATTTCGCTTCATTGACCTTCTTAAGAAAGTGTGTTGAAACTTGCTGTGTCCTTTAATCTGTTATCTGTAAAAGAAAGTTATCCCTCTGGCTAGACAGTAATGATAAAAGCAGCAGAGTGTGGTATTACAATGAGTGTTACTGTATGTTACTGAACACATCATGTAAATACTATATATTTCTCTTGCATTTATTTAAACTATTTCCTAATTAGCAGATATTATAACCACACGTCGCACATACAAATATAGGTAAACTAAAAGCGTAAACCTTTATTTAAAGTATAAGAATACATGTGTTATTACATTTTCTTTAGAATTTCGTTTTCTTGTGTGCAGTTCTCATTAGGAAAATGTTGAGTGAAACAAAAAGGTAAGTTATATTTTCCAGTCTAAGTCTCTTTACATTTTACCTTGCAGTGCTGAGACAATATTTAAAAAGTGATTAATTGAACAAAAATAATTTGCAGTGATTTCATAGTAGAATAAATGTTTGTGTTGTTTACCGTTAGATAATGAATTATAAAGCAAATTACCACATTCAAACTTTAATATTATATATTTTGCACAACTTCGTTAATTTACTGTTCAGAGTCTCGTATTATTACGTTATCTTTCTAATATGAACCTGTAAATATTTCCGGGAACGTGCAGATGAAATGCTTTAAGCTAGTTTTATCTTATTTTTTTTTTTTTTACTAAAGTCCTGTTAAATTCGCAGTATTGTTTCGATTTTTTTTCCGAATTTGGAAAGCTATACTGCTTTATTTTTCCAATGTTTTCCTAATGACATCAGACAGCAAGGTTTTATCTTATTATTTGACTTTTTAAAATCTTTGACAATTTCCAAAATTACTTGAATATTACAAAGGCTTAGTGTTCAAAAATAGAGTTATCCAACATTTGTTGGGGCTGCTTGTTTTTAAAAACAGAAACAACAATCGTTTATATAATTAAGAAGTAATTAATGTACACTTTTTAATTAATGCCTATATTTAATTCTCACTTTTTGTTGTTCTTGCTATTTTGTATCATAGCTGAAGAAAATATTAGCCAAGGTTACGGAAAATGTCAGATTGAAAAACAATTAAAATAATGTAAAATATTCATGAATGTAATTTACAATATTTTAAAGAAAACTCTGCAATTATCATTATCTGTACCTGTACATCTTATGATCAGCAATCCAAGAATAAATCATTTAGTTGTTTCTCTCTGATATTTGTAATAATTCGCATGTAAAATAGAAGATAACTGTTCTAAGGGCTAAAGGAGAGAACATAAAATAATTAATCCTATATGAAGAAGTAATATTCGTTAAAAGGTACAATGATCTTGTGCTGCAGTGTATTATATTAAGGCGATTAGTATTTTCAGGACATCAATAGAAAGCAAAAATATATTACGAGAGAAAAATACATTAGATCCGCAAGTATGCTCTGCTAAAATATTTTGTTTTACAACCCTGAAAATATACATATAGTCATACACAGTGTAACAAGAATTATCACTGATCGCTGCATAAATACACAATATTCTAACTGTTTTATCATAATAGATCCAAACTAATAGAATCTAATTAGAAAATAAGTGACTTTTTTTTCAATGCTTCCTGAGACAATGTTTTACAAACTAACATCTAAATGACAACGTTCTTCAATATAAATCCCGTTCTTGCCTTTTTTTGTAATACATGAAAAACGGTAACACATAAGTGAGCTTCAGGGACAATTATGTTATTTGTAGTATATCTTATGATTTTTGGGTTACTTTTGGCCCACTAAACTGTATCAGATCCTACAAAATAAAGCACAAATGCATCACTGAACATTTGTACAAAACTAAGCATAGTCCCTGCAGGAAAAAAACAAGTATGGGGTGCAGACAAAATTATACTTACACATAGCCCCAAAAAGTTTTTATCATTCATTAAAAATGTATTTCAGCATAACAAGACTTTTATTACTTTTAATATTGGTAATCATGTAGCCTAAAATGTAGTTTCAATTATGTCTGGTAGAATCTGAATAGATTGTGGCAGAAGAGTATGTGAGTAATGTTAATACTAAGGCACTTTCATTTTTATTTCACTAGTAATATAAGGATGTTTCCTTTTTTCACTTGAGTATATAAGTTACTTATGAAATTAGATTATTTCAAATAAACTAAAATAAAATATTTGTTATGTCATCAGTAAATGATAAGGGAGAAGCATCAGAAAGAGCAACTTTATCATTTATTTCCATGCAGGGATAGCTGCAAAATTGAGATTTTGTTTGGGGTAAAAAAAAAATATATATTTACTGAGTTCCGATTTAAGGATTTTATTTAGTGTCTACATTTTGGTTTTAATGATACCACATCTCTGAATGACAAACAGCAAAATAATTGTATTAATTGTAGCTCTACCTTTGCAGTTTGGATTCTTCTACTTTGTTTCTTGTAAACCTATCTGTTCATCCATGGCTATGAAGAGGAGTTTAGATACTGAGGTAGTGGTTCATATGTAGTTAAGAGAGATGTATGTAAGGTATGGTGTTATTTTGAAATGCTCCAGAGGTTAGTGTAGAAGGATAAATGGTTACCACCAGATTCAATCTGAAAAGCTGATCTCTGAAAGCTGCTGTGTCCTATAGGTGACATTGCACTACTGCCTTAGCAAAGCACTTTGCAGCCTGTGTGAAGCTTAGTGAATCGATGCTTTAGAAGAGTAATCTACAAGCTCACTTGAACCACTTTTTAGTGAGACTTAACAATTGCCCAGATTCACTTAAAGGACCACCATATGAAAGTTTGTTCTAGAGACACACAGGCCCTCATTCAATTGCAATTTGGCCAATTGAATAGGGCTCTAAATAAGCACTTAGTTATTTAGTAAGCATCTATCCAAAAGCAAGGTTTTTACTAACTAATAACTTCTTTAAAAAATACATGCTATGTGCTTATTTAGAGCCCTATTCAATTGGCTGAATTGCAATTGAATGAGGCCCACAGCCTGTATAAGCACAATGCCAAAGAATTAGAATTGAACCTTAACTCAAAATTATTTTTAAAACCTATTTTTAGTGACACAATTTGCATCCCTGATCAAGAACAGCACTACATATCTGCTGTGTTATTGTGTTACTCTGACAGGATTCTATATAAGTTGGGGGGGGGGGGGGGTGTTAGTGGCACCTTCCTCCATACTCTGTGACTGAGCCAAGAAGCAATATTTAAAAGAATCCTCATAGAGTTAATCAATAGCACATGAGGTATGTAGTGCTTGATCAGAGTCACATTTATTAAAAATAATAATATTTTGAAAAATAACTGCATTTAATTATTGTTAATATGCTCAGTTTTGATTTTATGGCATACTGAGTAAAAAAAAAGCTATGCAATGGTCATTTAATCATATTCACAATTACAATCAAATTCAATTTCATCATATCATTATAATAGGAACTACAGGGACAGTGAGGTTCACCAGCACTTTTCCATATTATTACTAGCTAACTACCTGTTTCATTGATGATATTGAATTTGGAAATGCAATCTAATATGTTTAAACATTCTAATGCCTATTTGATATGGCTAATACATTTGGAGTGAGGGGTATTTACAAAGCAATTTCTCACCTGAGACAAGAAGGGGTGAGATGAGGTTAAAAAAATGTTTTCCCCAAAGGAAATAGTGTACAGTAAGGACTGGATTACTTGGTTTCTGTAGGAAATATTGAATATTACACATAGGGATCCATGTAGATATTACATTCCTCCAACAGCAAATCCTTACAAATGATTACTATGTGCCTCATTCAAGTCTTGGCCGTAACTCGATCGCAGACAGCTGATTTTCTGCAACTGAGTTGTGTGCCCAAGTAGTCCTAACTGTACTCTGCTATTCAATTGGCCATGGTCGCAAGATAGGGGCCGATAGCACGAATTGGGAAGCCATTCCCGTCGGAAGTAGCATTTGTGGGCTTGAACAGCAAGCCCGTAATTCCAGATGCAGTAACAGCCAGTGGAAACAGAGATTGTCATTGTCCAAGCCCGTAACTGATAAGTGAAGGCCATAGGACTTTTAAATCCTACCTTCATTTTTTTCAAATTTTATGGGCTTCAACCTCCAAGTCCGAAGGGCTTGGAGGTTGAAGCCCATAGGACTTCATATTGATTGCCATGATCAATTATCGAACAAAAACAATTGAATGAGGTTCTAGGTATGGATTCCTCCCTGCTTTTAGAAAGATTTTTCCTACAGTGTGATTCCATAGCTTACTGAAAATGTAAAAGTTTTCTCGTAAAGCTCTGCCAGTGCTCGCAGTGAGACAAACCCTTTTGGATAAACTCAACATCCCTCAAGAACAGATAAACCTTGTGAGACGCTTAAGAGGCTTTGAGTGTCCCAGTACAAGAAAAAAAAGCATTAATTAATAGAATTAAAGCCAACAAATTCTAAAGTGTGATTACATAGCTTCTTTAATAGCTTACTGACACTTTTAAGTGTTCTTGTAAGCTTTGCGAGTGCTCACAGTGAAACAAATCTGTACATGTTAACTCAGCCTCACATAAGAGCAAATAAACCCCTTACAAAAACACTTATGCAGTTATGAGACACTTAAGGAGCTGCAAGTGTCCCAGTGCAACAAAATAAATATATATAGTATAGTTAGAATAAAGTTATATAGTAGAACATATAACAGCATTTAGCACTTTATCAACTTCAAGCACAGTGATTATACTAAGAATCACATCAACAGCACCAGCACTTTATTTCACATAAATCTTGGTTACTTTATATCTGAATAATTCAATATTCCAACATCTCTCAAGGATAAAAATCCTTTATACTGAAGTATTTATCTCTAGAAGCCTAATAACAAATACATTGCGTTTCTGAACAAGCCATTTCCAATTATTGTATAAACTATCAAGATCCCACTCATTCCTGTGTCTGTACACATATTCTAAAGACAATTATATTTTAACCATGAAGATAATAAAAGTTATGTTTTAAGATCTATTCTCTCTAGAGTTTGTTAATTCAGAGGTGTGTGGATCTTCTTTCTAACCTTTATAATTTACCACAATTATCACTAGGAGCACCCTCTGTAATAAAGACATTTTGTTTTATGAAATATATACCTAAAGCCATTATTCCATTTGTATTCAACTTAATGATTAGCCTAAAAAAGTATTTTTCAGGATTCTGCTGAAATCAAATTGTAGTCTACACATACTAAAGCACGGAAACTGAGAATTCCTCACATAACCTTGCTTGTATATCTTGATAAGTGGTTCAATCCACAAGGAGGAAGTACAGAATTATATATATTTTCATTATTTGTATTTACCAGTTTGCATACAATCCAAGGTGGATTGTTAGTTGTCCAGGTAACCTATCTTAAAAATGGCCAATTTTACCATTACAAATATAGACACTGATTCTCTGCAGAAGGAAGCTGATGAGAGTTTTAGTTCCAAAACTCGGATCATTATTAATGAGAACAAAGACATAAAAGAGACATTTAGTGAATTATTGAAAACAGTTAAGAAACAAGTAAGATCAGTGTGGGAAATCAGTAGCTTACAAAACTATCTGAAAAATCAGATTGTCCCTAGAGGTCTAAGAATTAACATAAGTCCGGCTAACAATTTAGCCAATGAAACATTTATTAAAAAATGGCAGGAAATATTGCTGAAATGCTCTTTTGACTTTATGTCGCTTATCATTGAAACAGAACAACAGAACCTGGAAGCCATAAAACCTAAGTTGACTTTAAACCAACAGGAGTTTGGAAAGTTTAGTGAAATATCAGAATATAACACCTTCTGTACCAGACTTAATGACAACATAGATAAGTTTAAAAAAGAAATCAAAGACCGCAAACAAAAGAAGTTCTGGAGAGACCAGACAGACTTTAAAACTGGTAGAATCTTTAGGAGATTTCCCAGAGGTATCCAGAAACAAGGGAACTCAGATATAAGCTCTTCAGAATATGATAACTCTGACTTAGAAGATTTCCCGACACCATATTAGAAACAGGAGACATAATTCCACTCTTCAAAGAAGAGAAAATTATGAACAAAAATCGCATCAGCAAACCAGAGTGATTACCACACCTAACACTCATTTTTTAGAGAGAGGCAGAATTCCACAACAAGGACCAGAGAGGAACCTGAGGTCCAGAGCAAACAGGGACCCTTAGCAGCTAACTCCCATGTCCCACAGGACAATAGTCTTCAGATAGTCAACTTGTCTAGTTTTCCCCTCAACATCCATCATATGTCAGTATTACCAAGAGGACTAACTTTTGTTACTACATCCAGATCCGATACTTTCACACACATCAAAGATGTTAACCTCTTTGCTCGGAAATTAGCATTGCACAAGTTTTACAAAATCAAGGAGGAAAGAGAATACATCGATCTGGGAATAGGTAAGGAAGATATAGAGGCATTACGAATTCTTTTATCCTTACTAGAGGAAAATGACCCTGATAAAATCAAAGACATTTATAGTAAAGACCAAAACCTGGAGAAACAAAAGCTCATTTACACCAGGATTGAAAGACTATGCCAATATCTGGGTCTTCCTACAGCAAATAACTTTAGATATTAAAAATATTGACTATCTTAGACTAAAAAGGGAGTTTAATTTAAATAAAAAGGAATTTACAGCACTTAAAGATCTGGAAAAGTGCAAGGAGATACAAATTAAACCTGCAGATAAGGGAGGAAACATTATGATTATGAACAACAGTGATTACAAGGATATGTGTAATAGAATTTTGGATGATACAAACACATATAGGATTGTCTCAAAAAATCCGACTATTGAATATAAAAAACTTTTGAAAGACATCCTGGATAATGCTAGAAGGGAAGATCTGATTGATGATCAAACCTATCAGTTTTTATATCCAAAATTTCCCACAATATCCATCTTTTACTCCCTCCCTAAAATACATAAGAAGAAAGTACCCATGCCAGGGAGACCTATTGTATCCTGCACAAATAATCTGTCTCACAATGTTAGTTTATTCATTGATCATCACATGAGAGAAATGGTAGAATGTTTACCATCATATGTTAAAGATACTAATGACATTCTTAAACAATTGGAAGATCTATGCGTACCCAACACTGCCTGGCTAGCATCGATTGATGTAGAGGCCTTATACAGCAGCATACCCCACCAGTATGGGATTAAAGCGTTAAGTCACTATCTGGGTATGAAGGGTATCACCCATACCAAATTTAATGACTTTTTATTAGATCTACTAGAATATGTGTTAAAACACAATTATTTTATCTTTAACAATAAATGGTATCATCAACAAAAGGGCACAGCCATGGGGACACCATGTGCCCCAAGCTATGCTAATTTGCTACTAGGCTGGTGGGAAGAAAAATGTGTATTTCGTGATTCCCACCCCTCTCTCTCTGAATATGCGATAGTGTGGCGTCGCTTCATAGACGATGTCCTAGTGGTCTGGACTGGTACAAAACAAGATTTTGAAAGATTCATGGTCGAACTTAATACTAATGACATAGGCCTTAAATTCACCTATGAAATAAACTCTTCATCCATTACATTTCTGGATTTGATGATAAAAAAGGACGATGATGGAAGATTATCCACCACAACCTACAGAAAAGACACAGCTACTAATTCTTTATTAAATTGGAGCAGCCAACATTTTGAGCCACTCAAAAGAGGAATCCCCAGAGGACAATATCTTCGGATAAAAAGAAATTGCAGCTCTGAAGAGCAATTCAAACTGGAAGCAGATAAATTACGAACAAGGTTTCTGGAAAGAGGTTATTCTAACAGATGCCCCAAATCTGCCTACAACTTTGCATCAAACTGCAACAGAACAGAACTACTTAATGGCCTTAATGAAAAGAAGCAATTGGACAAAAAAAGCAACCAACCACGTTGTATAATGACCTTTGGATTTGATTCAGACATCATCAGAGAGATATTATCAAAACACTGGCATCTCTTAAAAAGTGATGATGACTTAAAAGAGGTTCTACCATCAAGGGCCTCCATCACATACCGCAGAGGTAGAAATCTCAGAGACATGCTAGTCCATAGCTCTTTTCAAGAAATCAAACCCAAAACCTGGCTAAAACCTCTGGCAGGTTGTTTTAGATGCAGTAAATGCAAATTTTGTAGATATGTCATTCCAACTAAAATATTTGAACACCCAATGACAGGGGACAAATTTGTTATAAAGGAATTTTTGAATTGTTGTTCCACTGGAGTGGTGTATGTGGCCTCTTGCATTTGCAAGAAAATTTATGTAGGTAAAACTAGGCACCAGCTGCGCCGAAGAGTTGGTGAACATGTAAATAGTATTAAGAATTCACTAGATACACCAATTGCTCGCCATGTAAAATACTATCATGACAACCACAGTGAAGTATTATCTTTCTGTGCGTTAGAAAAAGTGTATGCAGGACCCAGACAAGGGGACTTAGAGACTAAATTACTGCAATGTGAGGCTAGATGGAATTATAAACTGAAAGCACAAAGCCCCAATGGTTTAAATGAAGGTTTTACCTTCACACCTTTTATTTAAGAAGGTTGGTAGTACAAACTAGCATATATCATTATTATTTTTCATTCCTCCTTTTTATTGGTTCTATATAAATCCACTAGTCATTGACTGTGTATTTCATACACATTAGTATACGTTCACTTTTTTCAATCTCACCTCAGTAGTGACTCTGCTGATTATTGATACCAGTCACATAAACATATTTAAATTCACTTTTATCATACTAGTGACATCACTAGATTCTACCTGACATCACTAGATTCTACCTCTAGTAATTGAGGATATCACAGTCTAATTTTCACAGTGCATTTATGCCTTATATAGATCTCTCTTGGTCCATTCAAGTTATGTTTTGTTACACATCACCTACTATGTAAATACTTTTCACTTACTCTATTGTAGTTTCACATAGTATTGGCTCATATTCCCCCATTCTAGGAGGAATTTATTAATACCATTAACCTCTTTTCTTGCCATTCATTACTTATTAGTATGTCACATCCATCACATATTATCACACATTTTTATATATATATTTTTATCCAATATATTTTTTATTTATCTTTATTCACTTGTTTGGGGACACAATTTTTATCCCCTAGCCCCTTCATTAGGAGCTTTCATCTATTTTCATCCATATTATGGTCTTTTAGTACTGCCCTTTCATAACTTCTTCCTTTCCCTTTGTGCTTTAGTTCATTTCATTCCCATCTATTTTGTCTCTTTATTCTGCCCTTTGGAGGTATATTCCTTCCACCTCCTTTAGATGGAGCTATAGATGCTCACAATAACGAAAGCATGCCTCTATGGTGTTACCTGGGCAACCTCTGCCTATAAAAGACTCCCTTCACACAGCCTCGTGTAATTTTACCTTTGACAAAGACGTGCCCACGTCGAAACGCGTCAGGCCTCAGTAACCACGCAGCACACGTCATCACGCTAGACGTGCACATGCGCGTTACAAACCCAGAAGTCGCGCTATGTGCAGCTCGTGAACGCTGAGAGTGTTTGTCCTAGTTTAATATCCCTCAAATCCCTATGAAGACTCCATACTTCACTATATTTGTTTGATATATTTCTAGGTAGTCTACCTCACCTGAATTTACCCTTGGGAGACCAATGAGTTTGTCCCTGTTAGACCCATATATCTATAGATGATTGTTACATAGTGGATGATTTCCTTTATTAACTGCACAATTTTATTATATTGTGCCACATATATATATATCTCCATAGGCATTGCCATATACCAGGAGATATCAAAGTTCAGAACTTTGGGACAGCACATTATTTAGAAAGCCACACTCCACTTTTTCACTTATAGTTCCTTGGCAATTTACCTACAAGTATAGCCTTTTAGAAATCATCTTTATGTGAGCTAGCACACTTTTATTTATGGATTTTCCATCTCAATAGTAAATAGTGTGACTGAAGGTTGTAGTATCAGTATCCCTCCAATTGGAGAACACTTATAATACAGAGTTTCTGTATAGAAATAGGACTACTGTACTCCATACACTTGCCCTTATTTTAAACATACCCTTTTCCTTGTTTTAAGTCATTTTATTCGTCGCTGTTTTGTATAATTAATAAATATAAACTAGATTTGCACTTTTACCCCCTTTACTTTGTTATATTGGATTTGGGGTGGAAAACACCCTGGGGAACCGAGAATTCCTCACATAACCTTGCTTGTACACATACTAAAGCACAAAAAATAGCTTATGGGAATCACATAATAGCTGCATAAATTATCTCGTAAAAGCCCATATCAACTTTGTAGGAGTTCCTATGGGCGTTATTTATTCGAGCCCTATATCGGGATGATGTGATATGTATTGGAGATGGTTAGTAAACTCCCATCATTAAATCAATGTTAATACATTATTTTGTTTTAGATCAGGTGATTTTTGAGGGTATTGTGTTTACCCCCATCCCTCCATGAGGATGAAAAGAAATGAAAAGATACTAGGATACATTCCCTCATATTCAGTAAGTATTGAAAAGACTTCTTTTCTGTGGAGAATATTACCTGTATTCCATGCAAATCAGGCAAAATCAAATCACAAACAACAAAAACTGTGAGTGAATGATGACATTGAATGATATGGTTTATTCTTGGCTTCCATTAATCTGCTCAAGCACTCATTCTATATGAAACACATCGCATTTAAGGGATTGTAAATTTATCTCAAATGGTGATTT
This sequence comes from Discoglossus pictus, assembly GCA_027410445.1. Lineage (NCBI taxonomy): Eukaryota > Metazoa > Chordata > Amphibia > Anura > Alytidae > Discoglossus > Discoglossus pictus. The sequence goes on from CM050171.1 coordinate 91,914,768, forward strand.
TTCAGAGAGCTTTACAATAAATGCTATATATATATATATATATATATATATATATATATACTAGCGAATTGCCTGTCAAAAAATTACGGCAATAGAATTATAAGTCAAGGAATGGTGTTTGGCACACAAATTGATTTTTTTTTTTGCAAGCCTTGTGGTGAGCACCTTTGGTGCTCATTGTGTGGCTGGCAATGAGCGCCTTTGCCATTTATTGCGATCGTTTGTTGTGTTTTTTAAAGTTTTGTATATATGTATGTTTTAATGATAATTAATTACTAAATAAATGAAATCATAAATTAATATACTTTAGGTATTTGTAATTAATATATGCAGCAAGCAATGTGTTGAAGAGCTAACAATCTGTTTTGATGTTCCTGCAGCATCCAATGTAGATTTGCACTGTTGTTGAGCTGAGGTGTAAGTGTGAGCAATGTGTGCAGTGTGTAGTGTAAATAGGCTGCGTGCGCATTGTGTAAGTTAGTGTTGTGAAATGTCAGCGAATGTGTACGTGGTACGCGGGTGTGGATGATTTAGCGTCCTTGGTAATAGTGTATGTTGTAGCCCGTACGGCATTTTGTAAAAGTCATATGTGCTTGGTGGTGTTTTTGTTTTTTTCAGCAGCCATTTTTTCTCTCGCTTAGGGGATTTTCGAGTGTCTAAACTGTGAAAATTGTAGTTAAATTGACGTGTAAGATGACTTGCAGATGTCCTGGGTGTCCCTCCTTGCTGTGTGTGATAATTTTTTTTTGTATTTAGTGTTGTTTTCGTGTATTTCGGTGTGCGCGGTTCGGCCATTAAGTTCGTATTTTTTGCTGCTCGTATTTTGTTTTATGCAAGTGTCGGGCTGTATTTTTTTTCCTGAATTTTTCTCAAAGTGCTACGGGTCTCGCAGTGGGAATTGTGTATTTGAGTGTTGTGTTTATGTATAGTCCCGCGAATCATAGTTATGATGGTATGAAGTGTTGGGGGATCGTAGGGATGAGCGCCTATGGCGCTCATCTTCACCAGCGCAAGGAGCGCCTTTGGCGATCATCTCCACCAGCGCAGGGAGCGCCTTTCTGCGTTCCCTGCCTAAGTGCTACATGGTTGTAGGGATGAGCGCCCTTTGGCGCTCATCTCCACCAGCGCAAGGAGTGCCTTTGGCAATCCTTGCCTGGCCGCAACCGCAGCCCTCGCTTTGCTCTTAAGCCATATATATGTGCGTGTGTGTGTATTATTTATTAAGAAGAGACAAGGAAACATTCTACAATGAGCGATGTAAAGAGATCGAAGAAGATAACAGAATAGGTAAGTCAAGAGTTTAAGAAGAGATGGAAGAAAAACATTGAAGATCTAAACAAAAATCATCCTAACAGCAGTGAAAATCTCAATAGTTTGACCAATGAGCTGAAGTCAGACATCTTGGAGAGTGAAGTGAGATGGGCCCTAGGCTGTCTTGCTTATAATAAGGCTGCAGTAGGTGATGGAATCCCAATTGAACTATTTGATTCTACAAGATGATGCTTTGAAAGTGTTGCCTGCCTTATGCCAACAAATTGGGAACAGATAGACTGGAAAAGGTCAGTCTTAATTCCAATCCCCCAAAAAGGCAGTGCCAAAGAGTGCTCCAATTATTGAACAATTGCACTAATTTCACATGCCAGCAGGGTAATGCTTTAGCTCATCTCCAACAATATATGGATCGGGAACTACCAGATGTGCAAGTCGGGTTCTGCAGAGGAAGAGGCATGAGAGATCAAATTGCCAATGTCTGATGAATAAAATAGAAATCAAGAGAGTTCCAGTAAGAATGTACTTCTGCTTCATAAACTATTCTAAAGCCTTTGATGGTGTAGATCACAACAAAATGTGGCAAGTTCTTAAAAAGATGGGACTAACAGATCATCTCCGCCAAATGAAGAATCTGTATTTGGACCAGGAAGACACAGTGAGAACCGAACAACAAGGTTGTATATTGTCACCTTTTTTGTTCAACTTATATGCAGAGTACATCATGCATAAAACCGGTCTGGATGAATCCAAAGCCAGAATCAATATTGCTGGAAGGAACATCAACAACCTCAGATACGCTGATGATACTACTTTGATGGCTAAAAGTGAAAAGGGTAATGAGGGTAAAAGAAGAGTGTACAATGCTGCTCAACGTTAAAAAGACAAAGATCATGGCAAACGGCAATCTCAGTTCCTGGCAAATAGGGAAGAAGTATAGGCAGTGACAAATTTGATTTTCCTAGGATCCAAGATCTCTTCAGATGATGGCTATGACATTAAAATATGTTTGCTTCTGGGGAGGAGAGCTATGGCAACCTTGGACTGCAAGAAGATCCAATAAATCAGTACTTCAGGAAATCAAGACAAACTGTATACTAGAAGGTATGATCATGAGGCTGAAGCTCAAATATTTTGGCCATATCATGAGACGGCAGGATTCCCTAGAGAAAACTCTGATGCTGGGAAAGATTCACGACACAAGAAGAAGGGTAAAACAAAGGCGGCAATGGATAGATGAGATCACTGAAGCAATAAACATGAACTTGATTTAGCTCAGAGGGGCAGTGACTGAGAGATGTCAGACGTGGCTGAACAACTAAACATCATCATGTATGTATATATTGTGGTAGATTGACCTGTTACCTTCTAGATTGACAGCAAGAAGATCATGTATTCTTTTAATCTTTTTATTAAAAGTCCAAAAATTACACCACATAATGGTTTACATCAGCCAAAGGTATAACAATTCACACAGTTCTTTTGTAAATATCTTCATCAGTAAAAAGGGGAGCATTCGGCCCGCCCGTCTCTCAGAAATTCTCCAACCTCCAGGGACCCTTAAACAGTCTTTTGGGAAACTCTGTTCAATTCACAGTTATACTGCTGCCTCCTCCCTGGGGTTACTTTACACAGGTTCTTGTAAGGAAAATATAATCCTTTACTCACAGCCTCTGGAACACAGCTTCCTCTGCGAGCAATCTCTGGAAAAGCAGTATTCTGACTGCAAACAGCTTTCTCTGCGAGCAATCTCTGGAAAAGCAGTCTTCAGTCTCTCAATCCAAATCACACATCAGATTATAGATCCAAACAGTCTGCAAGCTTCTCTCTGTAGCTTGCTCTTTGCTGCTAACAGTAGCTCACCAACAGGAGCAGATTTCACACACTGCTCACGCTGCTTAGGCCCAAGCCTATGTGAGGACTCCACCCATCTCTCTGCTGTTGTCTTGAAGGCAATCCATAGCTGGGCTTCAATTAGCCTCTGATCACTGCCCGGAGTTAACTCTTTCTTTCTCCAGAGAAATCTTCCAGCCTCTTTAATTATACCCACCTCTAGGGGCATTCTTTGCTTGACTCTGTTACAATATATATATATATATATATATATATATATATATATATATATATTTATTATGTATACAGTATCTCACAAGTACACCCCTCACATTTTTGTAAATGTTTTATTATATCTTTTCATGTGACAACACTGAAGAAATGACACTGCTACAATGTAAAGTAATAAGTGTACAGCCTGTATAACAGTGTAAATTTGCTGTCCCTTCAAAATAACTCAACACATAGCAATTAATGTCTAAAACGTTGGCAACAAAAGTGAGTACACCCCTAATTGGAAATGTCCAAATTGGGCCAAATTAGCCATTATGTGAAAATTATACGGTAGTGTTATTTATAAACATTAAATAATTGTTAACCTGCTACTCGAATAATGCTATGTTTTAAAGACCTGTACAGCGTTATCATAGCAATGGAGAGTCTATTTTTTGGCTAGACACATTTATTTAAGTGCAGGATGTACATAGCAGCTTCTAGAATGACAAATTAGAGACATCATACTTCAAAACTTTCTTCCAGGTATACATTTATAGAAATTATATTACATTACAAATACAATTGATATGTTATACACGATAGCTATGTCATCAATACTATTCTCTTTTATGCTTAAGTGTTAAGTTATTTTAAAGGGATAGCAAATTTACACTGTTATACAGGCTGTATACTTACTACTTTACATTGTAGCAGAGTGTAATTTCTTCAGTGTTGTCTCATGAAAAAATATTATAAAATATATTTTGAATATCCACTGACAAAGAAATGATCAGGCTATAGTTTTAATGGTAGGTGTATTTTAAAAGTGAGAGACAGAATAACCAAAAAACAAACAAGAAAAATGCATATCAACAAAGTTATAAATTGATTTGCAGGTCAATGAGGGAAATAAGTATTTGACCCCTTCGTCTTAGTACTTGGTGGCAAAGCCCCTGTTGGCAATCAGCAAGGTCAGACGTTTCTTGTAGTTGGCCACCAGGTTTGCACACATCTCAGGAGGGATTTTGTCCCACTCCTCTTTGTAGATTCATTCCAAGTCATTAAGGTTTCGAGGCTGAAATTTAGCAACTCAAACCTTCAGCTTCCTCCACAGATTTTCTATGGGATGAAGGTCTGGAGACTGGCTAGGCCACTCCTGGACCTTAATGTGCTTCTTCTTGAGCCACTTCTTTGTTGCCTTGGCTGTGTGTTTTGGGTTATTTTCATGCTGGAATACCCATCCATGAACCTTTTTCAATGCCCTGGCTGAGGGACGGAGGTTATCACACAAGATTTGACGGTACATGGCCCAGTCCATCATCCATTTGATACGGTGCAGTTATCCTGTCCCCTTAGCAGAAAAACATCCCAAAAGCATAATGTTTCCACCTCCATGTTTGACGGTGGGGATGGTGTGCTTGGGGTAATAGGCAGCATTCCTCCTCCTCCAAACACGGCGAGTTGAGTTGATACCAAAGAGCTAGATCTTGGTCTCATCTGACCACAACGCTTTCACCAGTTCTCCTCTGAATCATTCAGATGTTCATTGGCAAACTTCAGACGGGCCTGTACATGTGCTTTCTTGAGCAGGGGGACCTTGTGGGCACTGCAGGATTTCAGTCCTTCAGGGCTGAGTGTGTTACCAATTGTTTTCTTGGTGAGTATGGTCACAGCTGCCTTGAGATCATTGACAAGATTCTCCTGTGTAGTTCTGGGCTGATTCCTCACTGTTCTCATGATCATTGAAACTCCACGAGGTGAGATCCTGCATGGAGCATCAGACCAAGGGAGACTGACAGTTGTTTTGTGTTTCTTACATTTGCGAATAATCGCACCAACTGTTGTCACCTTCTCACCAAGCTGCTTGGCGATGGTCTTGTAGCCCATTCGAGCCTTGTGTAGGTCTACAATCTTCTCCCTGACATCCTTGGACAGCTCTTTGGTCTTGGCCATGGTGGAGAGTTTGGAAATTGATTGATTGATTACTTTTGTGGAAAGGTGTCTTTTATACAGGTAACAAGCTGAGATTAGGACCACTCCCTTTAACAGAGTGCTCCTAATCTCAGCTCGTTACCTGTATAAAAGACACCTGGGAGCCAGAAATCTTGCTGATTGATAGGGGATCGAATACTTATTTCCCTCACTGACCTGCAAATCAATTTATAACTTTTTTCTTGGGGTTTATTTGTTATTCTGCCTCTCACTGTTAAAATACACCTACCATTAAAATTATAGACTGATCATTTCTTGTCAGTGGACAAATGTTCAAAATCAGCAGGGGATCAAGTCCCCCCCTCCCCCCACACACATACACTGTATATATATATATATATATATATATATATATATATATATATATATATAGTGGATGTAAAAAGTCTACACACCCCTGTTAAAATGTCAGGTTTCTGTGCTGTAAAAAAAGGTGACAAAGATAAATAATTTCAGAACTTTTTCCACCTTTAATGTGACCTATAAACTGTGCAACTCAATTGAAAGACAAACTGAAATCTTTTAGGTAGAGGGAAGAAAAAATATAAAAATAAAATAATATGGTTGCATAAGTATGCACACCCATAAACTAATACTTTGTTGAAGCACCTTTTGATTTTATTACAGCACTCAGTCTTTTTGGGTATGAGTCTATCAGCATGGCACATTTTGACATGGCAAGATTTGCCCACTCTTCTTTGCAAAAACACTTTAAATCTGTCAGATCTCCTGTGCACAGCACTCTTCAGATCACCCCACAGATTTTCAATCGGATTCAGGTCTGGGCTCTGGCTGGGCCATTCCAAAACTTTAATCTTCTTCTGGTGAAGCCATTCCTTTGTTGATTTGGATGTATGCTTTGGGTCGTTGTCATGCTGAAAGATGAAGTTCCTCTTCATGTTCAGCTTTCTAGCAGAAGCCTGAAGGTTCTGTGCCAATATTGACTGGTATTTGGAACTGTTCATAATTCCCTCTATCTTAACTAAGGCCCCAGTTCCAGATGAAGAAAAACAGCCCCAAAGCATGATGCTGCCACCACCATGCTTCACTGTGGGTATGGTGTTCTTTTGGTGATGTGCAGTTTTGTTTTTGCGCCAAACATATATTTTGGAATTATGGCCAAAAAGTTCAACCGTGGTTTCATCAGACCATAACACCTTTTCCCACATGCTTTTGGGAGACTTCAGATGTGTTTTTGCAAAATGTAGCCAGGCTTGGATGTTTTTCTTCATAAGAAAAGGCTTTGGTCTTGACACTCTACCCCATAGCCCAGACATATGAAGAATATGGGAGATTGTTGTCACATGTACCACACAGCCAGCACTTGACAGATATTCCTGGAGCTCCTTTATTGTTGCTATAGGCCTCTTGGTAGCCTCCCAGACCAGTTTTCTTCTCATCTTTTCATCAATTTTGGAGGGAGCTCCAGTTCTTGGTAATGTCACTGTTGTGCCATATTTTCTCCACTTGATGATGACTGTCTTCACTGTGTTCCATGGGATATCTAATGCCTTGGAAATTACTTTGTACCCTTCTCCTGACTGATACCTTTTAACAATGAGATCCCTCTGATGCTGTGGAAATTCTCTGTGGATCATGGCTTTTGCTGTGGGATGCAACTAAGAAAATTTCAGGAAAGACCAACTAGAGCAGCTGAACTTTATTTGGGGTTAATCAGAGGCACTTTAAATGATGGCAGGTGTATGCTGACTCCTATTTAACACGATTTGGAATGTGATTGCTTAATTCTGAACACAGCTACATCCCCAGTTATAAGAGGTTGTTCAGACTTATGCAACCACATTATTTTTCTTTTTTTTTTCTTCTTTCCACCTAAAAGATTTCAGTTTGTTTTTCAATTGAGTTGTACAGTTTATAGGTCACATTAAAGGTGGAAACATTTCTGAAATGATGTATCTTTGTCTCATTTTTTTAAAGCACAGAAACCTGACATTTTAACACTGGTGTGTAGACTTTTTATATCCACTGTATATATATATATATATATATGTGTGTGTGTGTGAGTATATAACCTCAGAGGCTACAGATAAGACACGCAGTACTAGCATTATCCACCATGACAGAAGAAAAGTTGGCTAACTTAAAGATTTTCTCTTAAAATACTTTTATTTTAAAGGCTTATATAGTCGTTAACATGTTAACTTGATATTTTTCCCAAACTACTGAGGTCCTTTAAGTACTTTCTGTGCAAAGACAAGCATTTCCTGTTGATTTGAAGGATGCTTAAAATGTTACTAAATATTTTGTTCATGCAAAAAGTTAATTTATCTAATGGATGCTAGTGAGTTTGGACTTGATTACATGGCTCTCATTGGATCTCCTGAAAATGTACTGAGCTATTACATTGTTCCTGCAGTCTAGCTCATGTAGGAACTTATGTACTTGAAGCCAGGGTGTGTGTTACGTAATGGAAAATGGCTTAAGAGCATTTTCAACGGTTCTTATGTGTTACAGTATGTGGGCAGCTAAGAAATTAGGAGCCAATAAACAAGGCAACATCAGTCAATTTACAGAACATCAGTAAATATTGCTACAGTGAGTCTATAAAACTACCTGTTTCCCACTGAAACACTGACTGTGCCATGTTACGCACTGCAACTCACAGATCCCAGGAGAATCACATGGGATTTTTTGCAAGTGAGAGAGTAGGAGCTTGATTTAGAGATATTAGGAGGTTTTTCCTTTGTTGATAAATTATATTGTATACTTAAAGTCATCATTAAATTAATCGCTTACATGGCGGGATCTCTCAGTATGTGACTTAGACATGTGCCTATGGACGTATATGTAAAACAATATGACTCACATGTTCCTGTCTCCTCTGCACTCCCTCTGTGTTAGACTTTGTCCCTCACTCTCAGCTGACATGTTTTTTTTTAATATCCTGCTTTTTCTTAAACTTCCTGCTGCGCATGAGAAGCGACAGCATTGTGGGGCTGAGAGCTTCAGGGAAGCTATGAGTATGAAGGGTGGGTCAGAGCTGATTGTGCGGGCGAGAGGAGAGGGTTTAAATCAAGGAGCAGAGCTTAAGAGTAATGAATATTTGTGTTGCGAAAGTAGAGAGAGGAAAAAGGAAAAGGAGATCAGGCTGTTAAGAAGCTGTACAAAGATGAGAAGCAAAGGAGAAGACAAGAGGAGATTAGCAAAAAGAAACAACAGTGATAGACAAGGGATTTTGCATGGGAGAAGAGCAAAGCAGATGGGGTAGAAAGCAATAGAAGAGAGAGAAAAGCAGCATGAGAGAAAGAAGAAAGTAGAGTCAGAAGCATCAAGAAAAGAGTGAAAGAGAAATATTCTCTACTGGAGCACATTGCACACAGTAATTTCACACTTTCTTTTTGCAGAGGTGTCTTTACCCCCCACAAAGTAATTACAGCAGATAAGCAATTTATATGATAAAGTAACCTTCTCTCCCCAGTCTTATCCTTTACGTTTGTGTATCAAGTTGTGTGAAATTATACATAAATTACTATTAATGAGTGTATAAACAAAATTTACAAATTTATGTTCTAACACAGACAAAACATATATCTAACACTTAGGAGACGGGAATCTTTATAGGAGCCCAATAGGCTGTTTCTAGGACCATGGAAGCCCATCATAGTGGTACATTTATGAGCCAGAAGTACAAATGGCTACAGTTCACCTGTGCTTATATGTGTGTGTGTGTAATATATATGTTTTGCATATACTGAATTTTGCTTTGGACTTTATTTATGGAGGAGCCATCTCTCATATTAAATGATGTTGTTATATAGCTTTTATGTTTAGTGGTATAGATACAAAATAAAAGTATTGCTGTGTATAGAGATACATTTTTATTGGATAAATATTCAGTGTATAGTTTCCTTAGGTCAACCGTTATATCTCATTTTGTTAAGCCAAAAGCAATACTGTTTTTTTTTATTTAACAAATTCTACCTTAAATAATTTGAGAAGCAATAAAAATAAAGAGTGAGGAGGTATAACAATCAAAGTCATAGCTATATGTATATATTTTTTATATAACTATCAAAATGGCATCTATGCTGTCAGCGACATTCGCTTTCACATGGGAGAGGTCAGTGGCATGTGTCTGTAAACAAACAAGCAGCATAGACACCGGGCACAAAAAAGAAAGTCAGTGGCCTGCTAAGGGGAAACTTAGCATTTAGTGCCCAGTGACAGCAAAAATGTAAATACAGCCCTGTATCTGTCTGTCTATGGGCCCTATTAAATTTGCCGATTCGTAGTTGCAGAAGCCCGTAAAGGAGCCCGCAAAAGTCACAGCTATTAAATTGGCCTCTTTTAGCTACCCGCAAACGATCTGCGAGTTACAGGCGCAAAATCCCTACAGCTGTGAAAATCTGCACTCCGATCAAGCTAAGCCTTTGATCTTTCAATCCCGTAAATGTTACAATTGCAAATCCCTATTAAATTGCTACAAGTCTTCAAGCGCACAATTGTTTTCACAGCGGTAAATGGCAAATGTAGCCAAAAATCATATGAGTACTAGAGAGGCTAAATTCCTGTCCGTAGCACTGTAAAAGCAATTATAAACACACTACTGCATTTTAAATTAAAAGGAAAGTGATGAAATGTATTAAAATTAATAGCACAGCATTCTCAAGCTTGCAAATCTGCAATAAAAAATATTTTTTTATGTTGTAATTTCTGTGTTATATTGATCCCAGCAATCATTGTGTTATTACATATAATAGAACTTGCATGGACTAGAATATTATATTTATTGATTTTTTCATATTGCATTATTTTTGGAAGGCGAGTCCGATCGCAATTTGGTCTTCAAAACCGTAACTGATTGAAATTTAACCTCCATGTTTTAGTGACGTAATGATGAGGGTCTCTTTTACTATTGGCTTCATCTAAACACATAACTATGGGTTTGAATAATTTATCATGTTCATGCCCGGAAATGCTACATGCCGAAGAATGGTTTACGGACATGGATTCCGGCCATGTCCTTGCAGCCATTTCTAATTGAATCACTCTGTAATTCCAGAAAGTTTCAAGCCCGCAGACATTTAATAGGGCCCTTTGTGTTTATGTACATGTGAGTAGTGGGAGTAACTCTGTGTGTGTGTGTGTGTGTCTGGGAATTAAGTGATCAGGATGTGTGGCTGGCTGGCTGCTGACCTTCAGATCTATAATACACACAAATAAATGTAAATTATATATGTTGTATTGCAACGATGGACCTGCAGCTAGTGATACATTGGGTTCACTTATATATGCAATGGTGTTCAGTTTTATCATTAAAGGAGCACTGTAGTTCAAGAAAAAAAAAACTTTATTTATTAAGTATGTCCTAAACTAACAATATTAGCAGCTGTGAAAGTCATGGACATAATACATAATACTATTGGGAAAAGTGACTCTGTTTTTGAGTATAGGAATAATTTTGTGTTTGTTACATCACTTCCTGAGTGCTGGTAGGGATAGTTGAGGGAGGAATGAACATAAAGAATTTCTTAATTGCATAAGATTGTAATTGACAATACACCCCTTCCCCTTGTTGGTCCAGAACCAGACTCTTTGCTTCAGAAAAATATCTCCAGAAGTCACATACACAACTTCCAATAATGTATCGTGATCCCTCTCCATGGTACAGCAGAGGCGTCAAATGATATATTTTCTAAATAACCTCCCTGGCGGTATGATTATGTTAGTATTTAGAATGTTAAAGCAGTACATTCAAAACTTCTGACATAATCATAGCTCCTTTTCCCCCTTATGCTCCTCCATTTCCCCCTTCTCTTCCTCCTCCCTTCCCCCCCCCCCCTTCAGATCTATCCTGTTTTATGTGCGCATTTGTGGAAGCGCGTCGCCAACAAATCTAGCAAGTGACCTCCCCTCCTGCCCCTAACCCTATAATCCTAAACCCCTAGCGCTTCCACAAATGTGCACATAAAACAGGATAGGTCCCACCCTCCCACTTTCCCCTTTATCCTCCTCCTCCCTTTCCCATTATCCTCCTCCTTTTCCTCCCTTTCCCCCCTTATCATCCTCCCTTCCCTCCCTTATCATCCTCCTTTCCTCCCCGTTCCCACTTATCCTCCTCCTCCCTTTCCCCTTATCCTCCTCATTTTCCTCCCTTTCCCACCTTATCATCCCCCCTTAGCTCCCTTATCATTCTCCTCCTCCTTCTCCCCTTCTCATCCTCCTCCTGATTCCCCCATAACCTCCTCTTCACTTCCACCCTCCCCAATCACCTCCCTATCCCTCTCTCTCTCCTTACTTCCTACTATGATGCAATGAGCTCCCGATGCTCATCTCTCCCCTGCAGCATGTCTTTGAGCTGTGTCAGGACCGGCATATGCTAATGAAACAACGCGCACGTCATTAGCATATGCTGGTCCCGGGTACAGCGGAAAACATGCTGGAGGGGAGAGATTGGGGAATCAGGAGGAGGATGAGAAGGGGAAAGGAGGAGAATGATAAGGGAGGGAGGAGGAGGATTGGAGTGCTGTGGGGGCCCAGGCAAATTTGGTAGCACTGGGCCCCCTCCAGATCTGCCCTGCACTCCCAGCAGTAACCCCGGATCTAAAAATTAACCCTGAGCCACACTCAGGATTACCGCTAAGGAGGTTAAAGTCGAGCTGTATTAATTATTCTCTTAATCAGACTTAAAGTTTTCAAAAATATTTTTTTTTCATTGTGCAATGGTCCTTTAGCTTTAACATAATTACTCGTTTTTTCTGTATGATACAAGTGGTCAGGATATGTGTCTGCGTAACATATGCTCACTGCCCTCACATAGAAAAGTATAAATAATTAATTGTTTTGTGCATTATTATGGCCCACCATTAAATGTATTTAATAAATAATTGCTCATTGTCTATAAGAGTAGATATATTGTAAAAATAGCTCTGCATTATGGGAAAATGTCATTGATGTGCTGAGAGCAATATACACACACATAAAAAGCAAAAATGGGCTCGTTCCCCCCCGCACAGGGGCTCCTCCACTACACTGCCAAGGGAGAAGCAAGATAACATACAGTAATTAAGATGCATAGGGTAATCAACATAACATATAAATAACTATAAAACACACTGTAATATTTTACTGTAAAATTTTTAAGCCTTGTCCCACAACCACATATTCCGAGGAGGCAGTCCTGATAGGAGTCATTTTGCAGCCAGCGTAATGGCCAGCCTCCAAATTACTGTCTATGGGCTCCAAAAGGGTAGACCTGGCCCTGATCACATAGTATACATATCCCTATATTAATAAATTCTATTACAAATTTTAAAAGCTGTACCTCAACCCTATCCAAAATACCCTATACCCCATACTCACCATAATCCCTACCCAAACCATATCCCCACCTATAACGAATTGCTACATACTCCTATTATATACACTACATACGCACTGCACATACTCCCTGCTACATACCCAATTCCATTACCCTTCCATCCTGCAATATTAGAAAACACAAAAAAGCATAACACATTTATTTTTATTTTTTCACAAAAAACAGTGTTCTGTTAAAAGCGTGGACGCGGATAATGCATGTTTCTGAGAGTGTGCCTGTGCGTGTATATGTTAGTGAATATCGTGATTGTATATTTCTCTTGTTATAAAGTAAGGAGTAGAGAATGGGGGAGCACAGAGAAGAAGGAGAGGGAACTAGAGTTTCATCCACTGCAGGCATGCCATCAGCAGGGCCAATGGATGGAGGTTTGTTGTGAACGAGGGGGTTTGAGCCTCAGGGACCGTGCAGAGACCAGGAATTCCCTGTAAGCTAGGGGGTCACAAAGGTGACAAGAAAGTATAAATTACTCATAGGAAGAATTTATTGTCCTCCTAAATACTAATCATGAGTACTAGCATTTTCTCCATGGAGGAAGAGATGTCCCACCTGGTCGGAAGTACACGATACAACACCAGAGGTCAGTGCTGTGGAACCTGAATACATAAGCAAAATACTGTCTTAAAGCCTCATTAAAATCATAGCCCGTAAAAGAGACAGCAAGAGTTATAGATTCCAAAGAATCTGCGGGTTACAGGCGGAAAACTCCTACAGGCCGTCAAAATCTGAACTCCATCCCAGTCAAGCCTTTGTTCTGTCAAGGCTGTAAATGTTACTATCACAAATTGCTATTAAATTGCTTCAAATCCCCAAGGATGGCAAATGGAGCCAAAAATATTATGGTCTCCAAATAGGACCCGCAAAGGTTTTACAGATAAGTTCTTCACTACTGGAGTGGGTTGCCAGTACCTTCTCTAGTGGACTGTGATTTGTCTGACTCTCTGCTATGACCTGCCTACCTAGAGTGACCCTACACGATATAGCTCATAGCTTCATTGAAGTACACAAGCCCCTTCACCACTACAAGACAGCAATCTAGAAGGAGAACATACACTTCACTAATCTACTCTAACCCATCAGGAAGGGCCGCAAAAAACACATAGAGGCTGTGCAAAGGTACGTGGAGCAACAGCCAACTCACCTCCATCAGGGATAATCTCCGCTACACCCATCCTGGAAAGTCCCACGCCATTGCTGGTGGCCATGTGCCAAGATATATACCCATTATATTCTGTTGACATCCCATTAAGTGTTTTGCTATCAATCATTTCACATTATTATCTGTCATATTGTATTTAGGCCTTCAGGGGAATGTTGATACTACACAGTATTACAAATTGGACTTTGCCTGTATATTAACCCTTTATTATTATTATTATTATTATTATTATATATGATATACTGTAGATATATATTATGATATCTTATAATATTATTATTATTATTATTAATGTCATATGTATTAACCTATTGCATAGTAACTAGTGCTCATTGGTTTACTGATATAGGAATGTGACACAAATAGGATGTATGTGGATGTCCCAAATCCCCAACTATTAAAAACCCACTGACATGGTGAGAATGGTATAGCAAAGTGTTGTGGAAAGATCTATCATACTTACCCCACTTCCCACTCACAGGCATGACGTTCTCCAAGAAAAAACATAGTCATTTGTTTATTTCTCATGGTGAGTTTATTTAGAAAAAGGAAATGTGAATTTAGCAAACAATACACCCACAATGGCTGCCACTAATTCACTCACTCTACTGCAACTGCCAGAAAATCAGCAGACATACACTTTTATATCTGTTTACATAAGAATGAACTAATCCATTCCCCCCCCACCCATATACCAACATAGCATTTCCCACTAACAACCAGTCACATTTTATTTACATATAATATCCAGTAGGTGATCTGCATGTGCAGATCATGCAGTTTTAGTACATGCCCCTAGATGTGCACACATTTTGTCAGAAATTACATCATGATCATCCTTGGGCTGTACCCTTGAATATGGCAAAAAACATATTATGTTTTGACTAAAAACCTGTGTACAGTCTCTAACTGAAATCGCTAAGTCATAGGTCAGATGTAGTTAACTATTTCACACATATTATCTTGCAATTGTAAAATTACTGGTTCACAGCTTAATATTCTAGCCAAATATCACACTAACTGGAAAAAATGCTAATTGTATATATATATATTTGAAAAAAAAAGTATTTGTATATATATATATATATATATATATATATATATATATATATATATATATATATATATATTTGTGATGTAAAAAAATGTTAACTGTTGGGGTATAAGGTGGGGATGTGTTGACCTGGCTCTAAGTGTATCTATGTGTATTATATACTTCATGTGTATTTGTATTATGGGTAATCAGTATATATGTGTAATCAAAATTTAAGTGTTAAATAGTATTTGGAATAAGAAAAAAAATAAAAAAACACCTGCTTTGCAAATTCGCCTACTCTCTCTCTCTCTAGAACCAACCACCAACTCTGGGACCTGCGTGCTGCTTCAGAAGAATCTACAACACAGTTGACGCATGGGCGTGTGGAACGCAGCTTTATTATCTCCCCCTGTCAATAATTTTCCGGGATCTTGCTTTTCAATGGCTCTGAGGTCTGTGTCGCACTCCGTAATGACGGGATTGGGTTATACCAGCGGACCGCATCGATTCCAGTCCACTGGTTAACCATTAGAAAGGCCTTTTTTATGCTGTAAGATGTAAGGCATCATTTTTCTTTTATTACGGTGCTCTACCTTACGGGCCTCGCGATGAGCACCTTTGCCTCTCACCGCCAGGCCCGTTGATGAGGAGGAGGGAGGTTGAGGTTGAGGTTGAGGAGGGGGGTTGGGGATGAGGAGGCGGATGAGGATGGGGGGTTGAGGATGAGGATGGGGGGTTGAGGGGGGAGGATGAGGATGGGGGTTGAGGGGGGAGGATGAGGATGGGGGGTTGAGGGGAGGATGAGGAGGGGGAGGGAGGATGAGGAGGGGGGTTGAGGTTGAGGATGGGGGGGTTGAGGATGAGAAGGGAGGTTGAGGATGAGGAGTGGGTTTGAGAATGAGGAGTGGGGTTGAGAATGAGGAGGGAGGTTGAGGAGGGTGAGAAGGGAGGGGGAAGAGACACAGGGAAGGGAGAAGAGACACGGGAGAGAGAGGGGGGACACAGGGGGCAGCACATTTCCCACCCTCGGCTTATACTCGAGTCACTCATTTTACCCAGTATTTTGTGGTAAAATAGGTGCCTCGGCTTATACTGGGTCGGCTTATACTCGAGTGTATATGGTAGGTTATAATGTAAAAATATGGCTAACTAAATAATTTCTGTGTATATATAGTATTAGAGTATATAATGAGGGATTTTATAATAGAATTGAATAAACTAAATTTATCAAAGTTATCAGTCTATTTTTGATAGAATGGACACAAGGAGGGAAAAAAGTATGGATTGGCAATCTCATCCAGTTTATGATCTCCAATACCTTACTTAAAATTGTATCCACCTTATCAATTATCAACAGAAAGATTGTATATATACTATCTCAAATGTGAGATTAGAGAGTAGATCTCTGTCTGAATAGGAATCTTAAGTTTGGTTACAAGTAATCTCTTTTGATTTTCTTTTTAGAATTTTTTTAGTAAACAGATATAGAGAATAATTACGGAGAAAAGGAAAGAATTATGGTTTTCTTTTAGAGAGAGAGCCTTGGGCGTCCCTTTGTCCTATCCTCCCCTTTTCCCAGTTAGTGGACTGATTTGTATACGACTGCATAATTAAAATATATCAATAAAATGGTGTGTAGATGGATTTATATCCACTAGAATACAAGCCTGATCCATGGCCCAACTATGAAACACTATGGAATATTCGTATTGACCTTTCAGTCATATCTAACCACAAATATGTTTTTGTTTGAATAAACCATTGTCTGCTATCAAGCACCTGTTTGAGGGTGCTTAACTAAAACAATGGCAAATTGAGCACAAATATTTTCTCAGGTCCACGTATTATCATCATGAGACCGTTTTATAATTATATTCTCAAGACTGCCTGACAAACGTCAACCTGAAACTGTTTGGATTTGGCTCAGCCCTGCTTGATAGAACTTTTTGTGAGCACTAGAACATTGATTTAACCCTTCATATGCCACACAGCATGAGCATGTATGTATTTACAGTGGTAATAACAAAACCAACAAACAATCAAATAAAGTAGATGGTATATATGATCTTTTTGTATCTATAAATGTCACAACAATACATCATCCGTAAGGTGCAAGGAACCAGTAATGCTGGGAGAAATATCAACAACCGCAGATACACGGATGATCCTACTCTGATGGATGAAAGTGAGAAGGAACTAAAGGGACTGTTTAATATACTGAACGTAAAGAGTGTGAAAGCTGGCCTGCTGTTCAATGTTAAAAAGACGAAAGATCATGTTAAATAGATGGGGAAAAAGTGGAGGCAGTGACAGATTTTATTTTTCTGGATTGCAAGAACTCTGCAGATGGTGACTGCAACCATGAAAATAAGACGTGTGCTACTGGGGAGGAAAGCTATGGCAAGTCTGGACAAGCTATCAAACTGCAGAGATATTACACTAGCAACAAAGGTCTGCAGAATTAGAACTATAAATTGTAGTGCTGAAGAAACTGCTTAGAGTCCCTTCGACTCCAAAAATATTTACTCAATCAAAACTACAGCAAATCAAGCTAAACTCTTCACTGGAGAGTCCGATCATGAGGCTAAATCTGAAATATTTGGGCCATATCATGACATGACAGAATTCCATAGAGAAGATTCTGATGCTGGGAAAGATTAAAGGCACATGAAGAAGGGGACAACAGAGGTGGAGATGGATAGATGAGGTCACTGAAGAAATGAACATGAGCTTGAGGAAGCTCAGAGGGGCTGTGGCAGGCAGATGTGCCTCATATGCTGCGGTCCATAGGGTCACAGAGAGTCGGACATGACTGAACAACCAAACAACAACAGAATTATGTCTATTTTGCAGAATGTACAGCATTGTATAGAATGGACACCCTACTCTGATGGATGAAAGTGAGAAGGAACTAAAGGGACTGTTGAATATGTTGAACGTAAAGAGTGTGAAAGCTGGCCTGCTGTTCAATGTTAAAAAGACGAAAGATCATGGTAAATAGATGGGGAAAAAGTGGAGGCAGTGACAGATTTTATTTTTCTGGATTGCAAGAACTCTGCAGATGGTGACTGCAACAAAACAGTACAAAACAGGAACTCAGGAACACTTACACAAGGTACAAGAGTGATGAAGATTAATAAAGGGATAACTAAGTGAACTGGATTAATACATTTCTGCACTATGTAGGCAAAAAGCAGTATGTATATGCAACACATCTCATAAAACATTTTATTTTTATTAATATCTAAAAATCCCTCTAATGATTATTGACACCCCAAGGGGGTGTCTACACAACTTACTGGTCCCCACCCAATCAGTATGCAGTACAATATGCAGTACAATATTAACCCACTATTTACCTGCTCGTGCTAGCTCAGCCAATCTCCCTGCAGTTTCCTCCTTGCAGCCTCCTGTCATGTTAGTGATACACTACATTTCCCAGGCACCTTTGCTACATATACATTTGCACCACAGCCAATAAGAGAGCAGTGTTGTCAGCCTCCCAGTAACTGTTGGTATATGATTCATCCCTACTTCCTGTCTATGCTGTGGACTGTTGCCATAGCAACTAACATAGTGCTATGTCTCAAATATTTCATCTAACCGGATTGGCCAAAACAAATTGGAGGGGTCGTTAACCTTAATTTTAAACTGTCAGAAATGACAATAGATTTTGCTAACTTCAAGGTAAGTGTTTAAATGTTTATTTTGGTATTTTTTCATGCAATTTTTTTTTATACACTTCTGATTCTCCTCCATCAGATGCATTCATGATCCATGAAACTTAGATATCCCTTTAAGTAGTCCAACAAAAGATTAGGTGATAAATCAGGACCAGGAAGTAGCTGTAATGTAATATAAGACATGGCAACAGCAGCATAGAGACAGAAATTGCAGCACAAGTGAGTGAGTTACTAAAGGCCTATCTGTTTTTTGAATTTCAGTGACGTCAACAAAGGTTCACACCAAACATAAGCATTTAAGATGAAATGGAGTTGGGGAGAATATCAGTTAATTGCATTAAGGCTAGACATGAGGAAGGAGTGAATTTGGATTTTAGTAGTATGCCTTTGAGAAAAGGATGTCTTTTAAAGTTATTTTGCAGGTGCAGACAGCAAGCTTCAGTAAATGATTAGATGTGGGAAGACAACAAAATTAAGAATAATAAATAAATCCAATAGACTGGGGATGGTGTTATGAGATGTGGATGTGATAGAAGACTTAATAAGAATTAATTTTTGACTTGTTAGGGGTGTGAGAGGGTAGATTTGGGGATGGTACTAGAGGCCAATGATTATTAGTTATAAACTCGTGCTTTTAAACCCAAATCATCTAAACTGCTGACTGCCTCTGACCTTGAAACTTTTATGGCTGTTTTCATGGCTTTATTTACCATTAAGCAAAATAAGCACATGCTTAGGGCACCACAGAAAAGGGCACCACAGAAATTTCCCATTGTCAGATTTACCATGGACCATATGGTGCAAAACTACAAATGGTGCAGCTGAACCAGGTTCCAAAAAAGGGGCTCCCACAATAAATGAAACAATGACATACATATAATAATAATAAAATAGTAATAATGGAGGTTAAAGATGCACATTGTAAAAGTTTATTATCATTTACATTTTGAATTAGATATATATATTGGGGCAACAAAATATTTTAAGTGCTTAGGGCCTCTAAAGGTCTTAATCCAGCCCTTGCTGTTCTACCACCAACCAGGCCAGGACCCTTGTTTATTACATAGTTTATGTCCTCTAACCCAAGTCCTCTGGGTTCACTTCATGTTGCACAACCATTAGCATTGCAAGATGAATTCAGAGGTTTATTTTTCTTTCTTTGATTTGGAAGTTCTTGGTTGCAATGAAAATATAAAATAAATGGTTGTCCAGAAGATCAAAACCTCCTGTAAAACACCTTTTCCTTCTATGTTATATTTCCTTACTTAGGTGGGGCAACTCTTATTGCTAAAGCAGCACACTCCATTTTAAATTTCATTATCAATTAATAAAAGCTTCCACCCTTTATCTTAATAGTGAAGCATGTAGTTTTTCACAAGTTCCTGAATCATATATTTCAGTGCACTTTCTTTCGCTGCTCCTGAATACAAAACATTCAAGCTTTAGGAAACCGAAAAGTAAACAATCCAATGTCCTAAAATGTAATGTCTTTTGTGTGTATTTTAAATCAATCAACATATGTTATCTATTTCATATCTTTTGTGGGATGTAGTGATATTTGTCACAACCTACAATGATGATGGAGTATAGAGGATCCTAGTCCTCTTATCTCCTGTAGGTTTTAGACCTAAGATTTGGGTGACTCAGACCAATGGACCTTCTTTGCGGATGCAAGAGCATAAGTCCCAGCTTAAGGTAGTGTGCGCTGGGAACCCTGGAAGGAAGTCAGAAACGATCTCCTCTACCAGCATATGCCCTTGGGTCAATAATACACCTGCACACAAAGTCTCGATGAAAATTATGAACCACTTTATTTGGGACACAACATCTTTTAAACAGGCATACAAAATCACCAGGAGGGCTATCTTTAGTCAGCCCCTAACTGCCTCTGGCCAATCAGGCAGGGAACCATGAGACTCCTCCCGGGTCCGCCCACTAGGTGTGGCTACCTAATTCAGTTGCTGCCTGGCTCTAAAGGGAGAAACATCTCCCTGTCCTCTGGACTTTTGCCCTGATTCTCTGAGTGAGAATCCGTGTAGACCCCCTGGGGTTATGGTGCCTCAATGTCTGTATAGACCCCTTTGTTCTGGCCTTGCTATCACTTCAAGTGTTTACTTTAGGTGATAGCTGGAAGGCAGATGGGTGATCAACTCAGGTTACATATGCAGTCAATATGGATGACTGCACACAACATGGCTCCAACGTTCCAATACAATATATTTACAGATACAACACACAATGTTTCACACACATACAACCAACACATCCCACCAGCTCCCTCACATGACACCCATTACAATGAGCCTAAACATGGAAGGGATGGGGATATGCTAAGGGGTAAACTTATAATACTTTATCCCCTAGACCACAAAATAACAATATAACCTTATAACAGTATAACAGGGTGTCTGGGAGCCCCAAACCCCCAGGTATCGTCTCTTGTGTCAACAGTCTGTGACAGACATCTGTCCAAGTCCCAGATGACTGCCAAGTGAGCCATGACAATATTATTAAGACAATCTGACCCTACAAGTATCCACCTAAGGTGGGTGTTGGGGTGAAGGGGTTAACCATAAAACAGTTTATCCAAACTATTTGTCACCTACAATGACTATAAAAAATATGTATTGTTCAAATACACCCTAAAATCTGCACTGCTGTCGCCATCAGCAATCACATATATAGTTGTGAGCAGGCGAGCTTGCTTCAGCTGTTGCTCATGCTTGCGGGCTCGCGTAGCGAGGGCCGCGGCTTGCGCAGCGAGCCTGCGGCCCTCGCGAAGAGAGGGAGCTGTTGCTCACCCTTGCGGGCTCCTTGACAGCAATTGCGGCCCTCGCGAAGAGAGGGAGTTGTGCGTGCACGCCCCTGGACTGTGTGAGAGAGGGAGCTGTGCGTGCACGCCCCTGGACGGTGTGAGAGAAGGAGCTGTGCGTCCACGCCGCTGGAGACAGGGAGCTGTGCAGGGGAGCAACGCCCCCCCCTTACCTGCAGTTTCATTGGTGCTTCAGTGGAGTCCCTGCCAGCGT
Source organism: Discoglossus pictus (assembly GCA_027410445.1). NCBI lineage: Eukaryota > Metazoa > Chordata > Amphibia > Anura > Alytidae > Discoglossus > Discoglossus pictus. The sequence goes on from CM050171.1 coordinate 91,936,321, forward strand.
GTCCGGTCTGCAGCATAGGGGGACTCCAAATTAACTTCAGACCTATGGCGCCACACTGGAGACAGGACGGGTGGGACTCCACTGAACCACCAATGAAACTGCAGGTAAGGAGGGACAGAGGGAGAATCCGGGGGGACAGAGGGAGCATCTGGGAGGACAGAGGGAGCATCCGGGGGGACAGAGGGAGCAACTGGGGGGCAGGGGGGAGGGGTGGTATGAGATGCGAGGGGGGTATGAGATGAGAGAGGGAGCTGTGCAGGGGAGCACCCCCCCCCCTACCTCCAGTTTTATTGGTGCTTCAGTGGAGTCCCTGCCAGCGTGTCCGGTCTGCAGCATAGAGGGACTCCAAATTGACTTCAGAGCTATGGTGCCACACTGGAGACAGGACGGGTGGGACTCCACTGAACCACCAATGAAACTGCAGGTAAGGAGGGACAGAGGGAGCATCCGGGGGGACAGAGGGAGCATCTGGGGGTCAGGGGGGAGGTAAGGGCAATCAAAAGGGGTGGTATGAGATGCAAGGGGGGTATGAGATGCGAGGGGTAGGGGTATGAGACACGAGGGGGGGTATGAGACGCGGGGGGGGAAGCTTATGAGACACAGGGGAGGGCAAGGGAGGTATGAGACACGAGAGGGCGAGGGGAGGTATAAGGCACAGGGGAGGGCGAGGGGGTGTATGAGACACAGGGGAGGGAGAGGGGGAAGAGACACAGGGTAGGGACAGGGGGAAGAGACACAGGAGAGGGGGGATGAGACACAGGGGAGGAGAAGGTGGAAGAGACACAGGGGAGGGGGAAGAGACACGGGAGGGGGGAAGAGACTCAAGGGAGGGGGAAGCGACACAGGGAATGGGGAAAAAACATAGGTAAAGGGAGACAGAGGAAAGAGACTCAGGGGAGAGAGAGGGGGGAGAAATGGGTGCTAGAGGGGGAAGACACACAGGGGAGGGCGAGGGTGTTATGAGACACAGGGGAGGGCGAGGAGGGAAGAGACACAGGGGAGGGTGATGGGTAAGGGACACAGGGGAGGGGAAGAGAGACACAGGAGGGGGGAAAGAGACATAGAAGGCTATTCATGACTTCATAAGCACATTATATACACCCTGTACCTAAAATAACTGGTCTATCCCTATACATCAACATAATCCTATAAAAGTATATATTGTCTCTAGGGAATTTTAAATTCAACAAAAAAAATGTTAAATCTGCAAATAAAAAAAATCTCTCCTCAACACTCCCCACTTCATATCTCCCCCCACTCTCCACATCCCCTCTCTCTGACACAATATCACTCACAAGATGATGAGGGTATTCCCCCACAATATACCAACATGTGCTAATAAGTCCCCCAATTAGCAGGAGGAACTGACTAGCACAGGTGTGCATGCACATTAAAGGTGCAGGGCCCTGGCGCAATGCACAGCCTGCAGTGGAGACAGCTCCGCCTCTGGTAAAATTGATTATTACTAAAATAAACCAGCAATAAAAACATAGTCCTGCCAGTGTGCAAAATAGATGGATTTAAAATACAATAAGATTTTATGGTCCAGCACTCAGCTGATCACCACAATACCTTCAGACTGATTCTCAAAGCAAGACTGACAGTTATTCATTTGTAACTTTTTTTTTTTATTCAATATTTTTTATTAAGGATAAACACAAAAATTAGATTACAACATGTCATTTTGAGTTACATTGTCAAAAAGGAAAGAAAAGCAGTCCAACCAAAATAACAATATGGTTTTATACAGTTCCTGGTGGTATTGTCAGAGACAACTAAATATTCACAAGGGAAACTATATATACTAGTTATCCTTCAGTTTTTGTAATTTTTCCAAGTTAACTAAGAAGCGAAAAGAAAAATAAAGAAAAATAATTCTAGTTTTTACAAAAATATAACTGATTCTCCCTGCAGCCTTCATGTAAAGCTATGTCCTCGTTACAGCCTGAAGGGGTTGGTCATGAGTCGCCATATTAATACTGTGAAGCTGCTGGATGGGCACACGTATAATACAGATAAACTACTGTATATACATGTTTGCGAAAAAGTTAGATACACTTATAGCAGGTTGCCTTGGTAAAATATGCAGCAGAATAAAAGAGGAAAAACAGTCAAAGAAGATTTTATCCCCCTGATCCCCTCCAATTTCATCCTCTACTGCACTGGGTACAAAGTAAGTATTTTGCAGATTCACTATACCTTGGGATCCCGACTGCCAGGGTGCGCCCAGGTCCAGGACATCTCCGTCTCCTGCTTCCCACCCGTCGGTGTATCAAGGCAGCTTTTATAAAATTTATGTGAGTGTTATGCATTCAGAAGAAGCTAGCCAAGGTTCGCAAATCATAATGTATCATGGACGATATGTGTCAGCCTTTCTTTAATAAATATGTAATTAATTTTGTTAACAACGTCCCTATATTGAAGAGAGGGGGATTTCCAAATTCTAGCAATGATTTTTTTGGTCGCTAGCATGGTGAATTGAAGTAGTTTGGGGTTATGGATACCTAAGAGGCAGACCTCAAAAGTGGATTTTAGCGTGACATTGAATAGCCTTGAGGTTAAACGGAAAGTCTTAATCCATAGTTGGTGAATAATTGGACAGGACCATCATGTATGTATGAAGTTGCCCTCTGCTTGGCACCCTCTATGTCTGTTGCAGAATATTGTCAGAAAAAAACTGATGTAAAAGAAGGTTAGCTCCACCCAGATTTTTATAGTAAGAGTGGTTAGCAAGTTAGAAAATGTTGTCTTTTGGGGGATTAAGTGCAGGTACAAAATGATTGTGTCCCAAGTGTGAGGGTACATTTGTGCATTTTCCATATATGTCCAAATTGATTGATGTATGAAGATCCATTTTTTGAATTTATTAAGTAATGTGTCCGGTTCATTAGCTTTAGAGTATAAGAGGTGGTTAGTTTGTCTAAGTGCATTTTCAGTTTTTATTGATAGGTTACCGTCTAGTTCTACTCTAACTTTTTCTATTTTGAGAAATTTGAGGGTTGCTTTTGGTTTTGTTTCTCAAGCAAGATGAGTTGAGTTGTTAACTCCTGTTCTTTTTGGTGAGTCTGCTTCCTATGGCAAGAGGCTAGTTTCATAATAGTGCCTCTAATATAGGCTTTATGAGCCATCCAAACCCAGTCCTCTCCTAATTCTTGGGATGCATTAATGTCAAAGAAGTTTCTTATGTCGTCAGGTTAGGTGGTTTGCAAAAGTAGGATTAGATAATAGTAAGTCATTCAATCTCCATGAATAAGGTAAGAGCAAGTTAGGGCCTAGTCTTAAATCAATTTTGACAGCCGCATGGTCCAACTATGTGCAAGGGATTATTCGGGCTCTATAGGAGTTATCGAAAAGTGAGGAGCTTATTAAGATTGTGTCTATTCAGGAATATGTGCCATTATTTGGGGAATAGTATGAGTACTCTTTATCGTCTGATTAAGCTTGTTAGTGAAGTGATTATTATTTGGTTTTCTGGTACTGTCTAGTTCGGGTTTAAAGGTCAAGTTAAAGTCACCACCAATGACAACAGTTCCTAGATCCTGACTTTCAATAACTATTAATATCTTAATTAACGTATTATGAGGGCAGGTAGTGGGTGAGTGGATTGAGACTAGAGAGAGGTTGGATCCCAAAATTGTACCAGATAATATAATATAATTGCCTTCTTTATCTATCTTGCGCGACTGTATCTTAAAAGGAAAATTTTTATGCAAAAGGATTGCTGTGCCCGCTTTTTTAGAAGGGTGACTAGTGGAGGAAAAAATAGGGTATTCCTTATGCATGAATTTAGGTATATTGTTATGGGAGAAATATGTTTTCTGAAGGAACAGTACAGAGGGTTTTGGGGCTTTATAGTAAGCCATATCCACTAAATCCCCTGATAGGCGGGGTATACTTACAACAAAAGATGAAATAGAAGGAAAAAGAAGAGGGATGAGGATCCCAACAAAGCAAAACGAATAAAAGAACATAGAAAAAAAAAGGTGAAAAACTAACAGAGAGAGAAGGGGAGCAGGCAAGAAGGCTGCCTGTTTAGAGAAGTCTCTGTGTGTGGGGGTTGAAAGAAAGTGGGTGTAGTTAGCTAAAACTGGCTTGGTTTAAGTTTACAATAATTACTCTTTGGCTAATCTAGTGGTATATTACTATACACTTTGCCAGAATTAGGAATCAGTTTATATATGTTTGGTTGTCTCTCTATTACAAGGGGTGATACCCTTCTATATCCTGCAAGCATGTCTAGCCTTGACATACATTATACATTTCATGAAACAAAAAGACCTTTTAGACATTTTTTAACTAATTAACCTGGTGTATTGCTAAGTCCCTGACTGACAGCAAGTGCTAGTCAAGGTGAGTGACTAAACCAGTTTTAACCAAAATAGTGCATAAAGATAGAAATATTTAAACAACATTTAAGTTCAGAGATATTAGCCTCCAGGCTACCAACATCTTTCTAGATTTTCAGAGTGTTTTTAGCAGAGAAAGTTTATGAAGTAGAGATCTGGGATGCTGTAGGAGTGGATTCAGAAGAGTGTAAATGTTGATCTTTAGACAGTATGGGTAGATGTGATTTCTTGTTCTTAGATACTACTGTCCATTGACTGCTCAATGAGGTCTTACTTGAGGGGCTCTGATGATCAGCTCTAACATCCTCCGGAGCGAGGTCAAGTCTTTGTATTGCGCTCTCCTGAATTGGAAGGACAAGGCAAATGGGAAGTTCCATTTATATTTGATGTTAGTATTGCCAAAGCGGGTTTCATGGACCTCAATTGTTGTAACTTTTAAAAGCTCACAGTATAACAACTTCCTTTCTGACATCTGCAAATTATACTAAGAATTAACTCCAAAGTGTCTATGTATTTTAAAGTACCAGGCTTCTAACAACACCTCTCTTACAATTATTGCCCACAGAGGGAAGACCTTGGATAAGAATATGTAACCCATTCACTGTCCAGCTGCATCAGTGTCTGCAACTTGCTGTTGACACCTTCGCACTAATATGGAGTACTTTCGGAGCAGACTAGCAAGCCCACTGAAACATATATTCCTTAATCATTATTACCAGTCCATATTTGTGAAAACATCTAATAAGTAGGAATTTAAAAATCCAGCAGTATATGCAAACAATACAAAAAGCAATGATTTTTTTGTGAATGCTATAGCTTTGGTGACAATCATAACCACATTTAAGATCTGCTATTTATCTTGTCCTGAGCAGATAGCTCTTGTAGCTTGACATCACAACAACACAAAAGTACATCCACATTATAGTTACAAGGACAAATATCTTCATACTTTTTATCATTGGAGATACCAATACCAACCACGTGAACTTTGGCATTGCCATGCTTGCCAGTTTTACAAGTTCTGACAAAATACCTGGCATGTCCAGTGGTGAAATCTAATTCATCTGCCATGGTTTTGGGTGTCTGAGTGCCCCCCCAAAAAATGGAATGTCAGTGAACAAGCGCTCCCAATTCCATTATGGCAGCTCAGGGCGATTGCAGCAATATTTTCACCTCTACATGACAGTGAAGTACAGTATATCAGTTTATTACCTGAAAATAGATAATAATGCACTTACATGGAAGAGTTAAAAATGCAAATGAGATGCTTACAAAAAAAGTTAATAAAGTGTCTGTGGACTAATTTCTCCAAGTAATGTTTCTTGTTGTTTATCTGTGGGAATTGTAAGGGTGTGGTAAGTGGGCAGTGTTTTAGTGCGGATCCAGTGCCCTTATAACAATGCCAGGTCATGTGTTAACTTGATATCTAACCAGGTGAGAACATTGTAAAGTGAAATACTAAATATACAATTAGAAAACAATGTATAAATGTTTATGAGCTACTAACCTTTTGAAAAATAAATCTCCCATTATTCACCAATCCCTTTTCTCCTTTCTTGAACATTCATCTTGTTCCTCTCTGCTCCACTTTAAATGGTGAGTAAATAAATTGGCTTAGGCAGATACATTTTAAATGTTAAAGTCATTATGTACTCTAAATATTTTCTATTTCTGTACTTGTAATTATGAATCTCTTGCAGTTCATTTTGTAGATTAGTAAATGGTAGCTTCTCTTTTCATATAGCAAACTTAAAAGTTTAATTAAACAATATGTTTTTTTTAGAAACGTAAATAGATGCTAAATGTATAACCTTAAAGTTTTGGTGGTTAAGAATAGAAAAGAACATTTACTTATTTTGCATTCCGAGAAGTGTTTTTTGGGGCTCCCATAAAAAAATAATTGCATATAATAACTAATATATTAAAAGCTTTATTTATTTATTTTAAATATTTTAATATAATCTAATTACTTAGGTCCCTCTTAAATTCCAAATGAAATTTGCAACTGTTACAGAAAAACCATGAACCCGTACGTAGCATTTCAGGGCATGATCATGATTAATTAAGCAAGCCCGTAAGTAACGATTTAGAAACAGCCAATAGTAAATGAGACCGTCATCATGATATCAGTAAAAAATGGCTTTAAACATCAATTGTGAAATTAATTCTGTCTTTCATCGCTTTCACCGTATTTGAAAGTCCAGTATTGTGTTTTTATTGGCTTTTATAGTGTTAAGAATAGGTGTTTAGCCCCATTGCGAGTCCTCTCTAGTACTCAGAGAAGTTTTTGCTACTCTTGCCATTTACAAGTTTGAAGGCAATTGCGGGTTTGTGGAATTGTTGCTATTAAATCGCAGTTTGCTTTTTTAAACATTGTAACATTTGTGGGCTTGTAAGATCGAAGGCTTAGATGGGTCGTAGGTAAAATTTTGACAACTGCAGGCATTTTCAGCCTGTAGCTCGCAAATAGATTGCGGCTAGCTAGAGGAGGCCAATTGAATATCAGTAACTTTTGCAGGCTACATTGTGGGCTTCAGTAATTTCAGTTTTGACAAATTATTAGGGCCCTTAGTGTTGTTCTGGAAAAAGTACATTTCAAATATGGGACTAACATTTTTTTCAGAGACTTGAAAAACCTATTATTTAGAGATATAAGTTCAATTTGGAGGCCGCAAGTCCCGGGATCTAGGCCGTATGTCTGCAGGCCTGCAGCTCACTTGAGTTACGGTGCTATTCAATTGAACAAGCTCGCAAGTTACGGGGCCAAAAGCCGAAAGCATGAACCATGCACTCATACGTAGCATTTCAGGGCGGGAACATGATCAATCAAGTAAGGCCAAAACTCCAGATTTAGAAACAGCCAATAGAAAATGAGACCGCCATCATTATGTCAGTTTAAGATGGAGGTTACATGTCAATCAATTAGGTTCCGTGGTCCGATATGCGATCAGACTCACAAACTTGTATAATACTAAATAATAAAAATGAATGCTGATACTGTTCTAGTCCATGTGGGTATCCCTATATGTATTAACTCATTGATTCCCGAGATTGATTGAACCCGAAATTAAACATAAAATAAACATTTTTTTTATTGTCGATTTGGGACTGTTGTGCAATTAATTATAATGTCTTTCATCACTTTCCCACATTATTTACAGTGCAGTATTGATTTTTAAATTCCTTTTACAGTGCTACGGATATGTCTTTAACCCCTTTGCGGGTGCTTTCTATTACTAGTAGGATAATCTTCTACATTTGCCGTTTACAGGTGTGAAAACATTTGCGGGAATCGGAGCAATTGAATAGCTATTTTCGATTTTTGAGATCGTAACTCTTGTGGCCAGGAAAGTTTAAAGGCTTGAACGGGCTGTAACTTGCAATGTTAACCATCACAAGGAATAGATGTCCGGAGCCTGTAAACCCGTCTACCTTATGGACGCCCGCATCTCCCGAGTGCTCAATTGAATGAGGCCCATGGTTTCCATGATACATTGCAAGTGAACATTCACAGTTGAGCTTATCAATGGTTCCGGATTTATACAATGCTAAAAATGATCCACCACAGGACACATGAAAAAGCTATTTGGACAAAAATCATTAGCAGTTGATCTGATGCAGCAGCTGTTTTCTATAATAAAAGTGCAATTTTATCCTCAGTGAACCACTTTGCAACCCCAGAGAAGCTTAGTAAATCTTAGTAAATCTATTTCAACTAACTTTTATTGGCTCTCTAAAGACATTAATAACTACAAGAAACGCAAGACAACTTACAAATGCAAAACTCAGTTCAGGGAAAAATGGACTCAGCTATAATAGTAGGGAAGCACAGATAAAACAATCAATTTTATTAGGACAAAACATCTATTGATTTCAGTTGACTGTTTGTATAAAACATATGGTGCAGATTTTCTAGCACAATATTGCCCCATTTGTGCCTCACGACACATGTATCACTGACCAAAGTATTAAGTCACTTGCATCTATGGAGAAAACAAAACAGAGAATATTCTTAATGCAATCAGCTGAACAGACATTTGAGCCAGGAAGTTTAAATCTGCAGTGTTTATCGGAACCCAGTTTCCTGTAAATTGTTTTATCACTAACCAGAAGCGATGCATGAAGATTCACTCTATTCAATAAGATTTAATATTATTATTATTATTATTATTATTATTATTATTATGATAAACTCCACAAAGAACAAAAAGCATCACCATCATTTTGCTATTTGATAGTCTTCGTTTTTAATAAAAAAAATGCAAGAGATAAACAGAATGACACTTTGGGAAATAATCATTTTCCAAGGATTTGCAGTACAATGAATTGCTTCAAATGAGTTACCAATGTGACAGTTGCATAGAAGTTGCATAGTAAGAGGGATCACTGGTGTTTTTTTTTAGATAAAAGCCTATCTACAATACTCCTCAATGAAGGCAGCTAGTCGGTAATATTAAACATACCTTTGTGAATACTGAAAATACCACTTCACATTAAAAAATAAGTTTTCAACCAGCTCAGTTGTAATAGAGAATGAGTAAAGTGGATTGCTACCTTGTTGTGTTGAAAAGGCTGAAGTTGTCCAATTCTGCAAGGATATGCAACACCTCATAGTTATAACACCAACAAAAGATGTTACTCTCATCATAGGAGATTGGAATGCTAAAGTAGGGAACCAAAAGATACTTGAAATAACTGACAACCTGTCCTTGGATTACAAATTAATCAAATCAGAGATTAGTAGAATTCTGTCAAGATAATCTTCTTCCAACAGCCTCACAGAAGACTCTATACATGGACCTCACCATATGGACAATATAGAAATCAGGGTGACTATATACTTTGCAGCCAAAAGTGGAGGTACTCTATACAGTCAGCAAAAACAAGATCTGGATCTGACTGATCAGATCATGAGCTTCTTATTATAAAGTTCAAAAATAATCAGAGGTGCTCATCTGAGAACGAACAATACCTAAGTACAGAAGATTTGTCCTATAGCTCTGGTTACCTATTTAGAGACCAGCCTCTTTTAGCTCACATTTGCCCTTCTCAGGGAAAATATCCAGTAGTATATCAGTCTAGTCTCACTCAAAATTCCAGCCCCAAAATACCAGACAATTCTACCCTGCACAGGAGAGACAGCAAACCCCAGACGTATGTTTCAGCCTCTTTGGACCTCATTAGTGAGGTGAAGCTGAACTCCCTAAGGCACCTCTGACTCTTTTTGCAAAGTTCAAAATTAAACTGAAGAAAAGAGGGAAAATCATTAGATAAAACACATAGATCAAACACATACGTAATAAATAATATCCCCTGTGAATATGCAGTGGAGGTAAAGAATATATTTTAGGTCCTAGACATGGAAGATAGAATGCCTGAAGAACTTTGGATATAGGTTTGTGCCATTGTCCATAAAAAGGCAACAAAAGAATATTTAAAAAAAAAGAAGAAAACCAAAAAGGCAAACTGGCTGTTTGACAAGGTTTTGAAAGAAGCTCAGGAAAGAAGGAAAGCAGAAGTTAGTAGAGATAGGAAAAGATTTGTCCAACTGAATGCAGAATTCCATATGAAAGCAAGAAAAGACAAGGAGAATTTCTATAATGAGCAATGTAAAGAGATTGAAGAAGATAGAATGGGAAAGTCATGAGATCTCTTATAGAAAATTGGGGATCTTGAAGGAACCTTTTGTGCCAAAGTGGGGGTGATAAAAGACAAAAATAGTAGGGACTTAACAGAGGCAGATTAGATAAAGAAGAGATGGAAGGAAAACATAAAAGATTCCTGTGAGATTTCAGCAATTTTGTAATTGCAGTACTTACCAGGAGTTACTTGGCATTAGAAACTATCATGCCAGCCACTTACTCAGAGCAGTGGCGGCCCGTCCATTGGGGCGTCGGGACAAGCGCCCCCCCAAATATTTTCGTGACCCTGCAATAAAAAAACACAATAATTTATTAGTAATAACCAAAAAACAATTAAATATAATGTGTACATCAGCATTCAAGTGTTATTACAGTAATAAATGAAGCAAACTACTGGGACACTGTCACTTTAAGATAACCCCTTGCCCTTGTGTGTATATACATTAACTGCTGTATATCCATTGTAGCTTTCTCTGCATCGCTGTGTGATCATATTACACTACACTACACTAGTAACCTTTAGACTCTATGAATGAGGCCTGACCGTTAATGCATTCCGCCCATCAGCACAATGACGCTATGCATGGGCAGTGATAATGTATCCATTTCAATGACTGACAGTCTTCCATCATTGACCAATCAATGATGGAAGGCTGTACAGTTGTCAGGAGAACCACCTAAACCCACCCAGTCCGTTAGCTCCGAGCGCCCGCCAGCTAATAGAGCCTCAAGTTTACTTTTTGATTGACAGCCCCTGTTAATAAAACCACCATAAGCCAGTCCCATCCCTCTTTTCTTTTCCTGACCTGCTCCCGCTGACACTGACAGAGAGACCTCCCTGGCTGAAAATACTCATCTGCCCAACCTAACAGTAAGTCCTAACTGCCCTGACCAAACCCCTAGTCCCCCTAAAAAAAAGAAAGGGTCCCCCAGTTACCCCACTATGCCTGCCTGCCACACACCCACCCACCAACTTACCTACCACCTAGGCCTGAAATGCCTGGGCAACCCCCAATCACCCCCGCAGTGTCAGTAGGCCCAAGACCTGTGCCACCCCTGATCACCCCCATGGGGCCTGTGCCACCCCATGATCAATCGGGCGGTGGCATAGGCCACATTGGGGTGATCGGGGTGATCATGGAGTGGCACAGGCCCCATGGGGGTGATCGGATCACCCCCATGGGGCCTGTGCCACCCCCGATCACCCCGATCACCTCCATGTGGCCTACACCATCACCCGATTACCCTGATCACCCCCATGGGGCCTGTGCCACCCCCATGGGGCCCCGGCCTATGCCAACCCCCGATCACCCCCCCTGTAGGCACATCGGAGCCTGGCCAACCCTCACCCCAAACTACCTAACTACCAACCCACCTACCTACCCCCCTGACCCAGTGACCACACCCTGACCTAACTACCTAGTACCAACCCACCTACCCCCCTGACCCAGTGACCACACCTGACCCAACTACCAACCCACCTACCTACCTACCCCCCTGACCCAGTGACCACACCTGACCCCACCCTGACCCAACTATTAACCCACCTACCCCCCTGACCCAGTGACCACACCTGATCCCACCCTGACCTAACTACCAACCTACCTGCCTATGTTAACACTACAGTTAAACACAAAACACAACCCCCCCCCCTATTTTTATTCCATTTTTAGAAGTAACAGGCAATGTATCTTTAACATTGCTTGCAGTTAAAATAAAAATAATAAATTGCCTGTCACTTTTAAAGATAAAATAAAAATAAGGGAAGGGGAAAAAAACAACAACAATAAAGTAAACAACAGCACATACTTACCTGTGAAATTGACCCCTCCAGCGGTGGCCTTCTGCCCTGGATAGTCGGGCATTCCAATCAATTTTGATTGAAGCCCATGTCATTCCATCTTGATAGAAGCCCTTGTCCTCCTCATCTTGATTGAAGCCATTGTCCATCCATTCTGGCCCATTGCAAGAGGCCTCCACCTAAAAAAAAACGACGCTCTAAAAAAAACAAACACAACAATCTAACAGAGCTCCTCCTACAAGGAGCTCCCCCCACGACTAATTGATTTTTTCCCACACTCCGCCTTTTATACTATTTTTGAAGGACTCTGATTGGCTGAAATGTTTTGATTGACATTGATTTCAACCAATCAGAGTCTTTAAAAAAATAGCAAAGCAGGTATGGAAGCCTGTAAGGGCAAAAAAGGTTAGTGTGAACATGTGTGACCCTGTATGTATTATACATATTACAGGGCTATTTATGTGATATACATGTTACAGGATAATATCCTGTAACATGTATAGCAAATAAATAGCACTGTAATATGTATAATAAATAATGTATAATACAAATACATGAGCAATAATCAAATAATTAATAAAATACATCAATTAATCAATTAATAAATATCAATTAATATATTTTTTTGTTTTATGTATATTGCTTTATGTGTGTGTGTATATATATATATATATATATATATATATATTGATTGATATATATATTGATATATATATATATTGATATATATATATATATATATTATATATATTGATATATAGATATATATATATATTGATATATATATATATTGATATATATATATATATATATTCATATATATATATATATATATATATATATATATATATATATATATGTATATATATAATTAATTATATATCTCAATATATATATATTTTTTTTTTTGTATTTTTATTTCATTTTTTTTAATGTACAGTTTGGGCCTATATGGTTTTGATTGGTTATTTAATGTTTTTAAGGTGCGGTTGGGGCCTATATGGTCACACTTGGTTATTTCATGTTTTTAAGGTGCGGTTGGGTCCTATATGGTCACACTTGGTTATTGCGGTTGGGGCCTATTTGGTCACACTTGGTTATTTAATGTTTTTAAGGTGCGGTTGGAGCCTATATGGTCACACTTGGTTATTTAATGTTTTTAAGGTGCGGTTGGGACCTATATGGTCACACTTGGTTATTTAAGGTTTTTAAGGTGCGGTTGGGGCCTATTTGGTCACACTTGGTTATTTAAGGTTTTTAAGGTGCGGTTGGGGCCTATATGGTCACACTTGGTTATTTAAGGTTTTTAAGGTACGGTTGGGGCCTACATGGTCACACTTGGTCTTTTAAGGTTTTAAAAGTTACGGTTTGGGTCTTGAACGTCCTAATGTTGTTGTTTTCTATCACCCCCAGGTGCAAACTATCTGTGGAAGCAGATTTGTTTGGACTCGTTGGTTGACTTACTGAACGTGAATACCCCGAGAAGGAAAGTCAACTGTTGGTGAGTATCATTGCTTTTAATTTTCTGTCCATGCGTATAGGTGCAAATTTGATGTTGATGTAGTCTTGTCACATGAGGGTTTGCAATCTGTAATGTATACCAATGAATTCAACACACTGTTATTTTAAAGTAATTTTGTGACATAACATAAATTAATATACCGTGATCTCTTTCTTCTATTGCTATCAGAAATGAATACTATTGACTGTCTACTTGTGAAGCCTTTCGGCAGCCTAACCTATGAGGAGAAGGTGGAAGTAAAACGGTTAGGACCTGACCAACCAGAGATAAATCTGCAGCAAATCGCAAGAGATAGAGGGAAGCAATATATCCGTACTTTCAATACTGAATGGTACAAGAAGAACAACTGGCTTTGTGGAAGCGTTTCTAGGAAGTCCTTATATTGTTTCCCATGCAACCTATTTGGTGGTGACGCTGCTTGGACCAAAACTGGAGTGACTGACGTCAAACATCTAGCTGATAAATTGGCGAAACACAAAAGTTCTAAAGCTCACTTGGATAACAGGATCAAGTTTGAGATGCTTGGACAGGCGAACATTGCTGTTCAACTGGACCAAGGATACCAAGTCAGTATTCAAAAACACAATGAAGAAGTGGCTAAGAACCGGTACATCCTTTAGAAGATAATTGATTGTGTTCGCTTTTGTGGTGCTTTTGAACTGGCATTAAGAGGACACGACGAAAGTGAAACATCGCTAAATCCAGGAGTGTTTCGAGGCCTGGTGGATTTGGTTGGCAGTATCGATAGTGCAATGGAACAGCATTTGAAGACTGCAACTGTGTTTAAGGGCACGTCCAAAACCGTCCAGAGTGAGCTACTGGACTGCATGCTGGAAGTTATTAAGGAAGTGATTCACCAAGAGCTTAAGGAAGCCCAGTTTGTGGCAATCCAAGCGGATGAAAAAAATTATATTTCCAATAGGACACAGTGCGTTGTAGTCTATCGCTACATTGACAAGAAGCATCAAGTGGTGGAAAGATTTGATGGCTTCACGGAACTGAAAGCAACGGATGCAGACTCGATTGCTGCTGTTGTGCTGGAAAGTCTGAATACTGTTCTCCCAGAGCCAGAAGACAAGATGAAACTCATAGCTCAAAGCTACGATGGTGCCAGTGTGATGCGTGGAGATCAAGGAGGAGTTCAAATAAAAATAAAAGACGTGTACCCGAACGCACACTACGTCCATTGCTATGCTCACCAACTGAACCTAATAATGGAGAAAGCAGTTTCAAGGATTGGAAGAGTTCGAGTTTTTTTTTCCAACATAGGCGGCATACCATCTTTTTTTTCACGCTCTCCAAAAAGGACTGTCGTTCTGGATGAGGTAGTTGGTAAAAGACTTCCAAGAGGTGCACCGACACGATGGAACTTCAACGTTAGGACCGTGAACGTCATCTACGAGAACAGAGATGCGCTACTTGAGTGTTTCCAGACAATTGAAGCATGTCTAAACTTTGATCAAACATCTATACGTGAAGCCGCAGGTTTCATTGGATTGCTGGAAGACAGGGAGTTCCTTTACTTCCTTAAATTATTTCATTTAATAATGCCACATGTTGACATCCTCTATAGTCAGCTTCAGAAGTGAGACACGGATACTGTTTATATCCACAAAGTCACAGAAGACTTTGTCAGCAGCATCCAGAAAATCCGTAATTCTGTTGACGAGATAGAAGCAAGTTTGCCTAGCGATGTAACATTCCACAGACGGAGTACGTAGATCTCAACCTTGAGACAACTTTCAAGAGAGGTATGTGACATAGTGGTGGTTCATGCAAAAAAACGTTTTTCATTTTCAAATCACCTAGTCAGTGCCAAACTTGTTCAAAGTGACTTGTATACAACCCATGACACTTGCTTTCCAACCTAAGCTCTGGAAGACACCGTGCAAGCATATCCAATACTGAACGAACAATTACGCACTGAGCTGTCACTTCTGTATGGGAAGACAGATTTTAATGCTTGTACAAGTGCTGTTGCTCTGCACAAACTTTTACATCAATTTAATCTGCAGAATGATTTCACAGAGACAGTGAAATTATTAAGAATCCTGATTACAACACCGATGACCACTGCAGAATCAGAAAGATGCTTCTCCACATTGAAGCGGATAAAAACCTTTTTAAGAAGCACCATGTCCCTGGAGCGGTTGAATGCATTGGCGATGCTCTCAATGGAAAAGCAACTGATTTCCGAGATCCCAGACTTCAATGAAAAAAACATTGAGAAGTTTTGTTCTTTGAAAGATCGCCTTGCAAAATTTAAATACAAGTGATTGAAGCAAAGAAGAATGCATTCCCCCAGGGTGTGCAAAGATAAACTGCGTTAAGCAGCACCACCTCACTACCAAACATAACTAGTGGTAAGTAAAGTATGAACGGTGTGTGGGTGTGCATATGGAAGGAGCTATGAAAGGTGTGTGCATGGTCAGTAACAATTGTTGAAGCCTTGGCGTGGTTTGAAGGAATTGGAGGCACTTCTAAGGGTAGCTGTCACTTCTGTACGGGAAGCCAGAATTTCATGTCTGTACGAGTGCTGTTGCTCTGCACCAACTTTACCATCAATTTAATCTGCATAATGATTTCACAGAGACAGTGAAGCTATAAGGTATCCTACTTACAACACAGAAGACTACTGCAGAATCAGAAAGATGCTTCTCCACATTGAAGAGGATAAAAAGGTATTTAAGAAGCACCATGGCCCTGGAGCGGTTGAATGCATTGGTTTGAAGGAATTGGAGGCACTTCCAAGGGTAGCTGTCACTTCTGTACGGTAAGCCAGAATTTCATGTCTGTACTAGTGCTGTTGCTCTGCACCAACTTTACCATCAATTTAGTCTGCATAAGGATTTCACAGAGACAGTGAAGCTATAAGGAATCCTCCTTACAACACTGAAGACTACTGCAGAATCAGAAAGATGCTTCTCCAAATTGAAGAGGATAAAAAGGTATTTAAGAAGCACCATGGCCCTGGAGCGGTTGAATGCATTGGTTTGAAGGAATTGGAGGCACTTCCAAGGGTAGCTGTCACTTCTGTACGGGAAGCCAGAATTTCATGTCTGTACTAGTGCTGTTGCTCTGCACCAACTTTATCATCAATTTAATCTGCAGAATGATATCACAGAGACAGTAAAGCTAATCCTGCTTACAACACCGAAGACTACTGCAGAATCAGAGAGATGCTTCTCTACATTGAAGAGGATAAAAATGTATTTAAGAAGCACCATGGCCCTGGAGCGGTTGAATGCATTGGTTTGAAGGAATTGGAGACACCTTCAAGGGTAAGTAAAGTTCTCAGAAATGGCACCACTGAACTACCAAAAATAACTAGTGGTAAGTAAAGTATGAATGGTGTGTGGGTGTGCATATGGAAGGAGCTATGAAAGGTGTGTGAATGGTCAGTAACAATTGTTGAAGCCTTGGCGTGGCGTTACTGCTCATATGGTTATCCATATGCTAATTCAACGTGTTTGTTTGACATTGATTATTGTGTTGTCTAAACAGAAGTGAAATGTTGTTGTTTTCTTGAATCCCAAGATCCACTGGTTTGGGCCTATACAGTCCTGATTGGTCTTTTAAGGTATGTTTGGGGCCTATATGGTCACACTTGGTCTTCTAAGGTATGTTTGGGGCCTATATGGTCACACTTGGTCTTCTAAGGTATGTTTGGGGCCTATATGGTTCCACTTGGTCTTCTAAGGTATGTTTGGGGCCTATATGGTTCCACTTGGTCTTCTAAGGCATGTTTGGGGCCTATATGGTTGCACTTGGTCTTCTAAGGTATGTTTGGGGCCTATATGGTTCCACTTGGTCTTCTAAGGTATGTTTGGGGCCTATATGGTCATACTTGGTCTTCTAAGGTATGTTTGGGGCCTATATGGTCACACTTGGTCTTCTAAGGTATGTTTGGGGCCTATATGGTCACACTTGGTCTTCTAAGGTATGTTTGGGGCCTATATGGTCACACTTGGTCTTCTAAGGTATGTTTGGGGCCTATATGGTTCCACTTGGTCTTTTAAGGTTTTTAAGGTATGGTTTTGTTCTTGAATGGTCTGACTGATTTGCTTTTTTTCTTACAACCCCAGGTGCAAACCTTATGGGGCAGCAGATTTGTTTGTACTCGTTGGTCAACTTACTGAACGTGAATACCCTGAGAAGAAGAGCCGTCTAATGGTAAGTGTCACTGCTTTAATTTTTCTGTTAATGCGTATAGTTGCAATTATGATATTGCTGTAGTCTTGTCACATGAGTTTTTTTCAATCTATATTGTATACCAATTAATTTAACACATTGTTACTTTACTTCTTGACATTGCTGCATTGCTGATCATGTATTTCAATGGGCTTTACAAGTATAAGGTCATTGGGCGGGGCTTATACAGGTCATTATGACATCAGGGTGAGGAGTTATAAAAATGGGTGTGGTTTGAAAAAGTGGGAGGGGCTATGTTTCGCCCTGGCGCCCCTCCAACTTGAAAGTTCACCAGCCGCCACTGACTCAGAGTGAATTGCTTATGACACAGTAATATTAATATGTAAACTCTGGCAATGGGGATGGCTTTACAGCCTCTGACTGCAAGGGAAACCATTGCTACTTTACATTCATCTATGAAATTGCTGAAACGCGACAGGAAATTATTGCTAGTGGCAGTAATTTAAATGTCTAGCAATGTATGGAATTATTAAAGGATGACTGTAGTCAAAAATGTTCCATATCATTTTTAAATAGCTAAACATAGCAGGAAAAATATTTTTAGAAAGCAAAAACATATCAACATAACTTTTATTTTTTGCAACTTGTATGTGCAATTATTCTTTACAGCAAAGATCCATTTTACTTTGCATATTTTCAGGAGCAGTTTCGTTTTTCCATTCAATTCCGTAGAACAGTGTGTGCATATGAACAGAAATGTTTATATGCCTTTAAATAACTGTTTATTTGTGTTCCTGACACATTTGCCTTATTGCATATATACATAAACAAATACTTTTATTCTTTTAGGTGGACACCCTGCTTGAATTTGTGAAGGTCTGATGATAAGCAAGTGGTCCTAAAGAAAACTGTGAAATACAGAATTATTTTTTTCAATATTCAAGGCTGTCGGTTGGATCTTGGGTATGTGGATGGTCTGTGATTGAACAAGGTATAGATAAACTATATTGGTTTGAGTTTCGACTATACTGAACAGAGCTTTAAAGTCCCCCATGGGGGAATTTTCTAAGCTCTCTCTTACATTAGATGAGGTGATAAGAGCTGAGATAAGGTGAGAAGGGTTGTTTTATCCCATAGTTAATAGTGCATAGTAAATCAAGAGAAAGCATAATATGCAGTTGAGGTGTTTAGCAAACCCCTCCCCATGATGTTCTAGTTTCAAGATTCATAGTAGCATCTGTGAATGCTAGCTTGACCTCCACAACTTGTTCTCAGGAACTATTTCTGGTTGAAAGGATCTGGAGTCAAACTTTGTAAAATTACTGCATATTATTGTAAGAGTAATACAATGTATTCTCTCACATATTTACGCTTTCCAGGTTCCTTCATTATAGCTTTATCAAGTATTTTCCCAAACAGTTTCACAAACATGAAAATATAGGCGTATTAATGTGACTAATAAGGTGTTATATCCTCTATTCTCTCACTTTTAAACATTGTAATTCAATAAAAATTCTTACAATCACATACTCTGTAATCTAAATATATATTCAACTCAATGATTAAATTATAGAATGAGACAGAATAAAGATAATTTCTAAAGAATTAAAACATTCTGACAATACGAATATTAGTAAAATACCTTATAAAATAAAATGTTAAAAGAGCTGTTAATGGTATTAATTTGTTGCATATTTCCAAAACATCTGAAGTTTTTGCTAATCTGCAGTGGTTATTTAAATAAAAATAATAGCAATAAAACCATGATATGAAATGTGATCTAATTATATAACAATGTATTGCTCTATATGATGGGCCATATTTGTAAAATATTTGTATTGACATACACAATGTATACCCACAATGTAATTGCATTAGCAGAAAGGGAAGTTCTAATTGTATGATGTGCATAGTTTTGATTGCATGGTATTTAAAAAGGGGTGTTGAAGGTATTTTGTTTCTTTCTGATATATTTTTATATTCACATTGAATTACTTTTAATATTTTTAAGGTTTCTGAAAATAAACAATATTTTACCTGGAGAGTATATTTACCAACTGGTATACAATAATTTAGATGTTGTCATGGCACAGAGTCAGCTGAACCAGCCTACCAAAGATCCTGTCGATTAGATCGATTGTCCACCCTCTAATCAAGGAAGCTAAGCAGCAATTCATAAAAAAAAAAAAGAGTCCATTCCCTCATAATAGAAATAAACCAAAGCTAGTTTCTAAAAACAAATAACACACTTCATTAAACAAAAGTGAGAAGTGTTATACTTTTCTAAACTTTAGGTTAAGGAGAAAAGGTTTACTAATAACAAACATGGATAAGCACAATGTTAATTTCTACCAATAAAAAAAAGCCAAAATGCCAATGAGATTATAAAAAAAAACTGTAGATGGACAAAGCTGGTTCTGCAAAGTTAGAGTTCACCAATTCTGTAAGTGCCTACTTCCACTATGTGACTACTAGAGTGCCCGTTGGGTGGTAGGTGCAGTAGAGACTCTAGTTTGTTGTCCAGACCTTTGTTCCTCTTTTTTTGTTAAGTTTAAAGAATGCTTGAAATTTCCTTTGCTCTTTGGACCTTAGGCATCTCTCATATAGGAAAAGGTGTAAGAGAGGCACCAGATTATATATACCAGATTATTATGTATATTACATATACAGTTTTTCCAGAGTCTAGAGAGTAAAAATACTTTGACCTTTATTGGTGTCTGCAATTTTTCTTTCTATCAGCCTGGAACAAATGTTATGGCCCACACTCAAAACAGAGGGAATTGCCTCACCTATACTCCAATCCAATTTATTTTAGTATTTACAAGAGTATAATAATATTTAATAATATTTAATCATATCAATGCAATAGTTCATTCAGGTAATATAAAAATATGTGAGCTGAAATTGGATGCAAAAGTGCTTGCAGATAATGTTATACCGCAGAAGTAGATGTTGAGAAACATTGGACTAATTCCCACATGTATCGCTAACTAAATTAATATATTTGGCATCTGTTAACTGTGCATAGCATGGTCTTTTATATATCCATAAACTTCAGCCACTCCGTGTCAATCTTATGAGGCACAAGGCATTTTCCATATCTAAAAGGGATACCTTTGCATTTAGGGTAATTATTGCAAAGTGCCAGGATCTACATTGAAATGCTCTCAGATTACTTTACACCTAGTGAGATTACTTGAAGATGTTCCAATCAGTAACCAAAAACCAGCCAAGATAACCGGCTGTAAAAAGAGGCATCTTACATATGATGTGCTCTTTAGTGTTCTTTCGCTGGTACAGAAACAGAGAGGCAATATATATGATGATACAATAGATTCCACAGGAATCAATTAATAAATTACTCTAATAAATACAGAGTACACATTTTACACTAGTATTAGCATTTTGAATTTACAGGGGAAGTGAGACTGAGGGGGTATTTTGTTTGAAAGAGGAAAGTGATATGCTAGTTGTAAGAGAAGAAAACTGACTATATGCTGTGAAAGTTGGGGCATGATATCACACTCCATAGAATGTGATATGATCCTCATGTGTAGTATTTAGGTATACAATACATTCCCTGAGCTTTATTGTAATGGTCCGTGAACTGATTAAAATTGCTCAAATAAGTTGTGCAGAAATGCTAGATACGTATACTATACTTCAAAATGACATAGTGCATCACAGCTGTTAACAGGGGCAGAAAAATCATTAGATGATCCACTTTAGTGTTAGGAGTACCTGCTCTGGTAGGTCGTGGAAGTTGTGGTTGTGCCTGTCAATTCACAACCTGTAGGGACTAGGATACTCAGTAAGCCACGAGGTAGACTTAGTAAATATTGATCTGCTCCTGTGTGTTATAACCCTGCCCCTTAGTCACTGACATGTAATGGGGCTCAGCCAATCTGTATCAAGTGACACCTTTAAAATCCAGATCAGACCAAATTGGAGACCAGAGAGATAGACCAGGGAGTAAGAGTGAACAATATGGTGTCTGGAGAAGAGTGAAATGGCTTTAGAATGTGTGAGTGAAAGGCTATAAACACAGAAGGCTATGCAAACAATGGGTGGAGGGTATAAAGAATTACAGAGGTACACAATTTTATCCAGGGAAACTATCAATGTCAGTAGTTATAATAACAGATATAATCATAATAATTTATAATCAGTAAACGTAGCAGAGGTCTTCAGTTGTAAGATTATGTTAGACTATCCTGCTGCAAGTCTTTGGTCTGCTTGTTTCACTGCTGTAGGAGTCATATCCTACACTGCTGTTACTACTGTTCCTGCCTGGCACTGGTTCAACCTTCACCAACTATTCTGCTGAAATTCAAGAATTCACCCCCACCTGTGCGCTGGTACCTTGCCTTCAGTTCCAAATCTGCACCTGATGACCTATGTTCCCTGTCTGCTGCTGCACAGCTATCTATTGCAATGCCAGTCTGCTTCTAATCCTGCCTGTCTCTTAGCTGACTGCTGCAGCACTTACCTGTACTTCTACTGTTCCAGCACATGGGCTGATCTAAGTATTGACCTTTTTATTTAAATGTATGCACATCAAGCTTCACCTAACCTGTTTATCATTATTGTTCATACAACTGGCCAAACATGGACCTGGGCAAGGTTAGCATACATTTTCAAGATCTTCTGCTTGCAACCCATGATAATCACCTAACCCGAACTGATCAGAGACTTAACCAACTGACTGACACAGCTCCGCCCCTCTAATAAAGCTCAAATAACCTTCTCTAGTAATCCTGCCAGTTGTCATAGTTTTTTTACAGTTTGCCCTGTGCTCTTTAAATATTCAAAATGATTGTGCATATGTGGATTACATAATGTCCCTGTTGGATGGAGAAGCATATACTTTACTTCTGTGGGAACAAGATTCTTCACTCCTTGATAACTTAAAAGCATTCTCCCAAGCCTTCTGTAAAGCTTTTCTTTTTTTTTTAAATGGTATTTATTGCGAGCAAAGGAAAATTCACCACATCCAAACAAACATTATAGAAATAATACGATACAGAGATACATTGTGGCATGTAACATAAAGATTTTTATTTGTCTTTTCTCAGTTATTTTTCCTTTTTAATTAAATGCTTCTTTTTGTGGTGTTTCTAAAGCAAGCTAGAACATGTTTGTAACAGAGAAAATGTAATAGTGTAAAAGAAGAGGGGGAAGGAAAAGGAAGTGGGAGGAGGGGTATCAAGTACAAGATAGCAGACTCCCACACTCATTATCTGTCAGGTCTCAGAGTCCAAATAGCCCAACATGGAGCCCATCTTCTGTAATTCACATCTATCTAAGCAGATAATACACTCATTGAGTGAATATAGTTGATTTTTCTCAAGACTTCCTTGTACGTGATTGTCTCGGGCCAACCAGGGACTGAGCAAGATGTGTCAGCCTGCAGCTCCTAGGAGGGAAGCTTTACAACAGTCTTTTATGCCCTGAAATCTGGCCCTAACACCCTACAAAGCATATAATAAGAATTAGGAGACGGTACTGAACAAAACAATAACACTTGCGGGTGGTTTTAATAAAATTTGCCTCCCACGAGGTTGAGGTCTACAAGATCAGCCAAGGCTATAATATACCATTCAACCCACCTACCCCCCATCCACATCAAGATATATTATCTAGCAGGTCAAGTGGGAATATCCTACAGCAGCATTGCCTGCATAGAAAAGTGCAGGAGTGAATCACAGGCTGAAAGTAACCCTGAATTTACTCTTTCTATATGCCACGAGTACTGGTGGGACATTGGCGAACTGTAAATATTTGTACATAAACCCAAGTAAGATTCTGCTTCATATGCAGCAGTGACAGCATTAATGACTACAGTGGGTAGCACAACTTTTGGGCGCACGAGACTGATAAATGCACATACCCACACAAGCACGCGAGTACAGCACTCTGCACTCACTCTCTCCTCCCACTCCTTCTCCAGCTCAACCTCTGTCCCTCCGGTACTCACCCTCTCTCCCCAGCTCTCTCTCTCACCACTACTCACTCTGTCTCTCCCCCTAGTACCCACCCTCTAACCTCAGGTCTCTCTCCCCCAGTACTCACCCTCTCTCTGTGCTGGTGTGGGAATGCACTTTTGTTGGCGTGCACATGACATTGCACACGCTGCATGCGCCCAAAAGATAGCGTGCCACTACAATGCACTAATAGACCTAATACCCTGATTATACAACAAAACGCTCTAGAAGTTTCCCGGCAATACTATAACACTCATAGTCTGTATGCAAGCATTGCTGGATAGTAGCAGAAGTCAGAAATCAAATGCAAAATTAAAAAAGTAACTACTGAACTTTCTGCAGAAATAAAGAAAGTAGACGCCAAAACTGTGTTCCTGGAAGAGAAATACAATGACCTTCTACAGGTGCACAACAGGCTGGAGGAAGAAACAGCAACATTGAGAGAAGAACGGACCCATCAACAAGCGGCACAGAAAGATCTTGAAAATAGATCAAGACGACCTTATAGTCAGAGCCTTAAACGGTGAGACACCCATGATGCTGCTATCGTTGGACACAGAAAAAGCATTTTACAGAATAGACTGGGCTTTCATGAGAGAGATTCTACTGAAATTTGGCATCAGTGAAGGCTTTCTAAATAGCATAATGTTACTATATTCCAATCTGAGAGCTTATGTATCATTTCAAGGGATTAGATCACAATCATTTGATATTGCTTGGGGAACGAGACAGGGATGACCCCTGTCCCCCCTACATTTTGCACTATGCATTGAACCACTAGCAATAGTTATAAGAGGAAATCCAGACATATAAGGGGTCCACTTGGGGGACAAAGAATACAAACTCAATCTGTTGTCAGATTACATATTACTCCCGTCACGGAGCCACTAATTAGCCTTCCAAACATATTGAAATTACTCACTACATTTAACCAAAATTCAGGGTTTAAAGTGAACACTAATAAAAGTGAAGCCCTCAACGTACTTCTACCCAAGCAATTGGAGTATCTGCTGACTCTAAATTTCCCTTTTAAATGGGCCCCGAATCACACCACATATTTGGGAATTCAAATTCTGAGAGCGACAAATTTAATTTACGGAGCTAACTTCCCCAAATTGTTTAAAACAATACACAATGAATTAAGAAAGTGGTCCACCCTCAATATCTCGCGGCTATGCAAAATTCACGCCATCAAAATGAACATTCTGCCGAAAATACTATACCTGTTCTGGATAGTCTCAACCACAATTAGATTAAAAGACGTGAAAAAACCCAGGATAAATAGGGCAACAATGTCGGCATCAAAACAGACAGGAGGGCTTGCCTCCCCAGAATTGACAAGATACTACAAGGCTACGAGACTGACCCAAGTAGCTAGATGGTACACTAGAGATTCTCCTCCAGTATGGGTAGAAATTTAAAAATAAATCCTATGGGAACAGAACATACTTTCACACCAAACATTATGGTTAAGCATTCAACACAAGGTCCCCATAAAAAACCCTATCCACATGCATAAATCATACCATAAAGCTATTGAAAGAAATAAACAAAAGAACTAGCCTAATAGAAGAAGGGTCATGGCTATCTCCCCCCCCCCCCCCCCCCAGCTAGGATGGTGGGTTCAGAAGCAACTTACGATAGCTGCAGACGTATTAAGGATGAACCAGAATTGGTCCACAACAAATTTTAGTGCCAATTTTCACATACCACACAAGGAATGGTTTAACCTAATGTCAGTTAACAAGAGGTTAACCCAAATCACTAAAATCAATAAACAAGCAAATAAGTCCCCTTTCGACCAATACTGCATAAATGACCCAGAAGGAAACAAAGCTACACAATTACTTAAATGACCTAGCTGCCCCCAAAAAGTTACACTATAAGGCTATTTAGGAAGAAGAACTACAGATAACTAGATGACAAACAATGGGGAAAAATATTAAAACAAGCAGCAAATTTCTCCCTAAACATTACACTAAATGAAAACTATTCTAAAACCATCATGAAATGGTACCTCACACCATCTAGAATCCAGCTGTCCAATAGGCTAAGGGAAGGAACATGCTCAAGAGGTTGCCCAAAACTTAGGGACCCTGAAACATATACTATGGGACTGCCCCAAAATTAAACATATTTGGACAGCAACATATTCTTCCATAGAGAAGCTATGGGGAACAAAAATCCAACAAAAAACAGAGGAAGCACTACTGGGCTTGCCAATACAAGGCCTTACAAAATCAGAACAATTCCTAACAAACCAAATCTTTTTAGCAGCTAGATGCATAATTTCCAAACACTGGAAACTACCCACCCCAACTTACGAATCAGTATTACAGAAAATCCAATTCATTCAGTCCATCAGCCGAAATAGAGAAGACATACAGGATGAGACTGGTGGAAGAATCCGGTATGGTTTTTTCTTTTTATTCTTCTTCGTAAATCCTTGTGAGACAAGGAAACAAAGAATGTTTTCACTTTAAATTGCCAATTGTTAGTTCATTCAAGATGTGAATTTAATATATCAATGTATGGATGTGAATAATTCTATTCTTGCAATAAAAAATATTGGAATAAAGGCTTCCTCGTATGTTGGGGTGGATAATTTCCAGCTGTTTGCAAGTACACTTCTAGTCTTTTGGCAGGCGTGGGATCGGTAGACCTAAAAAAGCTTCCTCTGGGTTTTGAGGGATATTCATGTCACATAATTTCTCGAGGGTTGCATAGGTTTCATTCCAAATATGTTTGATTTTGGGGCAGTCCCATAACATATGTTTTAGTGTTCCTATAGTGTTACAAACCCTTAAGCAATCTCCATATAATGAAGTATTTGAGAGTTGCATTCTAGCTGGGGTAAGATACCATCTCATAATGGTTTTAAAGGCATTTTCTTTCAAGGTTATATTTAGGTTAGAGTTCACTGAATTTTTGTAAATTTTGCCCCATTGCTCACCATCTATGGTGATGTTAAAATCAGCTTCCCAAAAAGATCTATAAGATAGTTTGCTAGGTGTAGCCTGATCATTTAAATAATTGTAAAGTACAGTGATATTTTTCTTGTTGTTTGAGTTGTAAAAACAGCATTGTTCAAAGGCGGTATACTGGCTAGTTTATTGTCCCTGGAAATGTGTCCTAAATTGCTGTTAATCAGCATCAGGTTAAACCATTATTTAAATGGTAGATGGTATCTCGTGCTAAATTCTGTCAGGGACCAATGCTGAGATTCCATTTGTATGTCTGCTATGATTGTCATCTGTTTTTGAATCCACCAGAGTAGCTGGGTATTTTTGTTTATTGAGGAGTCTCTATGGGGTAGCCAGAGGGGTGAAAGCCATGATTATTTTACTATCAGTTGGGATTGTTTGTTTATTTGTTTCCCTAGTGTGATAGAGTAGCTTACACTTTGGGGAAGTGGTTTCAAATTAATCTTGTGGTGTATGCTTAGCCATAATGCCTGACTAATTTTTTGTTTGTTAATGCAGGACATGTTTTTCTATTTCTACCCACACCGGGTGGGAGTCTTTGATATACCATTTAGTCAGTTTAGCTAGTCTAGCAGCCTTTTATCTCGACACATCTGGAGTGGCTAAGACACATTTCTTTTTTGAGGCTTTTTTTATTCTTAGCTTTTTACTGTCCCAGATAAAGGGAGAGATTGCCTTCTGTAAATTTGATAAATCTTTTAATCTGATTGCGGTTGGGATAGTCCTGAAAAGGTACAGTAACTTAGGAAGAGTATTCATTTTAATAGCATGAATTTTACTAATCTTTGAGTAGATCTTTAATGATATTGGGATAATTAACATTTTAGATTAGCTTAGTATATCTGGGAATGTAAATTCCGAGATATTTTATGTGATTCAAAGCCCATTTGAAAGAGAAATTCGATGCTAACAAGTTTTCTAATTGCTAAGGCTGAGAGACATTAAGGGCCTCACTTTTATTCGTGTTTACTTTAAAATCCAAAATGTGACTAAATTTACCCACTACTTTAAATAAGGTAGGAAGGCTAATAAGCGAGTTGGTAATGGTGATTAAGATATCATTGCCAAAGAGGGTGTCGCTAGCAGCTAACAAAGAGGAAGCAAAACAACACAGCTCCCTGCTATAAGGCTTTAAAAAACAAACATGAAAATACCAAACAATTTGGATTATATTTGATCTACAAGATCAGGTTACAGTGACTGAACAGTCTAGATTGCTCTGGAACTGTGCAGCAACGTTTGGACTTCACTTTAACAGCAGATCTAAATAATCTACTGGACTAAAAGGTACTGGATGGATATACATGAAGGAACAATCTGACCCCAAACACAACACACATTTGGCATCTATGTGTTGAAGCAGGAGAAAGAGGTTTTGGAGGCAAGAGACAGACATCTTTAAACCCTGTTGCAGGACATTGGTACAACTTGTTTTTCTGTTTGGAGGATTCAGCAGTAGGAGACCTGCTCCAAGTGTCATTGAAGCAAAAACCCTATATACATGTACTGAGGATTGATGGAAGGGGGGCTCCTATATTGCCCTAATGCAAGGGTATGTGAGAAAGCTTCCTGCAAGCCTCAGTTAATAGAGACCTTTACTGGAATAAGCTTTACAAAACCAACAGGTTCTCATAATTAAAGCATGATTGACTTTCCTTGGAAAACCACAACTTTTACTATCCTGATAAATCAGGCAATCAATAAACTGTGTAAATACTTTTCTGATTATTGCCTGCTACGCAGAAAGGAACTACCTATACTTACAAAGCTCACGAGTGCCATCTATTGGCTTGGTACTCCACCTTGCCATTGCATGTAAACAACAGTTCCTGGACTCAACAGCGCTATCTATTGCTATTGAACTTTATCACCAAGCTCTACATTGCCATCTATTGGCTGAGAGTGCAGTTCCTAGACTCAACAGAGCCATCTATTGCTATTGAACTACATTACTAAGCCCATCTATTGGCTGAGAATGGAATCACATGCTATCAAGACCCAACAGTGGGTCTGTGAATATTGAGCTCAATACCCTCTGTCCATATTGGTATAACTGTTTTTCCACTTCTCAATTACTATTTTTACATCTTTCAAGCAATACTGATCTGCTATCTTTTGGTTGGTTACCTCTGACTACAGAAACTGAAATAAAGACACAACTCAAGACAACTTGATTATCCAAAGGAGTAATACTATACAACCATATAAATACATTTTCCAGGAATTGTCACCATTGGTGGTCAGTGTTATTTTTTAAGAGGACTCGCTGCACTCATTACTATGTAAAAAACACTACCCCCTCCCTATGTGAGGGCACTTACTTAAGCAAAGTGACATCTATATGAAGTAAACTCAGAACCCTGAAGACGTTATGGTCATTAGAGATGGCAGGTGTATCAACAAGATGCAACACCAAAGATATGCAAACTTATTGTACACCAAGAAAAACTTTACAAGCGCCTCAACAAGCCTCTACGCCAACTAAGAATACCACTTCATCAAATATGGAGGCATCCACCCCAAGGACGAAGGTGGACATTCAAGACCTGAAGGAACTGATGTCCTCCTTTAGAACTGAGATCAAGTCGGAAGTGGCTACGGAAGTCGGAAAGGTGGCTACGGAATTATCTACGGAGATAAAGGCAGTAGACTCCAAAACAACGCTACTGGAGGATAGTTACAATGATCTTCTTTGTGCACATACGCGACTTGAGGAGGAGATGGTCCTAATATAGGAGGAACAATCTTTTCAACAGTCTGTCCAAGAAGATTTAAAGGAACAGATCCCATAGACAAAATGTCCGTATAAGGAACCTCCCTGAGTCAGTGAGAGATCTCCTGCAATATTTACTAGAACTATGCAAATTTCTTCTGCCAGACATGTGTGAAGAGGAATATAGAGTGGACAGAGTCCACAGAGTGCTGGGGGGTCGGTCATCCAACTCTGATCGACCAAGAGATGTTATAGCATGGTTCCATTATTTTTCCACCAAAGACAAATTCATGAGAGCGGCTAGAACCAGTATCCCTGAAGTAGAAGGCTCCCAACCAAGTATCTACTCAGATTTGTCTGTGACAACTCTATTTAAGAGAAGGACGCTAAAACCCATTCTGGAACTTGTGCTAGCCAGAGGTTGGAAATACACCTGGGGTTTTCCTTTCTGGCTGAACATCTCCAAGGAGGGGAAATTGTACATCATTCGATCTTTTGAAGACGGAGCTACACTTCTCTCTTCATGGAACATTCGGGTACCAGAAAATTTCAACCCTCCTCCTGAATCAACCCCGCAACAGAGGCGAAGTCTGAGAAGCCAAGCTCCTACAACAAAATAAATATGCCTCTCATTATTTGTCTAATTGACATATCAATACTAGGGGACTTCACTTAAGCATATTGGTCTACATATTGGAAGTACCCTGAAATGCTACCTATTATTTATCTCCTTTTTCCGCAGTTATATGCTTGTTTACACATACGTTTTATCTTGCAATGTCACTTACAATGTTACCAAATATTTTAAAAGTGCCCCTATAGGGCATAAATATAGTTTAATTTTTAGGCAAACCTTCTCAGTATTCATTGTTCTAGTTGGCTCACTGATTAAAGTTTACAGGACAGCGATTGCTCTCCTCTAAGTAATTTAAGTTACTGATACTTCTACTTTTTATTTTCTTCTCTTTTTCTTCCTTTTCTTTCTCCTCCTTAGTATACCATAGAAATATATCTTTACTCACGTAGTTACTATAACAAAATTGCCTATCTCCTCTGAGGTACCAGTAAGCTAGTTAACTATGAATATCATTTTCGATCACAAAGTTGTTGCATGAATTGTCTAAGTCTGGTTTATCCTGCTCTGACTTCTTTTTGTCTTTTTTTTCATATCCATATTTTTCTCAGGGAATCGGCCCTTAATTAACAGATCTCAGTCTCTTGCTCCTCGTGTCCCAGCCAGGAGATCATCTTGCTTCAGTCTAGTAAAAAGACTGACTGATTAGTTGATATCCTCAGTCTCTTTCCTCTATCTCAGCACCAGGTAAGTCATGGACATTAAAATAATTTCACATAATGCACAAGGCTTAAATGAGCCATAGACTGGGAGCAGATATTGACATGATACAGGAAACTCACTTTTAAAAAAATCAATACCTTAATAGTGGGGAAAATCGTACTCACAATCATATCATGCATCTGCTACAGATAAAACAAAAGGTATCTCAATTTTGTTTCACAAAAGCCTTAATTTTCAACACACTAACACTCAAAAAGACATTGAAGGCAGATATATTGCAGTTCATGGAATTATTAACAATAGTTAAGTATCACTTCTCAATGTCTATGCACCAAATTCAGACCAGCCCACTTTCTTTCGCAGAATCTCAAATCTAATTTCCAATTGAAAGAAGCATTGCTTAAATTTGGCCTTATTGAAAACTTCGTAGGAAGCATTATGACATTGTATTCTGCCCCTAGGGCCTATCAGGGTTTTTAAGTCTCAATTATTTAAGATAGATCGGGGAACAAGACAGGAATGTCCTTTATCGCCTCTACTTTTTGCTCTATGTTTAGAACCACTAGCGGTAGCATTAAGGGAAGCTCCAGATGTTAGTGGAATCAAGTTAGACAATAAAGAATATAAGCTAAGCCTATTTGCGGATGATATTCTCCTCACAGTTACTAACCCATTAATAAGCTTACCTAGTCTATTTAAAACATTGACCAATTTTGGCCATATATCAGGATTTAAAATGAACACAAATAAAAGTGAAGCTCTTAATGTTTCACTGCCCAAGCAACTGGAAAATTTGCTGACCTTAAACTATCCCTTTAAATGGTCCTCACATCATATAAAGTACCTAGGTATTCATATCCCTAAATTTACTAAACAGATATGTGATGCCAATTACCCCATTATTTTTAAAGAAATATATTCAGACCTTCGCACCTGGTCTTCATTAAATATCTTGTGATTTGGTAAAATACTCACCACTAAAATGAGCACCCTCCCTAAACTGCTATACCGTTTTAGTACTATACCATCATCAAGATAACTCTTAAAGACATATCAACATTACAGAATGCAATATTTAAATTCATCTGGGGCAATAAGAAACCTAGAATAAATAGGGCGACCATGACAGCATCAAAACAGAAAGGAGGTTTAGCAACTCCTGACCTTCTACGATACTATAAGGCGGTGAGATTAGCCAAAATGGCTAAATGGTATATTAAGAGAGCCCCCCCAGTTTGGGTGGAGATAGAACGTCAAGTTTTATGGGACCAAAATATTCTCCTGAACCAAATACTATGGCTAAGCATCCATCAGAGTATTAATTTAAAATCCCTTCCTATGTGTCTGAGTCACTCCATCGTACTATGGAAGCAAATCAACAAGTGAACTCCTCTACTACAAAATGGCTCATGGCTACCCCATGCAGACTTATCAATCAATAAAAATTGCCAATTCGCTTGGGGGATTAGAAGTCAGATAACAATTGTTGCAGATGTACTGTTAGAATGTCAAAACTGGTCTCCATCGGACTTTGGCATAAATTACTGATTGCCACACAAAGAATGGCTTAACCTGATGATGATTAGGACACAAGTGGGACAAACTGCAAAAAAAAAAAAATAATTAGTTAGCAAAACTCCCTTTAGGCATTGTTGCTTACACAACTCAAAAGGTAAAAAAAAACCTCACTATTATTTCTAAGTACCTAAATGAACAGGCCAAGCCTAATAATTTGTCCTATAGGGCCTCCTGGGAGGCTGAGCTCAATATTAGCCTAGATGATGAACAATGGGGTATAATTATCAAAAACGCAGCAAACTCCTCTTTAAACATTATATTGAAGGAACATTTTTACAAAACTATCCTGAGATGGTACCTTACCCCAGCTAGACTTCACTGTTCAAATAGTTGGATGTCAATTGCATCCTTAAAACATATGTTATGGGATTACCCCAAAGTTCAGCACATTTGGATAGCAACCTATAATACCCTGGAGAAACTATGGGATACAGTTATTCCTCCTTCTAAAAATGCACAATTTCTATCAATTTCTATTTCTGGCTTCTAGATGCATAATTACAAAACATTGGAAAAAAACTGTTCAAGCCTTTGAGGAGGTTCTACGGAAGATTGAGTTTATTCGCTCCATAAGTGTCTGCTGAGATAGATGCAAAATACAGGAAATGGGCCTCCTGCTGGGATATGTGGATGCTGAGAGTTGGCCGATGAGGTTGGTGAATGTAGACCTTGAAAGAGGGTAATATCTTTCCTTCTTTTTCTTCTTCTTTTTATATATTGTTTTTTATTTTGTATTGTTAGAATATTGCTTAGTATTACATTAGAAATACTAGGAGAAGTTAAGTGTACTTCTTTAACAAAAACAAAAATGAGTGAGAAAGAGTTGCAGTAAATGTGTTTATTATAAGCTGTAAAGTGTCATACTACAATGTTTTGTATTCTTTCATTATGAAGACATGTTCAAATGTGTTGTAACCTACTTTTCTCATAATGAAAATGTATGTAACACACACCTAGCGTTAGAAGTAGAGAATAATTACCAGCTTTACTATAAGGCTGAAAGGCTATCTATATTTGTTCCTTTTCTCCCTCACTTGGAGAGTACACGTCTGAGTAGTGGATGGATTTCCCGAATGACCACATGATGGCGATGGATTTCACTAGTACAGTTTAATCCAGAGAATTAGCAGAAGACCATATATGGTATTCTTGAACACATGGGTGTGTGTAACTTTGAGAACCGGATATGTCTAGTTTTACATGTGGCCGAAGGAATCCTTTGTGTGGACAGCTGACCAGTGAGGGGACTTTGTGAAGGACATGTGACCTAACTGACCAGTAAGAAGTAAAGGAGGAGTATGGTGGTGGAATTCAGAATATAGAGTATATAGGTAGCATACCTGGTTGCTTCTGCCTTTTTCCTCTTTGCAATCTACAGCTCTCTGGAGCTCTTTATATCTACAGCTCTCTTCACTACACTGTGAAGGCCTGGTAAAATATCATACTCTCATAAACACACATGGACATAATTGGTAGCTTTAAAATGCCTTTCTGCTAAGTTAAGAGATGTTGTTTCCATAGTATTATCATGTATTATTAATGTACTTGTATTAACTATTGTGTTCTAATAAATGCACATTTTGTAACCATAAATCTGTAACGCCTCTTGAATATATATATATTTATAAATTTGTTTTTCCGTAGAAGGCAAGGATCTCAGGATGAGATTAGGATAATTATTATAATCATAATTAATATGATTATGAATATTAATATTGTAATTAATTAATTTAACTGTTTTTATAACAGTTAATGGCGAGTCAGACCATTTTTTGGATCCAGAGACATCAGAGTGAGACGGGATTGGAGTAAGACGGACATCATTTCTGGGGATCCATTGGTATCCAGACGGAGACATCAATTTGGGGTGCACACCTTTTTTGATTAGGGACCGTGCTGAAGACACATCAAAGTGTAAGTAATGGAGATAATTGCTAAATATGCTGAATGTAGCAATTTTGAACCAGTGATTGTTGTAAATGATAGTATGCTTAGCAGAATACATGATTTATGGTTACAGTGTGAAAACCAAAATAAGCAAATTGATAAGAAAAAATGGTGCTTAACCAAGGAGAGAAATAAGTTACAGAATTGTATGAAATTGATAATGTGTATTAAGAACCAGATGAATATGGCTATAATGGGGAGTATTCCAGTTGCAGCAGTTACAGGGACTAGTCAAGAAACAGACTGCTGTCCAAAATGTGGCATAAGTGCAGAGTATGTGAATACTTTAGAAGATAATTATCATGCAAGAGGACAATAAGTAGCCTCACTCAGAGCATTTTTATCTGATCAAAAACATCTAATTGCAGTAATTGATAGTAATGAGCCAGCTTGTGCGTCAGAGGAAGAGGGTGGATTACATCTTGTAGATGATGAGCAACAAGTAAGAGAAAGAAATTATGTAAGGGGTAGTTCTGATGTTAGTAGGACTATACCAGACTTAACCCCTCACATAGTAAGATCTCACCCACTAAGTTTAAGTCAAGTACCATATGCTTCACATTCAACACCATGTGAGAGAAATTGAGAGAGGAATTCTATAACATCAGAGGCATCTTCAATAATCAGACAACAAGACCGAGATAAAATAGTGAAACAGTAAATAAAGTTTAAACCATTATTCACACAATATGATGCAAAGATAGATGTGTTGTCCAATATGTCTAATTTTGAGTCATCTGTGAAACAGTACATGCTTTCTCCTAAAGAGGCATGTGTTATGTTAAAATTGTGGCTTCTAGGAGGTCTAGCATCTAGATTAGAGGCCCCAGTTAGTGGTCCAAATGATAGCAATAGAGATTGGTTTAAAGAAGACAAATGGGGTACAGAAGGGGACAGGCTGAGAGCTGTGTCTAGGTTAGTCACAGGGAACAGAGACTTAGATAGCCATTCGCTTGCTGAGATGAGAGTAACTGTACAGGATGATCCATGGGTGTTTGCTTCTAAATTTGAGCAAGTGTACAGACTCACACATAGAGTGCCCCCAGATCAGACCCAATCAGATATGTTACAGTATCTAGTGAGAAAATTTACTTATCTGGACCCTAGCATACAAATGATAGCAGAAGAGAAAGACACCATGCATGCTGTGTTGTGTATTATTGGTAAAGCACGGCAAAACATTTTAAGGAGAGGAGTCACAGGGCCACGTAAAATTGCAGTTGTGACTACTAATGAAGGAAAACGTAATCCCTTGGAAATTTCCTTCAGAGGGATTTGTAATCATTGTAATAAGCCTGGACACAGATTCAGAGATTGCAGGCTGAGGATGAGAGAGCATAAGCAATGTGAGGGATGGCAGGCACATGCATCAGATCCTCCAAAACATAGGCATGATCAGGCATACTCAAATACTTCAGGGCCTACAAAGGATAGGCAGGATCAGAAGTTTTCCTTTAGACAGATAAATCAGGACAGGAATTTGCTCCAAAGACCAGGCCTGGGAATAATCTGTATGGGCCAGCACAGGAAGCTTTAAGGATGATAATGGTAGGGATGAATAGGAATCAAGAGAGGCAGTATGAGAATAATTCCTCTCTGACATCCTTATCTGACTGACTAACACTGGCCCTGGGAGACATGGTTCCTATTTGTGGTACATTTAGGGATCATTCTGGACGCCCCTATGTCAATGGTGTGATTGTGGGCCATCACACAAAATTGCTCATTGACACAGGTGCTTCAGTGACTTTGACGGATTTGCCACTAAGTCCCCCATATAGGGCAAAACAGACATTTCTAGTGGGACTTGGGGGATCCCAGTCCCAGGCTTTTCTAATTCCAAAAGTAACTGTGACATTAGGACAGCAGTGGATTAAATAAATTCCAATATGGCAGAGTAGAAATACAGAAGGTACTATACTTGGTGCTGATGTCATGAGAGCAGAAGGGATGATAGTGGATCTTTGTAACAATGTACTGTGGAGGGACACAAGAGGAAGGAAACCTGTTATGTTAGATGAGTCTTCCCTGAGTCCAGTGGCATCCATTGTATCAGTTCCTTCAGAAAGGGTGTGGCCGGAGACTGGTATCCACTCTGATCTGAGGAAGTTGGTTATGGATTTCCCTGACATGTGGGCTCAACATAAAAATGATTGTGGGATATTGAGAGATGTAGAGATTAAGATTACAGGTCCTGACCCTCCTCCACAAAGACAGTACCGCTTCCCAACAGAGGCTATAGAACCAGTTACTGAGATTATTGATCAGCTTGAACAGCAGGGTGTGATTAGGAAATGTTCTTCTTTTAATAATTCACCATTGTGGCCAGTAAAGAAGAGTAATGGAAGCTGGAGATTAACTGCAGATTTTAGGATGATGAACAAATCTACTCCTCCAGTAACAAATTTAGTTGCTTCCACTCCTGAAGTTATAGCTAAGCTGAGCGCCACCTGCTTATGGTATTCAGTGCTAGATGTAGCCAATGGATTCTGGGCTATTAAACTTGCTCCAGAATGTCAATATAAGTTTGCCTTCAGTTTCAGAAATATTCAGTATACATTCAATTCTCTCCCACAAGGCTTCCATAGTTCCCCAACTTACTTTCATTAGGCCCTAGCAAAGGTCTTAGAAATGTTCTCTGCCCCAGACAGTATCATACAATATGTGGATGATATCTTGTTACAGACAGAGACAGTTGAGGAACACATTGAATTGCTAAGAGAATTGTTTGGTTTAATTTCCAAATCGGGCCTGAAGTTTAATACTGCAAAGGTTCAGTTGATGAAAGAGAAGGTAACATTTTTGGGGGTGTCAATCCAAAGAGGAACAAGATGTCCTACCAAGGATAGAGTGGTAGCAATACTACAGGTACCCAGACCTTTCAATAGACAGTCGTTAAGAACATTTTTGGGATTGGTGAATGCAAAGCCTCTCTATGATCTCTTGAAAGGAGAAGAGACAGGACTGATTACATGGGGTAGTGAGCATGAGGATTCATTCAGTGTGTTAAAGGACGATTTAGCATCAGCTCCAGCTCTTGCCACTGTTGACAGTGAGGCTCCATTTGCCCTACAAACATGTACTACTGCCACTTCAATTTCTTCAGTTCTTCTGCAGGAGAAGGCTGGGAAATGGAGGCCTGTAGGCTATTTTTCCAGACTCCTTACTCCAGTAGAGAGAGTATATGATTTGTGCATCAAAGCTTTGTTAGGGGTACATTGGGCAGTTCAAGCTACAGAGCATATAGTGGGATTTAGGAAGCTGATTCTCCAAACACCTCATACACCATTGCAGTTGTTGCTCGAGAAAACCCTAAGTGGAGTCTCCACTCAGCGCCTTACCAGGCTGACAGATTTACAACTCTGTGACATTACTGTACAGCATAATGCAAAATATATCTTGCCACAGTTAATGTACATACAGGGAGAACCACATGATTGTGTAGAGACCCACATTCACAGAGAGTCACCACCTAAATTATTTAGGGACAAAACCATCTCCCAAGATCTACAGATCTATGTGGATGTATCAAGATTTTGGCAGGATGGCAGATTCCATACTGGATTTGCAATATGGGTCCCTTCTATGCAATTGGAAGTCAAGATTATGTTGCCACGTTCCTTTTCAGCACAGAGAGCAGAACTAGAAGTCATTTCCATGGCATGTCACAGGTTTGACACACAACCTATTAGTATTTACAGGGACAGTGCCTATGTTACTAGGTCACTGACAGAGTACCTACCAATATGGGATCTAAGGGGATGGTGGATTCAGCAGGAAAACCTTTGTCACATGCAATGGCTTTGAGGAAGTTAGTTGACTGGGGAACACAACACCCATTACAGGCAGCTATACTTAAGGTTAAGGCACACACAAATTCCACTGATGAACATTCACGTGGAAATGCACATGTGGATATGTTGGTTAAACAGGCAGCCTTAGAGGGGGAACCATGGCAACCAGGAGAGGCGGATACAGAAGCAGGGGATGCATGGAGACAACACCATGATACACATATAGCAAAGGTTACAAAAGAGACATCAGAAGTACCAGACCTACAAAAAGAGCAGGCTAAAGATATTAACCTTTCTCTTTTGTTATAGAACCAGCAAAGACTCCCTAGTGGGTACTCTATTCAGGATGGGTTAATTTGCTATAGTAGTCATACAGAGCCACAGGCAAAACGTATTTTTGTAGTCCCAAAGCATTTACAGAGACAAATTACACAGCAAACTCACTCTCTCTTGGGACACATTGGTCACAGTACCTTAGAATACCACCTTAGACAGAAATATTTTTGGAGTTAGCAACATCAGCTCAACAGTGTATTCAAGAATACCTTAGCTCATAGTACCAGTAGATGATGATCCCTGGAAATCTATTCAGATTGATTTTATAGGCCCACTTCCACTATCAAAGGGGGGTCTTAGATATGCCTTAGTCATTGTGGATATTTTTTCTAAATGGGTTGAAGCTTTTCCTCTTAGGCGTGACACTGCACAAGCTACTGCAAAAGCATTATGGGAACATGTTTTCAAGGTGGGGTTTTTCTGAACTCATTGAGTCAGACAGAGGTACACATTTTACTGGACAGATAATGCAAAGCCTCTGTGCCCTACTGGGAATACAGCAGAGATTCCATGTTCAGTATCACCCACAACCCTCGGGTATAGTAGAACGCATGATTTGAACCATTAAGTCTAGGTTAGCCAAAATACTTACACAATATGGTAATTTTTGGGTTACACACTTACCAGCAGTTCTAATGGCTATTAGAGCTACACCTGCCACTGCTACTAAATGTTTTCCCTATCAGCTCATGACAGGGAGACATATGGCACTAGGCCAGCCAGGTAATCCTCAATTGTCCACTCCCCTGAGAGAAGCCGTGTCAAGAAACCAATATCTCTCCCAAATTCAGGAGCAGTTAAGATTACTGCTACATTTTGCTGCCTCTAATATGGCCCCAACTAATTGTAAAGTGTCATCTAAAATTCAAACTTTGTTTGAAAAGGGGGGAATGATCATGATTAAAAAAAATTATAAAAATTCTCCATGGGATGCTACATTTCAGCTGATTTCACGGAGAATAAGGTTGACAGATTGGCTAGTTTCTAAACACTTTCAACATTTTTCCACAATTACAGCTACTATGGAAAGGTCTTTAATTAGATGGGTAATGGGTACCAGAAAAAGAAGTAAGAGGGATAATGTGGATACCGTGTTGGAAGGTGTAGGAACTGGTCTAGGGGTTGTGAATTCTATTGATATTTCCAGTCTGACTACAACCTTACAGTCTGAGGGTTCGTTAAATTCAAAAGGGTTACACACACAACAAACCATAAATACACTTGTAGAGGGACTGACAAAAGCAGTGATAGATATACAGGGCCCTGCTGTACAGCATATTCAGGAGATATTGGTAGGGGTAATTGGGAGGTTAAGGGAAGTGTCTTGGGATTGTGTATGTCTTTAGATGCAAATCGAGCTATCAACTGATTTTAAGATCCTGGCGCAAGCTATGGATAATAACCATACCCCTTTGGGAGGTTGGCAGCAAGCTGAAATTAACAGGTTTGCTTCTGAGCACAAAGAGTTATGGGTGAACAGTTGGCTGGGTTGCAAGGGAAATATATGTAGAGCTAATTCATTAGTACCAACCAGGGGAACATACCAAAACATCTACCATATGACATAATTGGGAACTCCAGTAACAGAATCACATGTTTTACATCATGAGTTAGAGTTTCCCAACTTCATAGTAAATGGTACCACCATAGTAGATGTGGAAGGTTGCATGAGATTCCCCACGAAAATCTAATGTCTACCCATTCAGGTTAGAACAGTATTTGATTCATGCTGGCATAACGATTCATACTGCCAAGGGTTTGTAGAAAAGGTTATACCCCAAGATATGATATTCCCCTAAGGACATGGAAA
This sequence comes from Discoglossus pictus, assembly GCA_027410445.1. NCBI lineage: Eukaryota > Metazoa > Chordata > Amphibia > Anura > Alytidae > Discoglossus > Discoglossus pictus. The sequence goes on from CM050171.1 coordinate 91,976,227, forward strand.
GGTGTGTTTTGTTTCATTGAAACCAAGGGATGAGATACACATATGGTTTCAACATTGTCAGCCTTATTAAATTCTGATTCTGTAAAAAGGGCTCTATTTAAGCACACATCATATTTTATTTACAGAAGTTTTTAGTTATTGAAGACCTTGCTTTTGGATAGAAGTTCATTAACTAAAAACTTCTGTAAAAAAAATATGCTGTGTGCTTAAATAGAGCCCTTTTAAATTTACCGAATTGCAATTTAATAAGGCTGTGTATATCTAGGGAACAGATTACTCAGGGAATTTACTGTGTCATAGACTATCCGGTGAGAATAAGTTCACAGCAGTTTAAGATATTAAACAGTGCCACAGATATTAACCTACAATAAAACCCTGGGGTCTCCTCTGATTGTACCAATTGTATCAGACAACACACCTTGGCAGAAATGGGTAATGCAACTTAAAGATGATCATATACTGCTCAAATACCTACAAAATTTTGGAGAAAGGGTACACATACATTTTCACCATCAACAGCAAGAACTCCAAAGGATTGAACATACATTTTCTGATCTGTCAAGTGCATCCTGGTGGCAGAAATTAGTTAATTTATTTTCAAAACACTCGTCACGGGGTTCTGCTTTTGGAAATCTTATATTACACCCATTCATAATTGTGTTAATATTGTCTATATTATGTATTATTATTCAGATATGCATGTGTTGCTATCTAAAATCCATGATAGCACGTATATATCATTTGTACTATTGTATACGTATTGAAACAGCTCTAGTAAAATAGCAGAAACACACATAGCGGGGTATAGCAAACTTTTCAAATTAATCATATACTCACTCTTATACTCTTCTTAAGCTTCTATTGGAATGAAAAGGTTCATGTGTCTTTCATTGCCAAAGGGGGGATGTAACACACACCTAGTGTCAGAAGTAGGGAATAATTACCAGCTTTAATATAAGGCTGAAAGGCTATCTATATTCGTTCATTTTCTCACCCACTTGGAGAGTACACGTCTGAGTAGCGGATGGATTTGACGAATGACCACATGATGGCAATGGATTTCACTAGCACAGTTTAATCCAGAGAATTAGCAGAAGACCATATATGGTATTCTTGAATGCATGGGTGTGTGTAACTTTGAGAACCAGATATGTCTAGTTTTACATGTGGCCGAAGGAATCCTTTGTGTGGACAGCTGACCTGTGAGGGGACTTTGTGAAGGACATGTGACCTAACTGACCAGTAAGAAGTAAAGGAGGAGTATGGAGGTGGAATACAGAATATAGAGTATATAGGTAGCATACCAGGTTGCTTCTGCCTTTTTCCTCTTTGCAATCTACAGCTCTCTGGAGCTCTTTCCATCTACAGCTCTCTTCACTACACTGTGAAGGCCTGGTAAAGTATCATACTCTCATACACAAACATGGACATAATTGGTAGCTTTAGAATGTCTTTCTGCTAAGAGATGTTGTTTCCATAGTATTAACATGTATTATTCATGTATTTGTATTAATTATTGTGTTCTAATAAATGCACATTTTGTAACCATAAATCTGTAACGCCTCTTGAATATATATATATTTATAAATTTGTTTTTCCATAGAAGGCAAGGATCTCAGGATGAGATTAGGATAATTATTATAATCATAAGTAATATGATTATGAATAATACTATTGTAATTAATTCATTTAACCGTTTTTATAACAATGTATTTAAAAAAAAAACGCTATCACCAGAGGTTCGATACATAGTTGCAAAAAGCAGTGGAGACAGGGGACACCATTGTCTTGTTCCTCTGGAAATTTTAAATAGTTGGGATCTAAATCCCTGATAAGAAATAAATGATCTTGGGGCTGAATACAGTGCCATGATACTCCCTAGAAAAGGTTAACAGAGATCAAATCTAAGCAAAACCTCTTTCATGTAGATCCAATCAATCCTGTCAAAATGCCTTCTCGGCATCTTCTAGGGATAGCAGCATCAGATGTATATTTTATATTGGAGGCTAGGTTATAAATTTGCCTTGTGTTATCGGGTGCCTCCCTACCTGGGATAAAGCTTACCTGGTCCGGATGGATCACAGACGTAATAGTAAGGCCAGTCTGTTTGCCAGAAGCTTGGAGTACAGTTTAATGTCATTTTTAATTAGGGATATTGGTCGGTAGCTGTTGCATTGGGTGGGGTCTTTACCTTCTTGGTGTAAGACAATAGTCTTCACTTTCAAGAATTCTGCTTTCATGGCTTTGCCAATGAGAAAATCATTAAAGAGATGTTGAAGATGAGGTAAGAGAGTTTCCATGAATTGTTTTTAATAGCAATTAGTGAACCCACCCGGACCATGAGCCTTATGGGGTTTTGCTGCTTTGATTACAGGTTTAATTTCTTCTACAGAAATAGGGGTAGTAAGGGAATCTATTTTATCTTTTAATTTGTGGGAATTTGATTGTCGATAGAAATTTGTTAATTTGGGATTTATGACTTTGTGTCCCAGAATGGGAATTTGTCCAGTATAGCACGGCATAGAACTGTTCAAAGGTCCTTGTAATTAGTTCTGGTTGGTGTATAATGGTATTTTCTCTGCTTAGCAGTTTAGGGATAAATGAGTTAGCCCTCTGCTGTTTAAGTCTCCTGGCTAACATTGTGTCGGGATTATTGGAGGCTGCCTTATGGACTGCCCATACCCCCATCCTGTCTACCTCGCCATCACTGTTTAGAGTAAAGAAGCCTACAAGTGCTTTGTGGATTTTCTCTTTTGTTAATGGGTCAATGAGGAGTGCTGGGTTTAATGTCTAAGAGGGGGACAGACCCTTTGGGAGCAGATCACACAATGACACACTAACAAGGTTGTGGTCAGACCATGAGATAGGATGGATTGTTACTTCAATTAGTTTAGAGGCCATTTGTTGTTGTAACAGTATATATTCAATATGTGAGTGGGATTTAGGTCTGGCCAAGTAAAAGGTAAAGTCCTTAACTTTTTGGTTCATTCCCCTCCATGTGTCAAATAAGCAGTTGTACTTGAAAATTGATTTGAAGGTTTTCGTAGCGGTGGGAACTAGGGTGGGGTTAGTGAGTCCGGATGTATCCTTTATTGGATCTAGGACCACATTCATATCACCTCCTACGATCCAAATAGAGTGTTGCCAATTGGATACTAAATCGGATATTTTGTGAAAGAAAGCTGTGTCAAGCAGCAACACTTTCCTTTCATTATTGGTTCCATGTACTGCAATGTACAAGAGCCTACTAGAAATTAAGCTATCTTAGATTTACTCATCACAAATAATATTGATATAGTATCTAATGTTGGAATAGGGCAACCTTTGGGAAACAGTGATCACAACACAGTCTCGCTTGAGATTGAATTAAAAAAACAAAATTTTAAGGGGCCAACAAAAACTCTTAATTTTAAAAGGGCAGATTTTAACGGTCTAAGGGCAGCAATACAAATTATAGACTGGGACAGAGAACTGGCAGGTAAAAACACTGACCACAAGTGGACAACATTTAAATCCTTACTAAATATACATACACATCGGCATATACTGTGTGGGAATAAAAGTAAAAGAAGTAAATCCCCTCCAATGTGTCTTAACAATGATTTAAAGATCAAGATACGGAGTAAAAAACAGGCATTTAAATTATACAAACAAGAGGGGACAGAGACTGCTTTACAGAAATACAAGGAAATCAACAAGGCTTGCAAAAGGGCGATTAGACTGGCTAAAATAGAAAATGAAAAATTAATTGCAAAAGAGAGTAAGACTAACCCTAAAATATTTTTAAGTATATTAATGGGAAGAAGGCGAGGATGGAAGCTATAGGAACATTACAATGTAACACAGGCCGTCTGATAATTAGTGACCAGGAAAAGGCAGAGGAGCTAAATAGGTTAATTTCTTCGGTATACACAAGGGAGGTACCAGTGGTTGGGACACGGCAACATAATGGGGCTACACTACCTTTGCCAAATAATTGGTTAACACAGGAAGTAATCCAAAAGAGGTTGGAAAAAATAAATGTTAATAAAGCCCCGGGTCCTGATGGAATACATCCAAGGGTACTAAGGGAACTGGGTTCTGTAATAGCCAAACCATTATATTTAATTTTTCAAGATTCACTCAACACAGGGTCTTTACAAGATGACTAGAGAAAAGCTGATGTGATACCTATATTTAAAAAGGGAGCAAGAGCAAATCCGGGGAATTATAGACCAGTGAGCCTCACTTCTGTAGTGGGGAAGCTTTTAGAAGGGTTAATAAGGGATAATATACAAGAATATGTCTATTTGAACAGGATTATAAGTAGGAGTCAACATGGGTTTATGAGGGATAGGTCATGTCAAACAAATCTAATTAGTTTCTATGAGGAGGTTAGTAGGAACCTGGATCAAGGCAACTCAGTGGATGTAGTCTTTTTGGATTTTGCAAAGGCTTTTGATACAGTGCCACATGGGAGACTATTGTGCAAACTTAGAGATACAGGAGTTGCAGTAAATATCTGCTCATGGATTGAGAGCTGGCTAAAAGACAGGAAGCAAAGGGTTGTTGTAAATGGAACATACTCCGATAGGACTAATATGGTAAGTGGGGTTCCTCAGGGTTCAGTATTAGGTTCTAAGAGGTAGGATTGGAGTGTGGTGTCTCCATTTTCGCTGATGACACAAAGTTGTGCAAGGTAATTAAATCAGATAGTGATGTGCTTTCCATCAAAAGGGATTTACATAAATTTGAGGAATGGGCATCTAAATGGCAGAAGAGATTTAATACGAATAAATGTAAAGTTATGCATCTGGGAAGGAAAAATAGCCATGCAATTTATAATCTTAATGGAGCAAATATAGGGGTATCAGATATTAAAAGGGATTTGGGAGTGCTTGTGGACAACCACCTAGGTAACAGTACTCAAAGCCAAGCAACAGCTGCAAAGGGAAATAAAATATTAGCATGTATTAAGAAGGGTATAGAAGCCAGGGAAGCAAATATAATTCTGCCACTATACAAATCTCTAGTACGCCCTCATTTGGAATATGGAGTACAATTTTGGGCACCACTTCATAAAAAGGACATTTTAGAGCTGGAAAAGGTACAGAGGAAGGCAACAAAACTAATAAGGGGAATGGAGGGGCTAAGTTATGAAGAAAGACGAACCAAATTAAACTTATTTTCTCATGAAAAAAGGTGTCTAAGAGGAGATATGATTACCTTATATAAATACATCCAGGGTCAGTATAAAGATTTGTCAAGGGAGCTTTTTGTGCCAAGAGATTTTCAACTGACAAGATTATATCCCTTGAGGTTAGAAGTAAAAAGATTCCACCTTAAAGAAAGAAAAGGGTTCTTCACAGTAAGGGTGGTTAATCTGTGGAATTCTCTACCAGAGGAGGTGGTGACAGCGGATTCGATAGATAACTTTAAAAGGGGACTGGATTTATTTCTAATTAAAAAGGGAATTCAGGGTTATTATGGATAATTAGAGAGACATTATTGATCCAGGGAGAAGTCCGGTCGCCGGTGTCTGAAAGTCTTTTTTAAACCTTAAATACTATGGCCCTCATTCAATTGCAATTTAGCCAATTGAATAGTGCTCTAAATAAGCACATAACATTTTTTTTAAAAAAGTTTTTAGTTAGTGAAAACCTTGCTTTTGGATACATGTTTACTAACTAAAAACTTAAAAAAAAAAATGTTATGTGCTTATTTAGACCCCTATTCAATTGGCCAAATTGCAATTGAATGAGGGCCTATGTAACTATGTAACTATGTAATGTATCTATCATCACTGGCCTTTTGGGCGGTTATGTGTTGAAAGTTAAGTCTCTTGTGTATTAAAATCGAGACTCCTCTTTTTTTCTAGTGTAGTGGCATGATATGTTTGTGTGTAGGATTTACCACAGAATTTGGGTACTGAGTTGTTTTTTTTTTTCTGCTCCTAGGCGGAGATTTTCTATTAAGGCAAACCCCTCTTAACTGGTTCATTTAAGCCTTTTGTATTGTGTGAGACTTGTTTGATATCCACGACTCACCTAGCGCTGAAACAGAGGGTCTAGACTGAGAATGTCTGACAGTAAGTTGGGCTTCTTGGATGTTAGGACGGAATGAACTCCAGTGTGGAAAACAGAGGACATGAGTAGGGAGACTGAGAGATGAGAACTGGGAGAGGGAAGGAGAAAGAGGAGGGAAGGGAGGATGAGTGTAGAGTAAGTTGATGAAGGAAAAAATAAAAACAAAAGATACATTTTTATAGAAACACTTTAAGTAAGTATCGATTTTTATAGGTATCTAGTGTACTTACACATCCAGGTAATAGGATAGCGGCTAATTGGTATTAGATTAGTGTCTATAGTATGCATTGAAATAATGTTCTAACAAATGTGTAGAAATAAACTGTCATCTTAAATTTAAACGGTGAGCCAACTAGTATCCGTACAAGTGGATACTGAGGTGGTTCGCCCTCTAATTACAATATAACATAGCCCTTTAGGGGCACAATTATTACTCATTGTATCGTCATGAGTGACATTTTAAACCTTTAAATAGCTGTAAAAATGTAAAGCAAACTTGAGATATGAAAGCCTATCACTTCAGGTTGATCTTTCAAAATTGGTGTCCTAATATGCATGGATTGAAACTGAAGTGAGTTTTACATGGGATAGCGGGTCTAGTAAATAGATAATGAAAGTCACATTTAATCTTTTGCAGCAGTTTGTGTTCTGAAACCACGGACTGGAGCTGGTTCAGAAGGTAAGTTGATACTCTCTGGCATTTGAATATTCCATGATAAGAGCAGTGCTATTCCCTCCTCCAAGGTATGGATGGTATATATCTTCCCCTCTTTGGAAACGTTCAACCTGAATGGAAAGCCCCAGGTACTCTTCCAACCTTGGGCTAGGATGATTCTCAGGATGGGTTTTAGCGCTTTTCCTTTGAGGAGGGTTGTTGGAGATAGATCCGAGAATATGCTTGGTTGATAACCTTCTATTTCCGGGATGCCAGTTCTTGCTGCTCTCATGAATTGATCTTGGGTGGAGAAATAGTGGAACCATGCTATTACGTCTCTTGGGCGATCCGTATTAGACGAACGGCCACAATTGCCCAGTGAATTCTATCCAGTTTAAAGTCCTCTTCACCCATATTTGGCAGGAGAGATTTGCATAAGTCTTTCACGTATTGTGAGAGATCTCACACTGATTCAGGAAGATTCTGTATGCGGACATTTTGTCTCCTGGATCTATTCTCCAGGTCTTCCTGAATTGACTGTAGATAAGAATGTTCCTCTTTCAGCAGAGACACCTCTTCCTCTACCTGAGTATGTGTTTTTAGTAGTTTGTTGTAGTTGTCTTCTAGAACCGTCATTTTAGAGTCTACTGTCTTTATTTCCGCAGAGAGGTCTGTTACCACTTTTTTAATTTCTGCTTTGATCTCTGATCTGAAGGAGGATATCAAGTCTTTTAGATCTTGAATTTCCGCCTTTGTTGTTACGTCTGGTTGATACACCTGCCATCTCCTATGGCAATCGTGTATTCAATACTTTATTTTTCCTTTACAAATATGTCGCTCTGCTTATGTAGGTGCCCCTATCTGGTGGTGGGGGGGGGGGGGGGGGGGTTACATGTTGGCGCTAGCTGTGGATCCAATAAAGAACAGCAAACGATTCATTCCAGGGCCTGCATTTGCAGACTTAAATGTCCCGGTGTTAGCAAGACCAATAATTATGTGTACAGTCCATGGAGTGGTTGGAGGATACAAGATAGTAAATTATGTTGTACCTCATAAGCACCACAGGGTGTCTCTCAAAGTCTATATATACAGAAGGCTTTACAGTGTTATTAGGCTACAGGTAGTCAAGAGGACTTCTTAAAGTATGAAAATCTGTTTTTTTTCTGTATATTGGAGAATATGTTGAGGATGAATGTCCTGTTGCGTCTACACACCGCCTGTTCTAGGTTTCAACCACTGTAAGTAGACAAATTGGTCTTTGCCTGTGCTCCAGCTCTTGTAATTGTCCTCTTAGAGTGTGTTTGAGGGGGATAGGGTGTAAATATAGGCCTCTTGTAATTTATGTTCCAAATCACCGTATTGTGTGCAACAGTCCTCAGGGCTTAAAGTTCATATAGTTTGACAACTTCTGTAAAGCTCTTGGTTTTTCAGGCAAAGTAACTTCTGCATCTAAAGCCCTACTTAAATTATCTAAGGGAACATGTGCAATCCGTCATTACAATGTAGAGACTTTGTCTGTTTCCTTTGAGCAAGGCCTGTTTGATGGAATTAAATATAAACTGCTCTGAACTACCTGAACTGGACATGTGCTTCTGTAAGCAGTAAGTGGAAGGAGTACACCCTAAGCTCTCTCAAGCCTCCAAACTGGCACGTAACTTGGGGCACCAATTGGAACTGCTATTTGGGAGATGTGTAATTCAGAATCCTTGAAGCTGGGTAGTAATTGCATCCCCCTGCTGAAAGAGACAAAAGGAGGACAGAATATATTTGTGTGCAGTTCATCCAGGAAATGTAAGGGTCTTACTCTTCCAGAGGAGCATCCATTAAACAGCATTGATAAAACTTCTCACTTCTAAATTCACCTCCATTTCCAGTGACACTCTGGAGAGGAGATAAATGCATTTATTAATCCTGGGGCCACTGGTACCAGATACCTATTAAAGCTAAGAAGCAATATCTGCTGGTACACTTTTTGGATGGCTTGACCCTTGACTCAGGACAACCAACTTATGTCTATACCAGTGGGTCTGCTGCATATGGAAGATTTTCATATGGATCTTCTAGACACCACCTCCACTTTAGCAATTCTTGGCTTACTTTGGCTGCAGAAACATGATCCAACTATTTCATGGACTGAAGGACAAATACTTTAGTAGGGTGATAAATGGCAGAGCACAAGTTTTCCGCAGCACCCAGGAAGGTCTGTAAAGTCTCTCAGGGATCTGAAGAAAAAATCCACTGCAGCTATTCTATAACACCAGAGTTACAGCCAGTATTCTCTAACAAAAAAAAGACACTGGCGATCAGCTTTATCAGGGTTCATCTAGGAATTCACAAAAATCCACTATATATCATACCAGAGAAACCAGTCTACTTCTCCTGAGGTGATGGGTTTTTCTTTGTAGCCCAAAAAGATGGCAGTCAACACCCATGAATCAACCACAGTGAGAGATGGTTATCCTCTCGCTATCATCTCTAAGCTAATTAATTAAATCAGAGATCTACAGTCTTCACCAAACTAGGGGCCCTATTTCAATTACGGTGCATGTAGCACCACAACTTACTAAGGTCACAATCAAAATGCGCCTATTTTCTCCACTCTGTGTGAAAGCAGCTCTCAATAGGCAAAAATGCTCTATTCTACCAAGTTACGGTACCCTGGCCATATTCAAATTTCCCTACAAACAATAAAATTGCTTTTAATTTACTTATCATCCGTAAGCACTTTTTTACTCAGACCCACTCATAGAGGCAGAAAAGTAGCTCTGAATGTGAATCAAGCATCAGATATGATGCTAAAAACACCAGAAAGCATCAAATGAGTTTGATATAAGGTTTGATTCCTTATATCTATATATTAAATGGGGAAATTGGAGGTGATTCCCTTCTCCATTCACATGAGATCCCACTATGAACTATAACCATGCAGGTTTATTAAGACTCTCATGGCACCTACAAATTAACCCTGTGGATCCTAATAGATATATCATGCCACGAAGGACCTCAGTGGCTTAACAATTTAGAGATGGATGCCAGTGGCATCTAATATTTAACACTATATCATGGGGGTCCTTGGGACTTCAGTGACATCTTATATTTAACACTATATCTTGGGGGTCCTTAAAAACCTGCATGGTAATCTAATTTAACCCTAACAATCTATATTACCCCTATACCATGGGAGTCTATATAGAACAGCATGATCAACTAAAATTAACCCCTAAAGTACCATGAGGTTCTTCAAGAAGGAAAAAATACACCTACACTATAATAATAAAACGAACCCTACGTTATTAAAAAACACTAATTACATACTAAAAAACAAATTACAAAAAATAAAAACATTAACCATAAGTACGGAAAATAAAAAACCTAAGTTACAAAAAATAGAAAAACTACATTACAAAAAACACTACATTACACAAAAATAATAAAATATACAGTACTGTAAAAATACAGTAAAATTAAAAAAATTATGGACCATTTCAATCTTAAAATTCTCCTGTTAAAAGAGCAGGGTGGCATCTGAAAAACAATTCTGGCTGAAATATGATGGACACATGTTTCAGCCAATCAGAATGCTCATGGGGTCCTTTAAGTGCCAGTTTGACTCTGTTGTGCTAATCTGCTGTAAAACTTTGGTCTACTTGTTTCACTGCAGTAGCTGTTTTATGCTACACTGCTGCTACTACTGTTTCTGTCTGACAGGTGTTCTGCCTGCTACTTTGCTCAAGTTCAAGCATTCATATTCACCTGTGTGTTGCTTTCTGCATTCAGTTACCAGTCTGCTCCTGGGGACCTCTACTCGTTGTTACATAGTTACATACAGCCTTATTAAATTGCGATTCAGCAAATGTAAAAGCGCTCTATTTAAGCACATAGCATATTTGTTTTACAAAAGTTTTTAGTTAGTGAAGACCTTGCTTTTAGATAGAAGTTCACTAACTAAAAACTTCTGTAAAAAAATATGCTATGTGCTTAAATAGAGCCCTTTTAAATTTGCCGAATCTCAGTTTAATAAGGCTGTTAGTTTATCAAATTCAACATTTTTAGATCTTTTCTGATCCTTTTAATATGTGGATTATTTGTTATTAATTGTTAATTGATCTAGAGGAAGGCAAACAGTAAAAAAATAAAATAAAAAACATTGAAAGTTTGCCAATTCTCATAAGGAAATAAAAGCTACATTTCTTCCTGACCCCAGAGACTGGCGATCGAATTTCTCACCGGATTAATATTCCTTCGCCAGTTATCTAGGATGACCTTGAATGCCCTCTTTATTCAAAAATATATCTAACCCCTTTTTTTAAAGTTATCTATCGAATTCGCTGTCTCCACCTCCTTTGGTTGAGAATTCCACAGTTTAACGATCCTAACTGTCAAGAACCCTTTTCTTTCTTTAAGGTGAAATCTTTTTTCCTCTAACCTCAATGGATGTCCTTGTCAGTTAAAAACCTCTTGGCACAAAAAGCTCCCTTGACAAATCTTTACACTGACCCTGGATATGTAATCATATCTCCTCTTGGACGCCTTTTTTCTAGAGAAAATAAGCTTAGCCCCTCCATTCCCCTTATTAGTTTTGTTGCCCTCTTCTGTACCTTTTCCAGCTCTAAAATGTTGTTTTTATGAAGTGGTGCCCAAAATTGTACTCCATATTCCAAATGAGGGCGTACTAGAAATTTGTATAGTGGCAGAATTATATTTGCTTCCCTTGCTTCTATACACTTCTTAATACATGCTAATATTTTATTTCCCTTTGCAGCTGCTCCTTGGCTTTGAGTACTGTTACCTAGGTGGTTGTCCACAAGCACTCCCAAATCCCTTTCAATATCTGATACCCCTATATTTGCTCCATTAAGATTATAAATTGCATGGCTATTTTTCCTTCCCAGATGCATAACTTTACATTTATTCATATTAAATCTCATCTGCCATTTAGATGCCCATACCTCAATGTTATGTAATTCCCTTTGGAGGGAAAGCACATCATTATCAGATTTAATTACCTTGTACAACTTTGTGTCATCAACGAAAATAGAGACACTACTTTACAGTCCCACCTCTAAGTCATTAATAAATATGTTAATAAGGAGAGGACCTAATACTGAACCCTGAGGAACCCCACTTACCACATAAGTCCAATAAGAGTATGTTCTATTTACAAAAACCCTTTGCTTCCTGTCTTTTAGCCAGCTCTGAATCCATGAGCAGATATTTACTGCAATTCCTGTATCCCTTAGTCTGCACAATAGTCTCCCATGTGGCACTGTATCAAAAGCCTTCGCAAAATCCAAAAAGACTACATCCAAAATCCAAAAAGACTAAGTTATGAAGAAAGTTGTCTTGATCCAGGTTCCTACTACCCTCCTCATAGAAACTAATTAGATTTTTTTGACATGACCTATCCCTCATAAATCCATGTTGACTCCTACTTATAATCCTGTTCAAATAGACATATTCTTGTATACTATCTCTTATTAACCCTTCTAAAAGCTTCCCCACCACAGAAGTGAGGCTCCAGTCACCTGGTAGAGACCGTGTGTTAAGTGAATCTTGAGAAATTAAATATAATGTTTTGACTATTACAGAACCCACTTTCCTCAGTACCCTTGGATGTATTCCATCAGGACTTTATTAACATTTATTTTTTCCAAACTCTTTTGGATTACTTTCTGCATTAACCAATTATTCGGTGAAGGTAGTGTAGCCCCATTATGTTGCAGTGTCCCAACCATTGGTACCTTCCTTATGTATACCGAAGAAAATAACCTATTTAGCTGATCTGCCTTTTCCTGGTCACTAATTATCAGACGGCCTGTGTCACATTGTAATGTTCCTATCGCTTCCTTCCTCGCCTTCTTCCCATTAATATACTTAAAAAATATGTTAGGGTTAGTCTTACTTTCCTTTGCAACTGACTTCTTATTTTCTATTTTAGCCAGTCTAAACACCCTTTTGCAGGCCTTTTTTGATTTCCTTATATTCACATAAACCTGCCTCTGTTCCCTCCTTCTTGTATGATTTAAATGCATGTTTTTTTTCCTTATCATGATCTTTAAGTCATTGTTAAGGTACATGGGATGTGATTTACTACTATTCCTTTTATTTCTACATGGTACATGCCGATATGTATGTATATTTAGTAAGGATTTGAATGTTGTCCATTTATTTTAAGTATTTTTCCCTGTAAGTTCTTTATCCCAGTCTATATGTTGTATTGCTGCCCTTAGCCCATTAAAGTTAGCCCTTTTAAAATTAGAGTTTTTGTTGGTCCCTTACAACTCTGTTTTTTGTATTCAATCTCACATTAGACTGTGTTGTGATCACTGTTCCCAAGGGTTCCCCTATTGTAACATTTTTATATTATATCAATATTACTTGTGATGACTAAATCCAATATAGCTTCATTTCTAGTAGGTTCTTGTATACGATTGGCCAGATAATGATCCCTGAGTGTACTCAAGAACCTGCTCCCTTTAGCTGAACTGCTGGTCTCATTTATCTAGTTTATTTCAGATTAGTTACAATCTCCTAGTATTAGAACTTGTCCATGCGTAGTTGCATTATCTATCTGCAGCAACAGCTACAGTTCATCCCCCTGAATTATATTTGGTGGTTTATAGCATATTCCCACCAATATGCATTTAGAATTAGCTCCTCCACTATTTAACTAAACCCACAAAGATTCAATATTGTCACTAGTTCCACTATAAATATATTTTCTGACTACAGGTTTAAAACCAGGCTTAACATACAGATAAATCCCTCTTCCTCTTCTACCATTACCTATATCTTTCTTAAATAAGTTATAACCATCCAAATTAACTGTCCAGTCATGAGATTCATCCCACCATGGTTCAGTAATGCCTATTAAGTCCCATTTTTCTTCTACCGCTAATAATTCTCACTCGCTCACTTTCCCAGGCAAACTTCTTGCATTAGCAAGCATACACTTTATGTTGCCATGGCTCTGCCGTTGTGAAGTGTTTGTCACTGTATTTTAGTCACGTAGTAATACCTCCCTACTGTCTATTGTAACCCTCCCCCTTCTCCTCCCCCATGGGTAGATAATTCATCCCTTTCCCCCTCTACCCTTTCTACCCCAATTCTTCTATCTATTTCCTCCCTCCCACCTACTAGTTTAAAAACTCCCCCAGCCGTTCTATCGTGTAAAAGTACCACACTGGACACTAACAGGAAATGGAGAATATGCACAACTCTAGATTTCATTGCCAGAAACGTATGACTCATACAGTTATATTGCAGCACATTGACAAAAGAAGAAAATGCCTTCAATGTCCTTTTAAGTGGTCCTTTGAAAAAGAAAGCAATTGGAGCATAGGAGACACCCTTTAATTAATTGAATACTTTTATATTGTAGTTAGTACTTGGAAGGTTTTCATTTTCCATTGTCTGACAGCTAAATAAAATATATTCACCTATTTGTTTTAGTGGTTCTTGTGTAAGGACAGTCACTGCATTTAGACTTCTTGGATATGAAAAGTGCTTTTCTGAAAAGTGCTTTCTGAAGGTTGTGTTAGTTACTTTCTGTGGGGAAGATTGTTATCTCAGCCTCATATTAGTTTACTGAATTTAGGGAAGAGTGAGATACTGCTAACAGTTGGTAGATAAACCATTCAACATTTTCTAAAGAAATTAAACTGTTTTAAAAATTGAAAACAGCCAAACATTTGCTATTAGAATGTGCAGATGTCTTCAGGGAAGCCAATTAGAATATTATATTATTTTCAAAACTAACTTTGGCTCAGTAGCATTTCACCTTTTAGTCTAATTTCAGGGACTGTGTTTGCTGCTTTTTATTTCCCCCAAGCCCTTGCATTTTTGTCCAACATGAAAAGCAGATGATAAAAATAAATATTCCATGATGTAAAAGAAATAAAATCCGAGACAAACTTATTTCATTAGAGAGATGGCCTTGGGATTCACATAGTTTTCTACCCATGAACCTACACAAAAACAGAGCAGAAATTCTAGTTAACAATGTAAATCAATTTCCACTCATACATTTCCCTCATCTCAATACATAAGAACAAATGCTTGAAAAATAAAAAAAATGTGTAACTACTTATTTCTTCCAAAGCTCCATAAAGACATAACAACAAGACCACAATAAAGGTTTGAGTAAAACTTGCTTTCAGTTGGCACAGCTTATTCACGCATACATTAAACTACAGTAACTGTCTGCCACTGTTTATACTTGATGGTTTGTTTTGTATTAAATAAGAATTGTTAGCTACTGAGTTTCTTATGAAAAATTGTATTTTGGGTTAAACACACAGATAAAACCATGTGTGATGAGACGTACCAGAATTAACAAAGCAGAAGAGTGATGACACAACAACACCAACAAATTAAATAGTTTTGCTTTGTTTTGTATAAACTAAGGGCCCTATTAAATTCTCCCTCGTAGTTCTCTCGGTGCTCGCAAAAGGCAGTTTTCCTGCTGTTTGCGAGAACCGAATCTCTCGCAGCCTGCTTTACGATATGACTGCGAGAAAATGGCCGAGAATAGGCTCCGAGAGAGCTACGTAGCCTTAAATCTATGCACGAGTCTCGCATATCGTAAGAATCCCTACGTGGACAAAAAGTCCACGCAAGGGATCCGAAAGCCTCTACGTGCTGCCTCGGAACAGCCCGAGACAGCAGTGTGAGGCTCCCCCCTGCACCCTATACACATCCCCATGCTGCAGGGGTCTCTATCGGGACCCCTGCAGCACCCCCACATTAACCCCTTGCAGCGGGGGTCCCCGATCTGCATAGATCAGGCCCCCGCTGCATTTAAAACTTTTAAATTCCCCGCCGCGGCTCCTTAAAGGGACCGCGGCACACTATTACCCAATCCCGGCCGCGGCACTTAAAATTAACCCCCCTCTATGCTGGGGGTCCCCATCGGGACCCCCGAAGTGTCCCCACATAAACCCATTGCAGGGGGGGGCCCCGATCTGCATAGATCAGGCCCCCCGCTGCATTTAAAACTTTTAAATTCCCCGCCGCGGCTCCTTAAAGGGACCGCGGCACACTATTACCCAATCCCGGCCGCGGCACTTAAAATTAACCCCCCTCTATGCTGGGGGTCCCCATCGGGACCCCCGAAGTGTCCCCACATAAACCCATTGCAGGGGGGGGCCCCGATCTGCATAGATCAGGCCCCCCGCTGCATTTAAAACTTTTAAATTCCCCGCCGCGGCTCCTTAAAGGGACCGCGGCACACTATTACCCAATCCCGGCCGCGGCACTTAAAATTAACCCCCCTCTATGCTGGGGGTCCCCATCGGGACCCCCGAAGTGTCCCCACATAAACCCATTGCAGGGGGGGGCCCCGATCTGCATAGATCAGGCCCCCCGCTGCATTTAAAACTTTTAAATTCCCCGCCGCGGCTCCTTAAAGGGACCGCGGCACACTATTACCCAATCCCGGCCGCGGCACTTAAAATTAACCCCCCTCTATGCTGGGGGTCCCCATCGGGACCCCCGAAGTGTCCCCACATAAACCCCCTGCAGCGGGGGGCCCCGATCGGCACCGATCGTGACCCTGCTGCAATTCAATTTTAAATTTCCCGCCTCGCGGGTCCTCAAAGGACCGTAAAGGTCCTGAAAGGACTCGCACTAAAAATATTAACCCCAGGCAACTATAATTACCCCATTAACTCATGGTGGTCAATCCAGACCACCATAAGGCTCTAATTAACCCATTAACTCATGGTGGTCAATCCAGACCACCATAAGGCTCTATTTAACCCATTAACTCATGGTGGTCAATCCAGACCACCATAAGGCTCTATTTAACCCATTAACTCATGGTGGTCAATCCAGACCACCATAAGGCTCTAATTAACCCATTAACTCATGGTGGTCTATACAGACCACCATAAGGCTCTATTTAACCCATTAACTCATGGTGGTCAATCCAGACCACCATAAGGCTCTATTTAACCCATTAACTCATGGTGGTCAATCCAGACCACCATAAGGCTCTAATTAACCCATTAACTCATGGTGGTCTATACAGACCACCATAAGGCTCTATTTAACCCATTAACTCATGGTGGTCAATCCAGACCACCATAAGGCTCTAATTAACCCATTAACTCATGGTGGTCTATACAGACCACCATAAGGCTCTATTTAACCCATTAACTCATGGTGGTCAATCCAGACCACCATAAGGCTCTAATTAACCCATTAACTCATGGTGGTCTATACAGACCACCATAAGGCCTAAATTAACCCATTAACTCATGGTGGCCAATCCAGACCACCATAAGGCTCTATTTAACCCATTAACTCATGGTGGTCAATCCAGACCACCATAAGGCTCTATTTAACCCATTAACTCATGGTGGTCAATCCAGACCACCATAAGGCTCTAATTAACCCCATCAGTCCCATAAGGGTATATTATTACCATTATGGGCCTGTTACAACCCAACATTAACCACATAAGTGCCATGATGGTCCTCAAGGACCATTATGACACTAACTACAAACACTACACTATAACCCCCAATAAACCATTTAATCTAAACTAACCCCCCTCTACACTAATCTATTAACACTTACACTACCTACCTACACTACCTACCCCCTAATAAACCTTCCCACCACTCTAATTACAAAAAATAAAAAACCTACAGCACAGAAAACAAAAAACCTACAGTACAAAAAACAAAAAAACCTACAGTACAGAAAACAAAAAACAATTACAACCCCACCCCCCACTACAGAAAACAAAAAAATACATTACAACCCCACCCCCCACTACAGAAAATAAAAAAATTACACACCTGAAAAGGAAAGACAGATAAACACAATACAATACATACATATAATACATTACATACATTACATACAATACATGACATTACATATAATATATTAAATATAATATATTACATTACATACATTACATACAATACATGACATTACATATAATATATTAAATATAATATATTACATATAATATATTACATATAATACATTACATACATTACATACAATACATGACATTACATACATTACATATAATGTATTAAATATAATATATTACATATAATATATTACATATAATACATTACATACATTACATACAATACATGACATTACATACATTACATATAATATATTAAATATAATATATTACATATAATATATTACATATAGTCCTAATCAAATACCCCCTATCTATCTAACATACAATCTATTTAATTTAAAATAAATCCTAACTATATCAAATACATCCCCCTATCTATCTAA
Source organism: Discoglossus pictus (assembly GCA_027410445.1). Classification (NCBI taxonomy): domain Eukaryota; kingdom Metazoa; phylum Chordata; class Amphibia; order Anura; family Alytidae; genus Discoglossus; species Discoglossus pictus. The sequence continues at coordinate 91,994,221 of CM050171.1, forward strand.
TATACAAAAAATCCTAACTACATACACAGACCATTATTCTAAAGTAAAATAAAATAATTACAGTCCTAACTACATACACAGACCCTAATTCTAAGCTAAAATCAATAAATTAAGACCACTTACCTTTAAGATGTTGCTTCAGATCACTAACCTATGGGTCAAACAAAAAATAAAAATTAGTACAAAACATTAACATCAAATAAATAAACATTCTATACATTCTAAATATTCAACTCACCTTTACAGCATGTCCAGTCACTGTTTAGCTCTTCCGGCGCGGCCCTGTTAAAAAAAAAACACAATACATGAATACATGAATACAATATATAAACAATAAATAAAATACACAAATAAACATCTAAATATACATTGAACTTACCTCCCCGCGATGTCCCCGGCCTTCTCTCCTTCAGCCCCGGCTGGGCCGCGGAACCATTCGCGCTCTAAAAAAAAAAAAAGAAAAAAAACTATCGGAGGTCTGCACTGGCAGACCTCCCCGACGCTACTGAACCTCCCGGAGTCGTTTCCGGGAGGAAATTGGCATTGGCGGCTTGTGATTGGCTGAAAAAGCTGTCTATCAATTTCAGCCAATCAAAAGTCGTCAATGTGTGAGCCAATCAGGATGGGATACACCCCAATATCCCACCCTGATTGGCTTAAACACTTGTCTATCTTTCTGGGAACCAATCACAACGCTCAGATGCCTTCAGCCAATCACTATGGGATACACCCCAGCCGGAAGAGCTAAACAGTGACTGGACATGCTGTAAAGGTGAGTTGAATATTTAGAATGTATAGAATGTTTATTTATTTGATGTTAATGTTTTGTACTAATTTTTATTTTTTGTTTGACCCATAGGTTAGTGATCTGAAGCAACATCTTAAAGGTAAGTGGTCTTAATTTATTGATTTTAGCTTAGAATTAGGGTCTGTGTATGTAGTTAGGACTGTAATTATTTTATTTTACTTTAGAATAATGGTCTGTGTATGTAGTTAGGATTTTTTGTATATTAGATAGATAGGGGGATGTATTTGATATAGTTAGGATTTATTTTAAATTAAATAGATTGTATGTTAGATAGATAGGGGGTATTTGATTAGGACTATATGTAATATATTATATGTAATATATTATATTTAATATATTATATGTAATGTATGTAATGTCATGTATTGTATGTAATGTATGTAATGTATTATATGTAATATATTATATGTAATATATTATATTTAATACATTATATGTAATGTATGTAATGTCATGTATTGTATGTAATGTATGTAATGTATTATATGTAATATATTATATGTAATATATTATATTTAATATATTATATGTAATGTCATGTATTGTATGTAATGTATGTAATGTAATATATTATATTTAATATATTATATGTAATGTCATGTATTGTATGTAATGTATGTAATGTATTATATGTATGTATTGTATTGTGTTTATCTGTCTTTCCTTTTCAGGTGTGTAATTTTTTTTATTTTCTGTAGTGGGGGGTGGGGTTGTAATTTTTATTTTTTCTGTACTGTAGGTTTTTTTGTTTTTTGTACTGTAGGTTTTTTGTTTTCTGTGCTGTAGGTTTATTGTTTTTTGTAATTAGAGTGTTGGGGAGGTTTATTAGGGGGTAGGTAGTGTAGGTAGGTAGTGTAAGTGTTAATAGATTAGTGTAGAGGGGGGTTAGTTTAGATTAAATGGTTTATTGGGGGTTATAGTGTAGTGTTTGTAGTTAGTGTCATGATGGTCCTTGAGGACCATCATGGCACTTATGTGGTTAATGTTGGGTTGTAACAGGCCCATAATGGTAATAATATACCCTTATGGGACTGATGGGGTTAAATAGAGCCTTATGGTGGTCTGTATTGACCACCATGAGTTAATGGGTTAATTAGAGCCTTATGGTGGTCTGTATTGACCACCATGAGTTAATGGGTTAATTAGAGCCTTATGGTGGTCTGTATTGACCACCATGAGTTAATGGGTTAATTAGAGCCTTATGGTGGTCTGTATTGACCACCATGAGTTAATGGGTTAATTTAGGCCTTATGGTGGTCTGTATTGACCACCATGAGTTAATGGGTTAATTAGAGCCTTATGGTGGTCTGTATTGACCACCATGAGTTAATGGGTTAATTAGAGCCTTATGGTGGTCTGTATTGACCACCATGAGTTAATGGGTTAATTAGAGCCTTATGGTGGTCTGTATTGACCACCATGAGTTAATGGGTTAATTTAGGCCTTATGGTGGTCTGTATTGACCACCATGAGTTAATGGGTTAATTAGAGCCTTATGGTGGTCTGTATTGACCACCATGAGTTAATGGGTTAATTAGAGCCTTATGGTGGTCTGTATTGACCACCATGAGTTAATGGGTTAATTTAGGCCTTATGGTGGTCTGTATTGACCACCATGAGTTAATGGGTTAATTAGAGCCTTATGGTGGTCTGTATTGACCACCATGAGTTAATGGGTTAATTAGAGCCTTATGGTGGTCTGTATTGACCACCATGAGTTAATGGGTTAATTAGAGCCTTATGGTGGTCTGTATTGACCACCATGAGTTAATGGGTTAATTAGAGCCTTATGGTGGTCTGTATTGACCACCATGAGTTAATGGGTTAATTAGAGCCTTATGGTGGTCTGTATTGACCACCATGAGTTAATGGGTTAATTTAGGCCTTATGGTGGTCTGTATTGACCACCATGAGTTAATGGGTTAATTAGAGCCTTATGGTGGTCTGTATTGACCACCATGAGTTAATGGGTTAATTAGAGCCTTATGGTGGTCTGTATTGACCACCATGAGTTAATGGGTTAATTAGAGCCTTATGGTGGTCTGTATTGACCACCATGAGTTAATGGGTTAATTTAGGCCTTATGGTGGTCTGTATTGACCACCATGAGTTAATGGGTTAATTAGAGCCTTATGGTGGTCTGTATTGACCACCATGAGTTAATGGGTTAATTAGAGCCTTATGGTGGTCTGTATTGACCACCATGAGTTAATGGGTTAATTTAGGCCTTATGGTGGTCTGTATTGACCACCATGAGTTAATGGGTTAATTAGAGCCTTATGGTGGTCTGTATTGACCACCATGAGTTAATGGGTTAATTAGAGCCTTATGGTGGTCTGGATTGACCACCATGAGTTAATGGGGTAATTATAGTTGCCTGGGGTTAATATTTTTAGTGCGAGTCCTTTCAGGACCTTTACGGTCCTTTGAGGACCCGCGAGGCGGGAAATTTAAAATTGAATTGCAGCAGGGTCACGATCGGTGCCGATCGGGGCCCCCCGCTGCAGGGGGTTTATGTGGGGACACTTCGGGGGTCCCGATGGGGACCCCCAGCATAGAGGGGGGTTAATTTTAAGTGCCGCGGCCGGGATTGGGTAATAGTGTGCCGCGGTCCCTTTAAGGAGCCGCGGCGGGGAATTTAAAAGTTTTAAATGCAGCGGGGGGCCTGATCTATGCAGATCGGGGCCCCCCCCTGCAATGGGTTTATGTGGGGACACTTCGGGGGTCCCGATGGGGACCCCCAGCATAGAGGGGGGTTAATTTTAAGTGCCGCGGCCGGGATTGGGTAATAGTGTGCCGCGGTCCCTTTAAGGAGCCGCGGCGGGGAATTTAAAAGTTTTAAATGCAGCGGGGGGCCTGATCTATGCAGATCGGGGCCCCCCCCTGCAATGGGTTTATGTGGGGACACTTCGGGGGTCCCGATGGGGACCCCCAGCATAGAGGGGGGTTAATTTTAAGTGCCGCGGCCGGGATTGGGTAATAGTGTGCCGCGGCCCCTTTCAGGAGCCGCGGCGGGGAATTTAAAAGTTTTAAATGCAGCGGGGGCCTGATCGGTGCCGATCGGGGACCCCCGCTGCAAGGGTTTAATGTGTGGGGGCTGCGGGGGTTCCTATGGACCCCTGCAGCAAGGTGTTCATGTGAGGACACTTCGGGGGTCCCGACAGGGACCCCCGCATTGAGGGGGGGTTCATTTTAGGTGCCTAGGGGGGGGTTTGGAGTACCCCCCACGGCAGGGCTTATGTGGGGGACTGCCGCGGAGGTCCCTTTTAGGACCCCCGCAGCACTTGATGAGGAGTGGGAGCCTGCGATATCATCTCGCAGGCTGTCACTCCTCATGTACATTTACGCAGTGTAGATACGTACGGCCCTGCTGCGTAGCTCATACGTTGCTCGCAGCAGGGCTAATTTAATAGCATTGTAAGTTAGAGAAACTTTGCAGTACGTAGGGCTTAAGTAGAAGCCTCTTATTTACGAGGCTGGAATTTAATGAGGCCCTAAGTGTTTTCTCTTGCTTTTAACCTCATCACTTAGAGCTCTGGGGTCATGGATTCTGACACACATAAAAACACACTGAAACACTACATTTTCTAATATATTTGTGAACATTAAAAATGTTTTCAGGGATATCAAAAGAAACCTGAAGTCGATATTTTTTTCTGCAATATGGAAAGTCAGTAGCTGCATGTCAATGGAATGGTCAGCTTATTTATATTGATGAGGAGAGTTGGGATTTCCTCTCTCCCCATCAGGATAATTTGTAAGAGAATCAAAGTTTTTTTTTCTTTTTTTTCTTTTTATTTGCCCAACGTTTTCAGTTTGGGTGTTTTTTTTTAAATTGAAATAGCCATGAATATCTAGTAATGGCATTTTAAAATAAAAGTATTACAATATGCACCTTTTTATTTTTTTATTGGGCAAACATTTAGTGATGAGCATTTGAGAGATGCAACTCTCATAATGCTGACTATATGTTACAATTATTCATTTACTTAAATGGAAAAGAGAAAAAAAAGAGAGAAACTGGGCCTAAAAAACAAGAAGCTCATATTAGACAGAGGGTCCAGGGTAAGAGGATATTATTATTAAATTCATGAGAGGAAAAACAAGTTAATTTAGACTGTGTTCAAACATAAATAAAATCATCAATGACAGCTCAGCAGCAATAGAGGCATGCAGGACTTAGGCTGCAATGAGCACCGACGGTGCTCATTGAACTGCGAGCCTCGTGAAGTGAGGCAAGCAGTTGAGGCAACAGGACTTAGGCTGCAATGAGCGTCAAAGAAGCAAGGGACTTAGGCAGCAGGGCTCGCGACCTGTACACTCATCACCAGCGGCGCAAGCGGGACTTACGACCCGTACAACTTAGGCCCGAAACCCGTACATGCAATGTGAGGGTCGCAAAAATCTCACTTTAGCGGCCGAACCACAGAATTGGAAAGACATGAAAAAAACAGCAAATATGCCTCAAATTAACTTACCCACACAGCACAGTGGGAAAGCCAGGGAGCCTGTGAGTGAGGTTGCAAGTTATTTTGAGGCATATATGGCGTTTTTTCACGAACGAAAATTGCCTAAGCAAGAAAAAAGGCAACACAATGAAAACAAGGCTGAAGGACATAAAACTAGCCCGAAGGACGCAAAACTAGCCCGGAGGACGTAAAAAGTGCTCAGAGGGCCCATAGCCTCGCATTGTGTGGCAAACACCATTGCCAGCCTTATTATTTTACTCCCGTCATTTTTCACAGGCAATTTCCTGGTTTTCTATAACGGACTGACATGTACATATATGTTTGCTATCTACCTCAATTTGTACAAATCTTGTATGATTAATCTTGTTACCTTTACTTAATAAAAACTGATTGAGAAAAAATATATATTTTGTACAATATAAACGGCCTCATTCAAATGTGATTTGGCCAATTGAATAGGGCTCTATATAAGCATATAGCATATTTTTTTACAGAAGTTTTTAGTTAGTGAAGACCTTGCTTTTAGATAGAAGTTCACTAACTAAAAACTTCTGTAAAAAAATATACTATGTGCTTATATAGAGCCCTATTCAATTGGCCAAATCGCATTTGAATTAGGTCCAAAGTGTAGTTCTTAAAGGGAATATTGTAAGTATGGGAAAGAAGAAGTCTATGAGGGATTGAATCTGAGCTACTCTTTTCTAAACAATGTATGATATTGTTACAAAGGGGACATAAATGTTTACTAGACTTCATGTTTCCATGCCATAAAAGTCTAAAAACGTGTTGTTTTAAATGGATGATAGAAATATTATTCATCAGGGTCCTTTTAAAACTTTTATTTGACTATCATACTGTACGTGCAAAGCACAGAAAGTGTTAGGACTACATTTTGAGGAGCTTTCATGCCTTGTTAATGTTACAACTTCCTACTGGCAAACAAAACAAGGTCCAAAGCAGTAGGTATAATATACAACTGACAAGTCCTCTTTTTCATGTCCCAGTAATTTGAGGGTTCTTAAATTGTCAAAATAAGACAAAGCACACAAACATACATACAGTATTTAATAAATATAAGATTGTGTATAATTATTCCACAATCTAGTTTACTATGCAAGCTGCCTTCTGTCCATGATCATTGCCATGTTTTAGTGATGTCATCCTGGTGGATAATATGAGACTGCACATGAATATTGTTTCCTGTCCACTCTAGGGGAGGGAAGTGCTCAAATGTCCCTGTAGTTAGACTCTCACGCACCAGCCCAGCAGGATATTTCCTAGGGACTGCAATGAAGCCCTACCAGCTAGTACCAAACAAAGCAATCTGCCATCTTCCTGATAGATTGTTTTTATCTGAGAGGGTATGATAAAGTTTTATTGTGTTTCACTGTACAGAAAATGTGTATGTTATTCAATAATTGGTCAGGAGACATGTTTTGGGTTTTACTAATTGATCTCTAAAAATCTTTTACCAATTATTATAGTTCATGAAAAGGGTTGTAAGAGGGAATCCTGGTGTTGGCAGTTAAAAGAATGGGTGTCCAACCAGTAGCGCTTCCAGTTTTGGTCCAGCTTACCCTGTCCCTTCTCATACAGAAACACATGAAGGGAATTTGTGCCAATTTATATATAATAAAGTGACCTATATAATTCCCTAGTGGTTTACACTAAATAATATAAATGGATAAAGTTTTAATTGGGTAATGGGGAAAATAAAATAAAATCCATGAAAAATCGCAGGTGATATGGTTAAAAATGTGTGTCAATCCATAAATAAATCAACATCAGTAGGTATCACTGCCCCATAATATTCTGGGATATAATTAGTGACAACCTAATTTGACAGATATAGCACATTTTTATCACCAGCAATTTTTCCTGGATTTTCTTTGATTTTCCCAATTAAAACTTTATCCATTTGAATTTGTACCAAACCTCAAACTTGGATGAAGGGTTATTCAACAAAAAAGAGTTCAGCAGTTTGTGTTATTATTATCCTTCATTTGTAACAAGTCAACTTATAACAGGAGTTACATAAAAACAAAAATACACTATTAACACACAGCAAAACACGAAGGGCAGGGTCTTGGAGCTTAAAATTCTATGTACATGGTGTGTTTTCCCAAAGCACCTAGCAAGATTGATATCTTGCAAATTTACAATCTAAAGGAAATGGGAGAGGCAGTAATCTGAGCAAGAATTACAGATAAGGATTTGCCTAATCCAGAAAGTTGATAATGTTAAATGATGAGAGAAGAGGAGAATATTCTACTAGGGATATTCACTTAATAAGAAGAGCTACTGGAAGAAGTTGTGCTTCAATCAAGGAGCATAACATTTGTTCAAGATGGAGCCAAACAATAAATTTGCTAAACTGTAAGGTAAATGCCATGACCTGTATCGTCACAAAATGTATATAAAGAAGAATAACATTACAAGCAATTGACTATTACTGTATAATCATTGTATGGTGTTTTTGGATCAATACGCACTAAAACGGGATGCAGTACTATTTATACGGTTACTTGTTTAAATGCAGTGACATGGTGTGTGTCACATATATTAGTTATCACATATAATAGTTGTCAAACTGCGAGTCATCGTCACACTATGCAAGCTCGCAAAGCGAGCTCACAGGACTGCGTCCTTCGCAAAGCAGCCCTCGCAAAGCGTGGGACGCAATTCTGGCAGCAAATGCGGACCTCGCAATATACGACCCGCGGGACTTAGAAAAATAAAAAAGACGAGGTCACAAAAATACGAAGTTAACGTCCGAAACGCGTACATCAAAAACCACCAAAAACACAGAAAAATAACAACAAAACATAAACAATCATTACAGACAGCATAAGGGGACAGCCAGGACGTCTGGGGGTGAGGTTGCACGCAAAATAAACTTAAATTTAAGGAGTTTCGCCATTTGAAAATCGGCTAAGCAAGAAAAAAAATGTCGGCTGAAAAATATGAAAACGAGGCTACATGACCCCGAAGCGCAGAAAACACCGACAAGGACATACAACTTTTACAAACAACAATTACGGCCTGCGGAACTTAGAAAAAAAAATATGGGGTCGCAAAAATATGAAGTTAACGGCTGAACCGCACACATTCACAAACACGAAAAGCACAACAATATACCACATAAAACTAAGTGAGAACTAAGCTAAGCGAGAAAAAAATGGCAAACGAAAACATTTTTAAACGAGGCTAAAGGTCATAGAGCCGCGAAAATAACCGCCAGGCACGTACGAGTTACCCAGGAACATAGCAGATACAAAATATACCATTACAACAGATGGAAAATGCTTGTGAGCCAAGTAATACATAGAAAAAAGACACTAACTTACAACTGATAACATTAGGATTCTAAAATGCCGCTTTACCCGCCTAAACACACGGTTTGCCCTTGTGCACGGAGCCTATTTACACTGCACACTTGCCACATTGCTGACACTTTCTCCTCAGATGATCAACAGTCCAACTGTACATCTTCACATGCAGGAAAATCCAAATAGATTGTTAGTTCTTCAAGATATTGATTGCTGAGTATTAAATATAAATAGGTAAAGTATATTAATTTATTAATTTATATTACTTAATTAATTCACTGTACTCCCCTGTAGAAGGAAGCAGGAGGAGTCAGACACTGATCTGTAAGATCTATGCATGGGCTGCTGTTAGCTGGAAGGTTAGTAAAGCGTTAGTAAAGAGTTAAGATCCATACCCAAATGCAGTGTTTCTATTGGGAACTGTGCCTATGTAAGCAACTCTTGGTGAAGAAAACAAGTTTTATTTTTAAATAAAATAAGTTGTATGTGTATAGAATGACTCAATGTAATGTGTGTTTCTAATATAAGCAGCATTTGTTAGATTTTAAAAAGGGAAAAACATGGAAACTTAGATATACCTTTAATGTTGCAGAAATGTAGTAGTTATTGTTGCTTATAAAAATGTATATAGTCCCAATATGGTGTTATTTGATCTTTTAGGAGAAGTTTATTGTCAACATATTTACCTAGGCTTTTCCGGAATTCTGGAACAAATCCACATGCAAAGGAAATGATTTGCCTGAAGCATGGAACATCTGAAGTATAAATTACTAGCCGTGAAGTCCGATTTGTGGCTTAGCACCAGGATGGTATATGAGTAATATAATAATTTGAAATTGATTTCTTTACTACTAAAATTAATGATTTTATAAATGTAAATCAATCTTTGGAGAATATCTGGGGGTATAAGTTTGGGCAAATGTTTAGACCAGTTTGAGTATCCCCTTGAAGTTTCATCTTGAGGCATACATGTTCCATAACTGAGGGATAGTGGTAGTTATATTTGTGTAGGGAGAAGGTGTGGGAAGGCAGTTACATTGATTTCACGCAAGAATGACTGATCTAATGACACAATCCTTTATTGCGAAGCAAGATTAAACAGTTTTAGATTAGACAAATTGATACCACCTTCCAAAACAAGTTGTTATAATTTTGAAAGGGACGTTCTGGTATGTTTATGATTCCAGATAAAGAGCCCCATTCAGTTGATCAATTGTAAGTTACTGGAGCCCGTAAGTGAGGCTGTAATTTAATTTACTATTCAATTTGCGTCTTTTTGTGGGCTCCGAATGGATTACGGGTTATGGCCTTGAAATCCTTGCGGTTGTTAAACCTGGAATTTACAGCCTCCCAAAGCTTTTGATCTTTCCTGTCAGCAGGAGTTACGATTGCTAAAATCCCAAATCACTATTCAGTTGCTACAATTTCCCAAGCTCGCAAATGTTTTCACACCCGTAAATGGCAAATGCAGGAGAAACTCCTACGAGTACTAGAGAGGACCCACAAGGGGGTTTAACCCCTGTCCACAGCACTGTAAATGCAAATAAAAAATCAATACTGCACTGTAAATGAAGGGGAAAGCGCTGAAAGACAACAGTCTCAAGCTTGCAAATAGGCAATAAAAAATACAATTATTTTATGTGTCATTTCGGGGTTATATCGATCTTGGGAATCAATGAGTTAATACATATCAAACCACCCATATGGACTAGAACAGTATTGGCATTAATTTTTATTATTTTGTATTTTGAGGATTTGCGAGTCCCATCGCATATTGGACCCCCGAACCTAAGTGGCTGATATGTAACCTCCATGTTTTACTGCCGTAATTTTCTATTGGCTCTTTCAAAATTGGTGGTTACGGCCTTTCTTAATTGATCATATTCCCGCCCTGAACTGCTATGTACGAGTGCATGGTTTACGGATTCTGCGTTCGGCCCGTAACTTGCCGGATTGTTCAATTGAATAGCACCGGAATCAGAGTTGAACGGGGGCCCGCCGCGCACCCACAGACATGCTGCCTGTATCCCGCGAGATGAGGGCTTGCAATTGAATCCGACTCAAAGTGTATGACAGCTGTATTAATAATTGAATATATTTTGGTGTTAGTATAATTGGCAACATTTGAATGGGTAATTATTTTTATTTTATTAATATAGGAATATGATCTAAATAGGAAAGTATCACTGTACTTGCTGTTTCACTGCATTTCTATATGTTGATACTATTCATTATATTTTTAGATAGATTTATTAATTTCATCTATACTCATGACTTCAACTTTGTATCTCCTTTTTATTCAAATTTATAGCATTTTCTAACACTGTCTATTTCCAGTTACCTGAAAACTCACTTGTATGAATGACTAGTTATCTTTATGCCTTTCTTTATTTGGTATTGATATATGTAATGGAGTGGCCTTTGGCTGTGTTTGTTATGATGTATTTATTAAGCATGTACAGGCACTAAACCAGTCACTAGCAAAATGGTTAAGTGCCAGGAGCTGACTTGCTACCTACTGATTAATGGTGTCTATCCAGAGTGTTATTCCTTACTTTTTACTCATGCCTGGAGAAAGTGGAGTTATTATATGGGCATTTTGTTTATAATGACATTAACTAGCAGAGGAGACTTCCCTTTTTTGAATGGGGAACTCTGACAGCACAATGTTGCACATATAGGGCCTCATTCAAATTTAATTTGGCCAATTGAATAGGGCTCTATAGAAGCACATAGCATATTTTTTTACAGAAGATTTGTGTTAGTGAACTTCTATACAAAAGCAAGGTGTTTACTAACAAAAAACTTCTGTAAAAAAAATGCTATGTGCTTCTTTAGAGCCCTATTCAATTGGCCAAATCGCATTTGAATGAGGCCCATAGATTATTGGTTCTTTTAATCATGAGTGCTTTTTATTTGATGTTCTAATTAAATGTTTTTCCTTATTTAAACATAGAGGCTTCATGCCAACCTTTTCTTTATACTGACCCTAAATTAATTTTAGGAGAATAATCATTACCCTCAACCCTCCTATAAAATATTCATTTGAACTTGTAATTGCACTTGCTATATTTAAATATTTTTATTTATTCGTAGATTTATCTGTAAAAGACTTTATTACATGTGTTTCCTGTCTGGCTCAAATGTATGAAAACATTAGTTCTCTGTTATTTTGAGTGCTGCAAGAAGGTATTCCATATTTATTTATATATATATTGGCCATTCTATCAATATATAATCTCAGATAGTAAAACGTATTTGACTTTTTCTCCAGGTCTCTACTTACTACATGACTGTATACCAAAACATTGCTATCTTGAAGAAATGAAGTGGTTAAAATCTATAAAATTGCATGTTCATCCTGCTCACTTCGTAGAGGATAAAAAATATACCATGCACTTCATCATGTCATGCATATCTGCTCACACAAACAGTGATTTGGCAGCCAAACGCAAAATTTAGTAGGTGTCATAGTCAGAAATTGCCAGACTCTTTCTTCAATCTACACAGAAAACTGATAAGAAGTAGATTTAGAAAGTTATTCCTTTTAAGATTCCCATCTTCAAATCTATTCCCTTATCAAGCTGTTCAGAGCTGCAGAAAAAATCATGTGAGATAAAATGTAGAACAAAAATATCATCAAGACGAGTTCTTGTGCTGTTACCCATATGTTCTTAAATGTGAGATGGTAAAATCAAAGCTTTTATAGTATTGGTATTTTATCCCAAAATGACACAAGTTTGTGAAAACAGAGGCTGAGATTCACTAAGGCTTGAAATAGAGGTGAGGTTATGGAAGTAGCAATACGTTTTTTTTTTGTTTTTTTTTAATTTATGGTATAGAAAAGCATACAAATGAAGTACATTTCATATTCCAGTAAATGCAGCTCATTACAAAGAAGAATGTCTCAGCGTTACACAATTAAAAAACGCATTTTCCAACCTTTTTACTGTACTTCCCATAAAACATATATGCAAAGACAAATAACCTGGCACGGCACAAACGCGACGTCAAAAGCACGCAGACAAAACCACAAGCTGATTACAGCGCGCAGGACTAAAGAGTGCATGCGACAAATGCGCTCGCGCCAGACCAATACGCACTGACAAAAGCGCGCAGGATGGATGCATGGGTAGGCCTCTACTGTTTAAATCCTTCCTGCAAGAGCCCTATAAAGCACTGCAGTGTGTGTAACCCCTTCCATGCCAGAGCCCACGGAGGCTCCCTGTGTCCTGTGTTGATGTTGGACCACTCTCTGCTACAATAAGAAGGTCTCTCTCATCTGCCGGTCTCTACGTGGAGGTCCTCAGGGGTGTGTGCTGTTAATTCCTCTTCAGTGCCCTCTGTTCTAGGTGCTTCTCGGCCCTGTGAAAGGTAGCAGACTATTCAGGTGGGAACATAACTGCTAAAATATCTCTGACAGATAGAACGTATTAAAGGTATTCTTATTAAAAGTACTCTTCCCTATGTAGCAAGTGTGAACACATTCATTAATTAAACCTTTGCATAACTCCACTGTGGGCCTAATTTATCCATGTCCAATTTAATGGGGTGATGTATTTTCCCAGGGAGTAACCTTGTATGCAGACAAAAGTTCTATCAAAATGCTGCCACAATGTTGTGGAACTTAACTGAAGGAATAAATAAAAGTGCAATTCACTGAAAACCCGTCCTATTTAGATTCAATCAGTGCTATGTCCAATAAGGAAGCTGCCAGACACAAGCTTTGCAAAAATTAAAACTGTCTCTTAATTATATTTATACTCATGGCTGCTAATGTTGTTGGTTTGTTACACAAACATAGGCAGTTTTCCAAAACTACAGTAGTTCTGCTGACCAATGTCCGCTCTTACCCCTCAGGGACGTTGATATATTTGTGAGGGATAAGCCCACGCACCCCAGCGATCTCTTCTCTCCCCCAGTCTCCAGATGCCTTGTTGGTAGCAGAATGTCCCCCTTCTTGAAGGACAGTTCCTGGGGACTCCGAGCTGTGTATTTAAACCTTGCAACAGCTTCTATCAAATCCAGCTCTGGGGAGGACACAGTCAGGCTAGAGAGACACATAGTGGGGGTAGGAATGGAGAGTGGGCTAAAGAAGAAGAAAAACAGAGAAAAGCAATTCTGGTACAGAAAGTAAACAATTAAAGGACCAGTCAGAAGTTGATCAGTACTATAATGAATAGAAAGTTCTAGGTGTCACACAAGAATGCAAGATATGGAATATACAGGAGCTAGAGGAGAACAGAGACTGAGGGAGGTGAAGAACCTAAATGATTCGCTGACCATCCTCGCTGGCTCCAGTTCCTTCTTGTATGTCGTTGTCACCCTCCTCAGCCATGGTCTCCAGGGCTATCTGGTCACTAAAGGTAATAAAGGTGATAATAGCATTTTTTACATCTCTGTTCAACGACAGAGGAATTCATTTAGATAATTTTTTTTTAAAAATATTTGGTTCACTGAATACTTGCTTCACTCTGACTTGCTTCACCCTTCATAGAAAGAATAAACATTCGCATGTTGGCATTCTAGTCAATCAAAGGTCAAACCCTGGCATGTCTTTAAATGGTCAAGAGGCCGGAGGTAGCATATATTTAGTGTTGGTAGGGTAATAAGTGTTATTCAGTGCTGGCATGAGGTTATAGGCATTAATGCTTTGCAATGTATCTCTGTCAGTGAAAGGTTTATGGTAACCCTCATTGACAGTGACTGGTTAGAGGGACATCCCCACTTGAGCTCCTTTGTGAGCGCGCAGATGCAGGCGCATTCAATACATCGCTCAATTAATGGAGTGCAATTATCAGCGTGCATTTCACGCGCGTGCTATAGCCGGGTGCCATACTAATCATGTAAGACAGATAAGTTCATCTGCATCTGGGGATTAAATCTACTGATTTGTGGCTAACTGTGTATCCCAAATTTTCCATTTAGTTTTAACTTTATTAATTAAACCTATTGAAAGGAGATCTTGTTCAAAGTCACGATTTTGATCCATAATAGTCCATATTTAATCCCATGAAGTTATTTAATCTTGCTTCCAATTGGAAGCAATTAACCATTTGGTCACTATTAATATTTATACTATAAAAGCTTGAATTTCTGGGCTGAGTTGAGCATGACATATATGTAGAATAATAGTTTCTGGGGTCGGATGAATATTCTTTTTAAGGATTAAAGAAATTTGTTCAAAGCAAGTCATCCAAAAAATTTGAATGCGGGTGCACTTCCAACCAAATGTGGATGTCAGAGCCGACCTGGCCACTTTTTCTCCAACAATATTTTGCCTATGTGTAATCTGACTTAACTTTGTAGGGAGCAGATACCACTTATTCAGTACTTTAAAATGAGTTTTTAATGTAGCTGTTTATTCTGACCATGAACATTTTAAATCTCTCTCCCAAGATTTTATTCTGCAAGTTTAATGTCCTTTAAATTAGACCTCAATATATTGCAACATTTTGATATTAGATGGGTTCTATTTTCTGTTATTATACATTTTTCAAAGGATTTCAAACTATATTTCGCCTTAAGATGTAATATATATTTAATTAATATTGTTTTCAATTTCATATAATCCAACCAAAAGTTTTTAATAGCTGTGATCCTTTCAGAAAATATTCATTTCTTTTTCCTCCATCCAGATAGCAAATCGATACATTTTTTATATACTTTATTACAGTTAATAGAGATAATTTATTCTGGATCTTTAGTAAGCTATATTCATAAATGTGTTATTTTATTATTTTGCAATTTAAAAGGATATTTATATAACATATCGTTATTTTCATCTAATGATACACTAAGAGTCAGGGCCTCAGATTTTTGAATGGTCAGGTTATAATTACAGACTAAGCTATAATTCTCAATGACTTCCTGTAGTAATTTCAAGGATTCAGAAGGATTAGTTTAACCAAGAACAATATCATCAGCAAATAAAATTACCTCATATTCCACATTACCAATTCTTATACCTTTTATTCCGAAAGTATTTCTTATAACTTATGCTAAGGGTAAACAGTAGAGGGGATAGAGGACATTCTTGCCTCATACCGTTGCTGATATTAAAGGGATTAGATCTAAATGCTAGACCTGCTACGATAGCAACTGGGGAACAATAAGTTCATCGATAAATTCATATTTAAAGGACTTTAATATGGGACACTCTATGGAATCAATAAAACCTTGAAATATATAGAAGGCAGTTAAATAAAAAGTATTTAAGCTATTGCACACTCTACCTAGAGATGTGCCATATAACAAAATAGGTTCATCCCTGCAAATCTTTCTTTCTTTTATACCACCCCATCTCAACTGCATCTCTGTGTGAAGTCACATTCTAAGTATTTTGTTTTCATGACATACTGTGATTGGCTGAGAACTCTATGGGGAACTATCAGTCTGCATATGAAATATTTAGTTTTGGATTCCAAGCATATGCTCAAAAGATAATATTTCTTCAGAAACTGACTCTAATTTACTTTAATCTTGTACTTTGAAGGAAACCAATTTCTTCCCACAAAATAGCCCTGTAGGCAAAAATTAAATAACAGAATGTTCATATAGTTATTATATTATTAGCTAATATTGTTTTTTATTGATACTATTTTACTAAATATTTAAAATTATGTATTTGCTCAAAGTGATCCAGGACCACAGCTTTCAGTCCTTCCAAAGGTCCACTGTGCATAATCTTTGGTTCGTGGAGAAAATAAGATGCTTGAGCAGCAATGATTTCTACACATTTAATTCTACTCTTTCTTCGGGGTGATATGCTTTTGCATTGATTACATAGAATTTTATTACTAAGGCCTCAATAGTGCAATCTTGGACTGTTGACGGCACTCATAGGGCAGACCTCACCACCACTGGTCTATTGTATGTGCACATAACGTACCCATTTGAAAATAAATATACAGAAAAGGTGATTCAGTTTCAAAGTTGTATTGCAAAGTATTCAATATATAACAAGCACAGTAAACAAACTAACCACACCATGCATAAATACAATTAGTGTGGTGCAAATTGATCCCCAGGAGAGAAGAGGTTGAGTAAAATTAAAATAACAAAACTACATAACCCATACCACTGTAGAAAAATTAATAGCAATTACATGTTTCATATCCAGTCAGTAAACCAGAATATATATTCTCCAACAATGGAATTCCAAACGTAGAATAAAAAAGTGTATCGCACCCACATATATCATGTTTGTCTAGTCAGTATACCAGAATTACTATCACTTAGGAGAAGGAAATCCAAGACAAGTAAGCACAGCAAGTGTTAATGAAGTTTAAAACAGCTCTGAAATGCTCTCTGTGGGAAAAAAAGAGAGGAGAGGAAGAAAAAAAAAAAAAAACATCAGCTGCAGTAGCTTAAATAATTTAATGATAAAAATGATATATAGGATAGGCAACACTTGGCGTATATTGCTTTGCATCAAACAATTCACTGTTTGAAGCAGTACATGTGCTGGAACAAACAGCAGAAGCACAGTCAGCCACTGGAAGCAAACTGTTAGGAGACAGGTAGACTGAGAAGCAGACAGGTAATGCCGCAGACAGCAGACACATGGAACAGACTGGGAATTGAAGGCAGGAATTAGCACACAGCTTGAGGTGAGTGCTGGAACTTGAACAGAGTAGTTGATACAGGCAGAACCCTTGCCAGACAGGACCATAAATTATCAGCCGTGTAGGATAAAGCAGCTGCAGGAATAAAACAAGCAGACCAAAGACTTGCAGCAGGAAAGCACAGCATAGTCTTACAACTGGCATTTCTCAGATGGACATTAAAGGTCTCCATGGTTTAGCCACAGAGTTCTGTAAAACATTGATTTCTATGAAATTACAAACATTGCCTCATGATGATATATTTTGTATTCTATATTACATTACACATTGGTGTATGTTTTAAGTGCAACATTATCATCATTGAACCAGCAATTGCTATGTCATGTAGACCATGGCAGTTAGTAGGGTCGTATATTTTGTGCCCATGATTGATGAATGTGTTGGCTGTGTTGTGATGTACTTTAGTGCTGAAAGCTCATGCTCACCTTATACGGGCTCAAGCTGGAACATGTGCAGGAGCTGTGGAATGCCAAATATACTCATGATGGAATCCTTCTCTTCAGGAGTTCCTCCCATTCATATTCCACTACCTGTAGCTCTCGAACCGGCAGCTTCCTTATACCTCTTCCTTTTAACTATGGATTGACAATCACCATAACTGTGTTTTACGCTCTTCATGTCACCATGGAACACTCCCATGGAACACGTACGTTTTGGCCTTCATTGGGCCTCATCAGTGAAGTGTAGCTGACATCTCCCTAAGGCACAGTGAGCAAGGGATCCACATCTGGAGTACCCTATGACCCTTAGGGAGACTTATACCTAATGGTCATTTGAATAAACAAAATACCAAAATAGAGGTGCTCCATCAGAGAACAAACTAACCTTAATTGGTTAGTTTTATGGAGATGATAACCAACTCTGAGAGCAACCTCTTTTAGCTCAATTATGCCCTTCACAAGGAGAAATATCCTGTAGTATATCAGTCTGGTCCCACTCACTAGAGTGGTCCAGCTTTGAAATACCAGACAATTCTACCCTGAACAGGGGAAACCGCAAACTCCAGATGTACGTTTTGGTCTTCATTGGGCCCTGTCAGTGTGGTGTAGCTGAAATCTCCCTAAAACACAGTGAGAAAGGGATCCATGTCTTGAGTACCCTATCACCCTTAGGGAGAGTAATCCCTAAGGGTCATTTGAATAAACAAAATACCAAAATACAGTGATTTGCAAAAGTATTCACCCCCCTTGACTTTTTACCTATTTTGGTACATTACAGCCTTAAGCGCAACGTTTTGTTAATCTGAATTTTATGTGATGGATCAGAACACAATAGTCTAAGTTGGTGAAGTGAAATGAGAAAAATATATACATAAAACTATTTTTTTTAAATAGAAAACTTTGTCATGTGCGTATGTATTCACCACCTTTGTTATGAAGCCCATAGAAAGCTCTGGTGCAACCAATTACCTTCAGAAGTCACATAATTAGTGAAATGATGTCCACCTGTGTGCAATCTAAGTGTCACATGATCTGTCATTACATATACACACCTTTTTTGAAAGGTTCCAGAGGCTGCAACACCTAAGCAAGAGGCACCACTAACCAAACACTGCCATGAAGACCAAGGAACTCTCCACAAACAAGTAAGGGACACATTTGTTGAGAAGTACAAGTCAGGGTTAGGTTATAAAAAAATATCCAAATCTTTGATGATCCCCAGGAGCACCATCAAATCTACCATAACCAAATGCAAAGAACATGGCACAACGGCAAACCTGCCAAGAGACGGCCGCCCACCAAAACTCACAGAGCGGGCAAGGAGGGCATTAATCAGAGAGGCAGCACAGAGACCTAAAGTAACCCTGGAGGAGCTGCAGAGTTCCTCAGCAGAGACTGGTGTATCTGTACATAGGACAACAATAAGCCATACTCCCCATAGAGTTAGGCATTATGCCAGAGTGGCCAGAAGAAAGCCATTACTTTCAACAAAAAACAAAATGGCACGTTCTAGGTTTGCGATAATGCATGTGGGAGACTCCCAAAATTTATGGAGGAGAGTACTCTGGTCTGATGAGACTAAAATTGAACTTTTCTGCCTTCAAGGAAAATGCTATGTCTGGCGCAAACCCAACACATCACCCAATGAAAACCATGTTTTTCAGCAGCCGGCATTGGGAAACTGGTCAGAGTTGAGGGAAAGATGGATGGTGCTAAATACAGGGATATTCTTAAAGCAAAACCTGTATCACTCTATGCGTGATTTGAGGCTAGGACAGAGGTTCACCTTCCAGCAGGACAATGACCCCAAACACACTGCTAAAACAACACTTGAGTGGTTTAAGGGGAAACATGTAAATGTGTTGGAATGGCCTAGTCAAAGCCCAGACCTCAATCCAATAGAAAATCTGTGGTGAGACTTAAAAATTGCTGTTCACAAGCACAAACCATCCAACTTAAAGGAGCTGGTGCGGTTTTGCAAGGAGGAATGGGCAAAAATCCCAGTGGTAAGATGTGGCAAGCTCATAGAGACTTATCCAAAGGGAGCTGTGATTACCTCAAAAGGTGGTTCTACAAAGTATTGACTTTAGGGGGGTGAATAGTTACGCATATTGACTTTTTCTGTTATTTTGTCCCATTTGTTGTTTGCTTCAAAATAAAAAAAAAATTACATCTTCAAAGTTGTGGGTATGTTCTGTAAATTAAATGATGCAAATACTCAAACAGTCCATGTTAATTCCAGGTTGTGAGGCAACAAAACACGAAAAATGCCAAGGGGGAGAAGACTTTTGCAAGGCATTGTAGAGGTGCCTCATCAGAGAACAAACTAACCTTAATAGGTTATTTCTATGGACATGATAACTCAAAATAGAGGTACATGTCTGTAATTACCTTTACACTGCCCGTATATCTGCAGGTTAGAAATGTGCTACAGTTATGGATGTATTTAATCGCTCAAGCCCGCAATTACAGACTCCGAGCCCCAACACGCAAACCATGAACGTGTGTGTAGCATTTAAGGGCATGATCATGATTAAGTTCGCATTTCAGACCTTGTTAAATCTAAAAGGATATGGGAAAAGAGAGATGAGACCAATAACAAGTTTTGAATCACTGTTATATAGGAATAAACTCACCCATAGAGTAGCAAAGTGTCGAAAATATTATTATCAATCGAAAATACGGATAAAACCAATGGGATGCTGGGGTGGGAAAAGGATTTGAAGGTCATACTGAGCCTTGAAAACTGGTTAAGAGCTTTGAAAATAGTTAACGATTCAGCTGGGTCTATATCTTATATATAATCATATTTCAAGACAATCAATAGATGGTATTGGACACCTGAAACTATAAACACATTTTCATTGAGTGAGCCATATTTATGTTGGAAAAATTGTGGGAAGAGAGGAGATTTGTTACATGTTTGGTGGAACTGTGTTAAGCTAAAAGCATTTTGGAGGAAATGTATATGCTGGATTGAGGAGATAATAGAAGTAGAAGTACCATACAACCACGAAATTATACTACTACATATAAAGTTAGATGAACAGTTCCCTAAATGCTATCTCTTCATTTCCCTTATCCTTTTGGTCATTAAATCAAAGATTACCAAATATTGGAAGTCGAAGTTAACTCCCTCTCTCCAGGAAATAATTATGTGTATTAACAGAAATAGAGATTTCGAAATTCAAGATACTGGGTATATGGTAAAGGAAAACAAAGGAAAAAGAGGCTTATCATCTCGCTGGGCTTTATGGGATTGCTACATTAACAAAAAAGCTAAAGTTTAATTAATCCTTTTTTTTCCCCTTTTCTGAGAAATAGACTGGTTTACAGAATCTACCATTTCTAGTTTGTGTTATCAGTTTATGGATACTTAATCCTCTGCTATTGTCTCTATTATTTAATATCAGTGGAATCGCCTACATCTGACGCCTGGTATAGTTGAATGAATTGTATGATGTATTTGTGGATGTTAATGTTTATGTCTTTCTTTTTATATAATGAAACTTAAAATAAAGTACAAAAAAAAAAGTAAGCAAGCCCTTAAGTTACAATTTAGTCAGAGCCTATAGTAAATCAGACCATCATCATGACATCAGTAAAATATGGAGTTTATAGTGTTTAGAAACCAGAAATCCATAATAATTAATAAATCATCTGTTCTAGTCTATGTGGGTGGCCTGATATGTTTTAACTCCTTGATGCTTGGGTTCAATATAACATGGAAATAAAAAGTAAAAAAAATATTTTTTTATTGGAGATTTACAAGCTTGAGTCTGTTGTGCAATTAATTATAATGCCTTTAATTGCTTTCCCAGTATTTTAAAGTACCGTAGTGTGTCTATATTTACTTTTACAGTGTTACAAACAGGTGTTTAACCCACTTGAAAGTGCTCTCTAGTACTCGTAGGATTTTTTTTATATATTTGCCATTTACAGATTTGAAGGCCATTGCAGGCTTGTTGAATTGTTGCAAATAAATATGGATTATGCGTCTCTAGCACTGGTAACATTTGTAGCCTTAAAACATCAAAGGAGGAGATAGGACAGGAGTTATGTTTTTGAAAACCGCAGTGATTTTGAGCCTGTACCTCATAAATGGATTGCAAATTGCAAAACATAGCCAATAAAATATCTGTAACTTTTACGGACTCCAGAAATTGCAATTTTACTGATGTGCTTTAAAGTGACTGGTGTTGCTATGGGACACTACAGTGTTTATGTGCTCTGATTTGCTGACGTGTAGCAGCTTACATGAATACATTAGACATGTTGTAAGTATAGAGCCTTAACGTATAACACCCCCTGTCTACATAAATGTTATTTTCACGTGGCACTGTGTATTAGCTATGCTATCTTAACAGTAAAAACTAATGCTACATTACAGCAGTCTAGTGGGTATTTAGCATGAACAAAATATTTATAAATAAAAAATAATTTATTATTCCTAAATTAAATTGCCTTTATCTTGCAGTAGAGGTTACAATGGAAAATTCTGTCTTCCTTACCAGAATCTTCATTTCTTATAAAAATCAAAATGTTATTTTTTCTTACTTTTGCCTGTGTCAGTTTTTCCCTTAAGCAGATCTGCTTATCTCTTCCTATAGGGGGTATGGCCAGATCTGCATGAAATTTGGACTAATAAAAGGCTGACCAGCCAGACTATTGTTCAGACTGAGCATGCTCAGTAAAGGAAGGCAGGCTATGATTGCTAATGCACTGTCACTGGGTGCTGTGTATAAGGGAGCTGCAATCAGGTTACAACACAGCTGCTACCTCTACATAGCAAAAGCTAATTACCATATATACTCGAGTATAAGCCAACCCGAGTATAAGCCGAGGCACCTATTTTTCAACAAAATACTGGGTAAAATGAGTGACTCGAGTATAAGCCGAGGGTGGGAAATGTGCTGCCTCCTGTGTCCCTCTTGTGCCCTCTGTGTCCCCCTCTTGTGTCCCCCTCTCTCTCCCGTGTCTCTTCTCCCCTCTCCCTTCCCTGTGTTTCTTCACCCCTCTCCCTTCCCTGTGTTTCTTCACCCCTCTCCCTTCCCTGTGTCTCTTCCCCCTTCCCTTATCACCCTCCTCAACCCCACTCCTCGACCTCCCTCCTCATCCTCAACCTCCCTCCTCATCCTCAACCTCCCTCCTCATCCTCAATCTCCCTCCTCATCCTCAACCCCCTCCTCAACCTCCCTCCTCATCCTCAACCCTCTCTTCATCCTCAATCTCTCTCCTCATCCTCAACCTACCTCCTCATCCTCAACCCCCTCTTCAACCTCCCTCCTCATCCTCAACCCCCTCCTCAACCTCCCTCCTCAACCCCCCTCCTCAACCCCCTATACTCAAACCCCCTCCTCAACCTCAACCCCACTCCTCAACCCATCCTGCTCATCCTCAACCTCCCTCCTCATCCTCCCTCCTCAACCCCCCCTCCTCAACCTCCCTCCTTAACCTCCCTCCTCAACACCCCCATCCTCAACCCCCCATCCTCATCCTCTCTCCTCAACCCCCATCCTCAACCCCCCTCCTCAACCTCAACCCCCTCCTCAACCCCTCATCCTCAACCTCCCTCTTCATCCTCAACCTCCCTCCTCAACCCCCCTCCTCAACCCCCCCATTCTCAACCCCCCCATCCTCAACCTCCATCCTCAACCCCCCATCCTCATCCTCCCTCCTCAACACCCCCATCCTAAACCCCCCCCATCCTCATCCTCTCTCCTCAACCCCCCATCCTCAACCCCTCTCCTCAACTTCCCTCCTCAACCCCCCATCCTCAACCCCCCCATCCTCATCCTCAACCACCCATCCTCAACCTCCCTCCTCAACCTCCCCATCCTCATCCTCTCTCCTCAACCCCCCATCCTCAACCTTGCTCCTCATCCTCAACCCCCCTCCTCAACCCCCCCATCCTCAACCCCCTCCTCAACCTCCCTCCTCAACTGCCCCATCCTCAACCCCCCCTCAACCTCCGTATCCTCAACCCCCCCATCCTCATCCTCAACCCCCCATCCTCAACCTCCCTCCTCAACCTCCCTCCTCAACACCCCCATCCTCAACCCTCTCCTCAACCTCCCTCCTCAACCCCTCTCATCAACCACCCCATCCTCAACCCCCTCCTCAACCTCCCTCCTCAACCCCCTCCTCAACCCCTCATCCTCAACCCCCTCCTCAACCCCCCATCCTCATCCTCAACCCCTCATCCTCAACCTCCCTCCTCAACCTCAACCCCCCTCAACCCCTCCTCAACCTCAACCCCCCTCAAGCCCAACCCACCTCCTCAACCTCAACCCCCCCAACCCCCCTCCTCAACCTAAACCCCCCTCAACCCCACTCCTCAACCTAAACCCCCCTAAATACCCTCGCCTCACTTACCTGCTTCTGCTCCGGCCTCAGCTGCTTGACCCGGCGCGCATGTGACGTTACATGTGCACCGCGTCATTAGCATATACCGGGTGCCGACACCCGGTATATGCTAATGATGCGGCGTGCATGTGACGTCACATGCGCGCCGCATCATTAGCATATACCGGGTGCCGGCACCCGGTATATGCTAATGACGCGGTGCGCATGTAACGTCACATGC
The DNA here is from genome assembly GCA_027410445.1 of Discoglossus pictus. Taxonomy (NCBI): domain Eukaryota; kingdom Metazoa; phylum Chordata; class Amphibia; order Anura; family Alytidae; genus Discoglossus; species Discoglossus pictus. Next base: position 92,018,480 of record CM050171.1, read on the forward strand.
GCGCCGGGTCAAGGAGCGGAGGCCGGAGCAGAAGCAGGAAAGTGAGGGGAGAGGGGGAGGTATTTAGGGGAGTTTGGGTTGAGGAGGGGGGTTGGGGTTGAGGGGGATTGAGGGGGAGGTTGAGGGGGATTGAGGTTGTGGAGGTGGGAGGGAAAGAGACACGGGGGTAGAGAGACACGGGGGTAGAGAGACACGGGGGGGTAGAGACACACGAGGGGCTTAGAGACACACGGGGAGTTAGAGAGACACGAGGGGTTAGAGAGACACAGGGGGGGGGGGGGGGAGTGACTCAAGTATAAGCCGAGGGGGCCCTTTTTAGCCTTAAAAAAAGGACTGAAAAACTCGGCTTATACTCGAGTATATACGGTACGTCATGGGAAAGAGCAAGTGTCAGTTTTCCCCTCAAGCAAAACTGCTTATCTCCTCCTACATGTGCTTAGCAGATTAGGTCTGCATGTAAGCTTGACTATAGAAAAAAGACTGACAACTCAGACATTGCACAGACTCAGCATGCTCACTAAAGTGGTGCAGTTTATGATGGCTCATGTAGTTTCACTTGGTGGGACCTGTGAGGAAGCTGCTAGTGATGTCATAGTTCAGCCTGCTTCCATGCTCCATAATGATGCAGACCCCATATAGATCATTTTAAGTAGTATATAAGGTTGAGCCTAGTGGTTTAAACTTGGTTCTCTCACAAGATTTGGACTAGCAAATGTATCATCAATACCTCTCATATGACAAGAAGCTGTATTATACTGCACAAGCATGCTCTCATTGGTAACATCAGACTCAATAGTCAACTGACACTTCATGAGGATCAATATATAGTAAAATAAAATATTGTATTAAATGATTATATGTGTGGATTCTGTGATTGAGTGGTTCTTACAGTGTGAAAAAAGTAATTTTCAACTCTATTTTCAAAAAGTGTCAGTATGACATTTATACAAGTCTTTTTCACGATTAAATTGGCTTCAACAGGCAGGATATAGTAGTCAGATCAGAAATATGTTTTTATTTACAGAAATGTGATTAAAATACCCTAACCTTTATAAAAAAAAGTGTTACCAAACAGAAATATAGCTTTAAAGGACAAGCACAATTTGGACATCATCAGAGTAAAGATTTCCTAAAAACGTGTGGAAATACTTTTAGAATTTCTGAAATACCTGCATTTGTCACTGAGAATTCAATAAAGTAAAATCTGTGTTTACATGAGTCACTGACTGCCCCCTTCCAGAATCATAAATACAGCTCTGTGTAGTGAGGAAAACAAAAAAAGAGTTAACCCTCAAGAAACCAATCTGTGCAGATCATGAAATGCTGAAATCCCCTAAACAGGTCAGTCATGGGTTATTTTTTTAGTGCATTCCTGAGTTCAGAGAAAAGCAGCTTTCAATCAGTGTCCTCAACATGTACGCAAAATGGCTCATTGTTATTAATCATGAAACTGACAGTAGGCAAGATAGACTGTGTTTGTAAACAGACCTAAAACTTTAGATTTTTTGTGGTTATTAGTGTAATGTCAAAAATACATAATTTTAACATACAATCATGATTACACCATGAAAAGCAATTACAGTCAGTAAATTGCCCTTTAACCACAGATAGGAATCAAAAGGCCCATCTAGTTTGTCCAATCTAAAATGCTTGGTTTAATGTATTATCTAGATGACCTTATGCTTATTCAAAACTATGACCCTTTGTGACGTTTTTGCGCATTACCTCTAAATTTCCACCTTCCAAATTCAAATCATGACATCTTGTTCCTGCATATCTCTTTTTCTAGGAGATACTACTCTCCTGAAATTTATTAAATCCTTTATTATATTTAATTCCTCTTAATTGGCTCTCTGTGATTTCACAACTGTAATAGCCATTGAATCATTTTGGGCTCCAAAAGAAGTAATGGAAACCCATAAGCACACAAATCCTTACATTGTATGCCAAAATGGTTCTTCTTGGTCAAAATCATCTCCTAGGGCTACAAAACAAGCCCCATAATTACATATTCTTTACTCATAACCTCCTTCGGCGCCTTCATTTTTAATAATAAGTTCTCTTCTAAATAATTACACATTTGATTTACACCTCTGTCAGTGATGCAAAGCACATTTCAAATAGCATGTGAATGCAAGAATCGGCCTATGTGTTTCAAGCAAAACACCTATTTTTCTAATGATAATTAATCAGTGTGTCCACAACGCATTGTAATGCCAATTGCTTTGTGATTTGAATTCTAATCATGGCCAAAAAATAACTTAATATGAAATCCATCCTAAATGCTGTAGGGTAACTTTAATGATCTATGATAATACAAATCACATTTCCAATGGTATTGAATGTACTAAACATGCACCTTTATAGTCAGCTACTGCTGTGGTAAACTTTGTGGATATTATTATTATACTGTATTATAAATGAGAAAATCTTAGTAAATAATGAGCCCCACAACCCCTTCACATCACAACTGGCAATCTACCCTCACTTTTACAGGTGTGAATTCTCTTTAGGGAAAGGATTTAATATTTTAGTGTCAACTGAACACAAAACCAAGGAGGTAATGCTAAGAAAAATGTAAATATTTTAATCATGCCTAACTGTTTGATGATGACCTTTTTATTCATACAACCCACCTGTTCATAAAATGATCTTTAAAAATAAACATTGAGATGTAATGTTTTTGTAGAGAAATAGCACAGTGACACTGATGGGCTAATTCTTGACATTTGTTCCAGTAAGGTGTCCAAACATTTGGGTATATGTAAGGAATTCGTTTTAAGCACACCCTACCACACATTCTAGCTTTAATAGACATTAAATGCCAAACTAATTATAATTCTTAGTCTGTAATCAGGAATTACATTTTATACTAGTACTAATGCAGTTGTCTCCATTGCCTATTAAATACTTTTTTTCCATTTAAGCAAAAATAGCCAAATATCTTGAATTTGAATTATTATGTTCTTTTGGAATACCTCTCTGGAAGGTTATTTTCTTTTCTAAAGTGAATTCTTCAAAATACTCTAAAATATTTGTTCTGGCATGGGTATACATTTTTAAAAGACTTGATGCTTGGCTCAAGAAGTGAATTTATTCAGGGATTTAGGACTGCAATTAAAATTAAGTCCTTGCTGTTACATTGCAAACTGATTTAGTCTTGAAAAATTATCTGACATGAATAGTAGTTTAAAAGGTGCTTAACGAGAATAATAAAACAGATGTTGAATTTTTTTTTTTACAAAATAATTTATATTCATCCTACTGAATATCAATGATGAAATATTAAGTGTTATCAAAAAAAGTTAAATGTAGATATTTCTAGAGCAAATCTTACTAAATGCTGTATGTGACTGATTACAACAGTGTTTCCCAAACGTATTCAGCCAGGCAACCCTTTGTGGGTTCCAATAGTCTTGACAGTAACCAGGATCATAAAATGGCCCACCCATATGCCATAATTCCAAATCAAGATCCAAAAATGCTGCTGAAGCCAAAAAAAAAAAAACTGCTTCCTCCTCACCATACAGTCTCTGCACAGTCTCTTACCCCTCCAATAGTCTAAATCCACTCCAAATGGAACAGGCAACTTTAATTGATGCTCCCCGTTTGTATACATATAGAGAGAAATAAATAAATACATTTATCATAATCTTAGTGGATCACATTGAGCCATTGAAATTCTTAGCACATTTTGCCTATATGTTTAGTAAGTGCAGTGACATTTTAGGACTCATTCCTTGGGATTGTATTGCAGACTGTTTTTCAGTTTGTCACTAGTAGGGAGATGAAGTTAATTTTAGGCAGGTAAAGGGGAATTTCATTTTAACAATTTTAAATATGCTAAGTAAAATAAACTAAAGTACTGTGGAGGCAACTATTTTATAATTTTATTATTTATTCATGATTGAAATAATATTGCACTTAGCCTAAAATAAACAGGCAATAAATAATATTTGTAATATTATACTAATCCAATAAATTACTCTACTATCCATTTGGAAGAGACATTCCCCTGACTTCACTAAGGATGGCAAACCTATTCACTGAAGACTTCAATGGTTATTTCCAAAGGGTAATAATCACATTTCCAGCCCTTCATACCCCCAAATAGCTCTGATATAGGTTGGTGGTTCTATTCCATTAAAGGACCACAACAGTGCTGATACAACAGAGTTTTATGTAAATATTCAATAGTGAATTATTTTTAATACATCAGTGTATGTCTTGATTTGGCTGCTGGAATCTTTAATTCTACTCTTGCACGATACATTTAATTACATAAACAGTGAGGAAATATTTCTAGGAAACATGATATTCCAAATAATTTATAATTATTTATGGGCTAGACTTAATAGCAAATATAATTATTTTATATGCTTGTTTATATGAAGAAAGCATCCTCTTTGTATTTACTAGTCCCCATTGCTTTATTATTATGTTGCTACCTATCTGCATTGGGACCGATGTGGAAGTGTTTATAAGTAAAACAGTGCCAGCTTTCCTCTAGCTGTATTTGCTGAACAATGAAGTGACAGTGAGCTAAAACAGGCAGCTTGACAGTCTAACTACTAGCTAAGTACATATTTCTCGTAATGGTAAATATTTTTTATCAGCACATTATGATAGGGATCACATGGAAATTATTCTTGTTTAATGTTTATATGTCATCAAACCAGCAAAACATATATTGTTTTATGTTTTGTTTATTGAGAGGAGATGGAAATTTGACATTAATAGTGATATTAGTGATAGTATACAATAGTAGTTAGAAAATTGATGCTTGCAAATGAGTATTGCCAAAATTAAAGTGTCTGTTAATAAATATATAACCTAAGTTAACTCTATTATAATAGAAATCATTGGCAAAAACGTTACATTGTAGAAATAAGCACTTTGTGATTTTATATTAAACACATTACCTACAAATTAGTTAATATATGCAGTTCATAATAAAGTGATGAATGCTTCTGAATCTCGATGCCCTTCACTGACTTCATTATAACACATCTTAGGCCCTCATTCAATTGCAATTTGGCCATTTGAATAGGGCTCTAAATCAGCACATAGCATATTTTTTTAAAGAAGTTTTTAGTTAGTAAGCATCTATCCAAAAGCAAGGTTTTTACTAACTAAAAACTTATTTAAAAAAAAATATGTTATGTGCTTATTTAGAGCCCTATTCAATTGGCCAAATCGCAATTGAATGAGGGCTTTAGTGAATAAAGTGAAGTACACTGCATGTTTCATTATATATCCAAAAGTAATCTATATAAGCTAAATTAAAATGGTGCATAAGTAGAATAGTGAACCTCCTTTCAAATATGACCTGGCGTATTCAGATAATGAAGCTTGTGTTATTCAAGATATTATCACTTGCATAAGCATGGTGACACCATTTTAGCAATGAGAGTGTTAAAAGTAACTAACGAGTAACAAGAAATTATCTAAAAGCTGCTTTTAATAAATGTCAAACACTTCACACATCTTACACCACTTACATAAGTGTTTAGATTCAGCAGTAAGAGTGTGTATTTGTACATTCGCTGTACGTATATAATGATGAGACATGTCAAAACGGTTCTGCATTCTTTAAATTTTTTATTGATATCCTGTTAGCAATGATTACTGCTTTACATGATAAAACGCTCATGAAAACATGGACTTTTGAGATACTTAAACCGTGTATATGAATAAAGAAATAGAAATGCACTACTTTCTGCATTATAGTCCTATGTAAACTAGAAGATTACCAAGAAACACTATAATAATAAAAATGCTATTGTGGTGATAAATGTTAATATCATGTGCTTTTATAAGGCTATTTAGCAGAATGTTTCCAATGTAATATATTCAGGATTGCAGTTATGTATATATCTGGAGCCATAGGTACTGAGCCCCCTCCACCATACCAACTTCTGCTGAATAATATCATAGCTCCTATTAGCACAGTCCATAAGTCTCAAATGATAATATTTTATTGACTGTACTGAACAATCTGGATTTCAAAAAGTATATTATTTTAACTGAAAATTAAGCAAAAATATGTAACATAAAAATGGTATAAATTTTAAAGCAAGCAAATAGATTTATTGAAAACGTACTTTATACAAATATGAAGCAGCGAAGATAGGAGGGGTTTCTCCATCCACTGATTCAGCTGTTATTTTTTTATTTAATTGGACCATTAGCTGCTGTAGTTATTAATCAAACTGTATTGGCTAATTACCTGTTTCTGCATGTAACACAATACTCCATTATCCAAAAACATTTAACTACAGTCTCTCTCTATTAGGACCACCAAGTCCTGCCACAATGCTCTTTTTTAAATAAATACATTTGTGTCGGAGGAGTTAGACCATATTGTGACATCACAAATCCCAAGGAATTACAGAAGTAAATATTTTGTAATCATTTTCGGCATATTCAAAAATAATATCTGATTTCAATGAATTTAAGTGAAAGACAGCTAAATGACCTTTGGTAAACGAGTGGATTACAACATTGGTGATCCACACACCTAAACTCAATATCATAGAAACATGAGGAGTTTAGGTTTACCTTTGTTTAGTTGGCATTCAGTTTTACTGTACAAAAATAAAAACTATAGCTCTAATTTATTTTTAATGCAAAATAACTAAAAGGTAAAATAATCAAAATGAGTAGTAAGAATAAATGAACGGTGGCATTGAAATAATGTTTCCTATTTATAAGTACAATAGTTGATGTTTTGTATCAAGACATAACATACAGTATTAAAATAATTCATTTTTAAAATAGAGGAAAAATATTACATTTAAGCTTAATGTGGTGCCCAGAAAAGTCTGGTACCCTAGGCATCTGCCTAGTTTACCTCTACCCTTGTGCCTGTCCTGATTGAACGGATAGGCTTAATTTATGTAACTAATTTGTAATGTTCTGTGTACCTTGTTGATTTAAATAAAAATATACACCCATACATTTTTGCCTGTCTGTTTCATGTTTTTTTTATTTGTTTCCTTCCTTTGATCAATATAAACAAACAAGAATCACATGAGATCTGAATAGGTTAGACTCGTTGAACTTAAGTCTTTTTTTAGCCTCATCTATGTTACATATATCTGTACTGTTTACACAAATTGTAAGCAAAAGAAAGAATACTCAGAATATATATCCCATCTGTTTTTGGAACCTGAATCAACTTCAGTATAAGATCCATGTGTAAAAATATAGAAACTAACTTATAACATCAAACTTCAGAAATAATATGAGCTGCATCTGTGCAAAATTACCAGAGCTTAAAAAGAAACATTAAAAAATCTGTTCATTAGAGAAAAATATGCTGAGCTTGAGTAAGGATTAGAGAATCAGAGGTGGTTCCTCTTAAGACAAAAAGAAAAGTGTGAAATGCATTACCGCTGGAGAAAGCAGGACAGTGGTAAGATCTTGCATACCACAGTTCCAGCCAGGGAGAAAACACATTCAAATGTTGGCATAAGATACAAAACCCTGTGTCGGCTAGGGTAGGTCGATGGAAAGCATAGAGGTAACGTGGCAAACCAAGAGAAAATGATTAAGTACTGCACGATTTCAAAAGAAGTGGATGGACTTTGGAAATCTTTAAAAGCATCCAAATTTTATGGGAAATATTTTTTTTTCAGAAGAAAAATGCTTTTTGAACTCTTGGTACAAAGACCTATGACCATTATCTTTCAACTTCCATTTGAAAGATAGTTTTAATTAAATATTTGTTTCCTGTTCTGGTTTCTTAGAAATGATACATATAATATATACATATATTTATGCATACATACACATATATACACATGTACATTGAATGCCTACATGGCACCTTATATAGCCACCAAGCCAGCTTGACTGTCTGTGGGTAGGTATTCTGGTTTGTGCATAACCCATGCTGTGCTATACTTAAAGCTGTGTAAAACAGTGAGCGTATGCTTAAAAGGAGCCATGTATAAAGTGTTTTGGATTAAAAGAGTGGGAGTGTATTGTAGTATCATTTACATGTCTGTGCCAAGAGTGTATTTCTGGGAAACCTGTATTTTAACTTATTTTTAGACATTCAAATGGAATCATAAATGTACTATTCATTATATATATATATATATATATATATATATATATATATATATATATATATATTTATTTAGCATAACAAAAAAAATCCACAAATGAGTCATTTGTACAAATCTAAAATCTACTTACATGCATAATAGTTTATTCATGGAAAAGTTAAACCCTTTTCTAAATAGATTGTAAGGTGAAGAAAGGAGTTGCAGTGTTTTCTCATATACAGCAAAAATGCAAAGACATGTCTGTGCTGCTGTATAAAACGATAGTTCCCAGTACATGCTCTTTTAAACATATGATGAAAAATGTGGATGTTTATTTTATTTGTAACTATCCTATCAAACATATTATTTAAATATTAATTTAGACTGGCATTACATTCCCAAGATGTTGTTTAACTCCTGAATTGCTAACTCGGAATATACATCACGAAAACTGATACATATTCACTATTTACTATAGTTCTACAAAGGAGGTTATGAGCTTGCTTTCATAATAATCAGTATTTTTTATGAAAAAGTTATGGAAACTTATGTACAGAAATGCTACTCTGACATCTAAACACAGATGTCTTTAAACTAAGTAAGATGCAATGACAACACAACACACATTATGCTAATTGGAACAAGACATAACTTCGGTCAGTTTTCAATTATTGGATTCCTTTCATGGAGAGCCAACTTTGGGCTTTTTCTGTGTCAAAAATGAAGAAATTATCTTAAGTTGTAGATGTTTCTCAAGTGCATAAAATAATTGTTCAGCATTACGAGACTTGTTCTGTTGTCATAATTTAATAATTATTTAATCAGATCTGAAACATTTATTTCTTGAGGTTGCTACAACTTTCAAGTTTGGAATTATAGTTATAATTATCATTTCAAGCTGTAATCCTTATCAAAATAGTTATTACTGACTGACAATTTTATTTACAAGTGTGTCAATTGTCTAAAAGTTGTTTCATATACTATAGGAGACATGGATACAAAATATTACAAGAATCTCCATTATATCAAACTGTGTCATGCACAACTACAATTACATTGCCAATAATAACAGAGACAATATTAGCAACCCTTAGCAGCTTTAACAGACGTCTGTAATTTTTTTCTCTTCATCTAATGAATGGTTAGATTAACCATTGTTAATCTAAAGCAAAAATGTATGTTTATAAGATGTTATAAACTTATCATAAAGTTGCCTACTAGATAGCCAAGCACAAATGCCAGTTCTCCTTTACAGATAGAATCCTGTGTTGCCAGATTGCAGCCAGTAATGATAGTTTATTATTATAATCTATTTATTATTTACTCCCTAGTGCTAAATACAGGGCATACAATAGATGCGTAAGACAAAACTGACAAAAGTTTACATACCGGCACAGGAGGTGTAGAGAGTCCTGCTCAGGTAATAGCACAGAATCTAAAAGATAAAAGAGAGTGGATTGCTTGTTTGTGGTGCGGTTTTGTAGGAGGATCCAAGCACAGGAGATGTTCACTTTCTTGCATGAATGGCTGATATTAGGGAACAAGTTGGTAGGCTTCTCTGAAAAGATGAGTTTTCTGTGTTTGAAACGGTGACGAGCAGGGAGAGACTGACAGAGTAGGGTACAGAAATCCACAAAGTAGTAGTGTGAAGTCTTGGACTGAGTGGAGGGGAGGTTAGGGGAGTATCTGGAGATGAATTGAGATCATGGAGAAAAAAAAAATCCTGAGCTATGACCTGTAACAGTTGACAGATGTGATACTCACAGTAAAAAATAACTGGTAAGAGGTTGAATACATATGTGGACCCCATCTGGATCGCTACCTTGTCGTAGTGAAGGGGCTTGCTTACTTCAATGAAGTTGTGAGCTATACCATCCAGGGTCAGCCAAGATGTTGGACAAAGCTGCTTAGAGTCCCTTGGACTGCAAGAAAATCCAATAAATCAATACTACAGGAAATCAAGCCAAACTGTTCACTGGAAGGTTCGATCATGAGGCTGAAGTTAAAATATTTTGGCCATATCATGAGAAGACAGGATTTCCCTAGAGAAGATTCTCATGCTGGGAAGTTTGAACGCACACAAATAAGGGAGCGTCAGAGGCGGAAATGTATAGATGAGGTAATTGAAGCAAAGAACATGAACTTGAGGGAACACAGAGGGGCAGTGACTTACAGATGTGCCTGGCGGGCTGTGGTGCATAGGGTCAAGAAGAGTCAAACATGACTAAATGGCTAAACAACAGATAGTAATCTAAGAGTCAATGTGTAAATGTATGTAACCTATTCTTGTCTAAATTAGCTGGGTTTCTAAATCTTAATTTTGTATAACCTAGCTTGTTTCTTCTGGGTAATCCAAGACTGGTCCATTGTCAATATGGATGTGGAAGCAGAACTAGCACACCCACTTTTATTGAAAAGCATAATTTATTCCCATTCAGTTTCTGTGCATTTAATATAACCACATCTAATATTTTGATTTGCGTCCATGGTCTCAGCTAAAGAATATGATAAACTAGCGAATTGCCCGTCAAAAAATGACGGCAATCAAATCGTAAGGTAGCTAATGCTGTTTGGTGTGTAATAGTAAAATATATAATATATTAATAAATGAATATACTTTACCTATTTTGAAGCATTGTGTTGAAGAGCTGACAATCTGTTTTCATGTTGCTGCAGCATTAGTGGTGTGTAGCTGCTGTGTAAGCGTGGTTAATGTGTGCAGTGTAATAGTGTGCGTGCGCGAGACGAAACCGTTAGCGTAGTGGTGTACTTCCGCATTGGCGTAAAATGGCGGGTTATTTGTGTTATGCGTCTTTGCGGATTATCCGTTGGTGCTTTGTGGTGTTTTTCGAGTTTCGTGTGTTGTTTTGCGAGTGTGTTGTGGTGTTTTACGTGTTGAGAGTGCTGTAGCCTCGTTTTCGTTTTTTTCGTCGGCCATTTTTTCTCTCGCTTAGCGATTTCATTAGTGTTTAAAGTGTTTTATTTTTATTTAAATTAATGTGTAACTTGGTTTTTTGAGGTGCTGTATGGTTGCTCTTGCTGTAGGTAAGTTTTTTATGTGTGTGTTGTGTGTATTTATAGTGTTTTAAATGTTTGTATGTCGGCGTGTTGCGTCCGATGTTTGCGAGTTCGTAATGTCTGGTAACGTGTCTCGTATGGTGTTTGCGTGTGTAGCCTCGTTTTCGTTTTGTTCGTCGGCCATTTTTTATGTCGCTTATCAAATTTTTTATTGTCCAAACTCGTTTATTTTGATTGAAATGAAGATGTAAGTTGCATTTTTGAGGTCCTGGCTGCTCCCTGTTGCTGTAGGTAAGCTTTTTATGTATGTGCTGTGTGTATGTATTGTGTTTTTAATTGTGTAATGTTCGCGAGTTGCGTCCGAGTGTTGCGAGGCCGTAATGTGTGTGAACGTGTGTCGTATGTTGTTTGCGTTGCTCGTAAAATGTAGCGAGTGTCGTAATGTGTGTGTCGTGTTATCCGCGTTGCGACGTGAAGTTTGCGAGGGTCGCAGTTGCTGGCATTGAGCGCCTTTGGCGCTCCATGCCAGCAACTGAGGCCCTCGCCTGGTGCCCTCGCTTCGCGAGGGCCTTGGCTCGCTACGCGAGCCCGCAAGCGTTAGCAACAACTTGCATGCTCACAACTATATATGTGATGCATCCTGTCATATCCCCATATAAAGTAATCCATCCTTCCTGCCTAACATGGCTGGCAAATGATTTCAGGTATGGACATTAATTACACGGGTGGTTCTTAGAGACACCCAGTCCATAATTATCTATCTAAGTTTTAGATTAAGAAAACATATTTTTTTTCAATATTCACAACTTACTGACTTCCAAAACTATAAACTCTGGTACTGAAATAGATAACTTAATCTCAGCTTCTATTAATAAAAAAAGTTTCATGACTTGGCAAACTGATAAAAAAAAAAAAAAAACAGCTACATTACATATAGTTTTGTTTTCAATGGGCCTAGGACATGTCTAATATCTTCCCATCTAACGGCTATACATTCCCCTGTTTTATTTTAGGCTTACTCTTTGGCCACCCTTAAACAAACCCACCTTTATTATTATTATTATTATTATCTTTAGTTTGTAACACGCCAACATATTCCACAGTACCATACAAAATTAACTAATTGCAAAGAAGCTGTGGCGTGTGCAGTTGTGTGTTTTTAGTGATATTTTTAAAGGTTTTGAGGCAGGAAGTTAGTCTAGTCTTAGTCTAGTCTTGAAGGCAGGAGTGAGAAGGGGTGATAAGAGAGGAGGAAAGAAGGTCATTAGCAGAATGAAGAGGGTGATTGGGGGAGTATTTTGAAACAAGAGCAGAGTTATAAGAGGGTGCATTGTTGTTTAGGGCTTTATATGATAGAGTCATGACTTAAAATTTTATTCTGGAGGCTATTAGAAGCCAGTGGAGTGATTGACAGAGAGGTGCTGTAGATACTGAGCATTTAATATGGTAGATGAGTCTACTGGAGGTGTTCCTTATGGATTGGAGTGGAGACAGACGAGATGATGGGAAGCCAGCAAGGAATTAATTTACTGTATATACACAGTAGTTATCATACAGAGAGATGGCTCAGTGGTGATATTAATCTGTTGTTGTACAATCATTTAGTCATGTTCGACTCTCTGTGACCCTATGGATGCCAGGCACATCTGTCAGCCACTAACCCTTCGAGTTGAAGATTTAGTAGTTGCTACTGTGGAACCCAGCAAAGGCTTTTGAAGCCTCTATGAGTGGTCTTTGATACCCGTAATATTTTCCTTATTTTTCTGCAGTTAGGGCACCTCTCTAGTTTGCAAGTGAGGGGAATGTTTTTATTAGCATAGGATTTGGGTGTCAGAGTGTCAGGGAGTAACTCATAGTTTATTGTAAATGCAACAATAAGTGGAGATTTTTGCCTTGCTTTTCGGCTTTGTTATAAAGTTCACTCGTAGTAGTGACTCGTAGCACTTCTCTCACAATGTTTTGAAGATGGGGATTAGCATAGCTAGGTAGTGTTTTTAGTGCCACTATGGAACTCTTAATTACTTTTGGGAAATGTACATAGGGCTCTTTGTTGGCATAATGCAGGCAGCACTTTCACAGCATAATCTTGTAGGATTTTGAACAGTTCAGCTGGAGTTCCATCACCTCCTGCAGCCTTGTAATCAGCAAGGCTTCCTAGGCTCATCTCGCTTTACTCTCCAAGATGTCTGACTCATCAATGCTGTTAAGATGCTTCCTGTACAGACCGTCTGTGTATTCCTGCCATTTCTTCTTCATCTGTTAAGTCTTTTATCACTCCCCTGATATAAGAGGCTGTGAGTGCAAATCCAAGTGTTAAAATAAATGTAAAAAAAATCAAATATTTTTGGTCTATGAATGAAAGTATTCATATGTCTAGAAGATAATGATACTTTTAAATGAGCTGAACACAAAAACTACATAGGATTGTTTATAGCAACTTTAATTTGATGAACTTTGCAAAGAAAAATATCTAGGGGTAATCAAAAGGTAAAGAAAGATTTGGTGATATAGTCTCACTAATCTATATCTTTGATGGATAGGATGGCATTGGACAAGATGACAATTGTTTCTATTTTGCTCTATGATTTTACATAACAGTATCAATACATTACCTGAATCAATACCTTACTCTACCAGTGTCACAATCGCTTCTTCAATTGGGCTCGTCCAGAACTTTGTTCTGACCCGCCCAGCAATACATAACGTTAGCTATCTATCTAGCAGAGATAGAACCAGACCAGTAATACACCCTCAGAACAACCACAAAACTCCAGAATCGTCAGTCTGAGTAAATATTCCTTAGGTAGATGCAGAATTATTAACCCCTTTCCTCAGTAATGAGCACACACTTAATTGTTTATGAGAATCCTTTATTTGTCATCCATTCAACATTTTGTACATTTTAGTCTCCCCTTATCACCAAGTCCCACCCCCTAGTAACTGTCTCCTTTAACCAATCCCCACGCTCCCTGATCCCATTCTAACCGCCCCCTGTGGTGCTGGAGCCTATCTGGCCGAATAGCTAAATGGGATCTTCTGTACTGTGTAGGGGATTCACACTTTAGTTTATGCTAAGTTTCCCCAGTCAGGAAGCTAGCTGTCCAGGGGACCATAATGGCTAATTAGATCTCCCTCACCCATCCCTGAATGAAATTTCCTGGCTCCTTCAAGTCTGACTTCTGAAATCTTCACAAACCCACTCAGGCTGTTAAACCATAATTCTGACCCTTTTACTGGAGGATTCAGGCAACATGCTTTATTATATTCCTCAGGGAAAAATGGCAATTTTGATGGCAAACATAACATGGGGATTCTCATACTTAACAATCCATATATAAGTAATCTATGTTATACTTATACCACAGGCAATATTAAATGACAACATGCAAGATTAAACTGCACATGTCATCAATGCAACAATAATTATTATACACATGCCAGCAGGGCAACCCTAACCCATACATCCAGGGGGTACCACAATTATGACTATCCTACTCACAGGGAAATAACAGTCGAGTTAGAGTCCATATATCCATGCAATCTGTGCAATGTTTGCCCTGGAAGGGGCTCATTGTGCCATGTTCGTCATGCCCTCTCTGGGCACAGGCTGGTTGAAACACCCCCCTAAGACACCAGTGGTCCCTGGGAAACACAGCTAGTAAGCAAACATTAATGATGCCCACAGAAACAAACAAATTATATATATGACATCAAAAAATTATATGTTACACCATTTGAGAATTTAAGTCTACGAGCTGCAGAGAATATGAAGGGTCTAAAGTCCTTGATATAGAAAATAATAATAATAATAACTTTAATATGAATACGAAACCTCAACATATTTTAGAATGGAAGAAAGATCTAGGGAGTAATTCAGCTGACAGAAATTAAAGGGATATATTTCAGTGAGTGTGAAAGGCATCAATGTATTTGAAAAATGAATAAAAAGTGCTTTTAGCCCGATTAAATGGAAAACATCCACTTTGAGGGAAGGGATGTGACACAAAGGCTACTATTTATCATATGTGATACCATTTGCAAAAATACAGAAATATTTAAATGATATCTAAAGAGATGGGAATCAACTTTGGTTCCAGGTTTGCTTTTTTGTTTTATAGAATAAAGTTTAACCAGAGATTGCATATCTTTCACATTGTATATATTAAATGCTGCATATGGGGATTGGGTGTCATTGTGGTTCTTCTAAAGAAAAAAATATGCTTACTATTACAAATGTGTTCAATCAAATTTCTTATATGAAATATATGAATTAACTTTTTAACTTTGAACTCTGTACCTACTATTCTGCCCCATACAGGGTTATAAAACTTGTGTTTCACTAATTGCCACCGATCTTTAAAAGCATCATTGGAGTATTTCCTGATACACAAAAAAAAGACCTCTTGGAATGTTTGAAATCCATCCTCTTTTGTGGTAACTGGCAAAATGCAATAATGAATTATAATCCAGTGTTTTAAAATAAGCCTTGATTTTTAACTCTATTGTTTTGGAGTTGGTTTATTGGGACTAGTATGTGACCAATTAAGACAGAAGTCAGGATTAGATCTCTGCTATTTCTTTAATGCAATTGGACAGACCAGATTGGGATGTATTTACAGTAATGTAAAAAAAGTGCAGTCTATGAAGATTATATGGCTTGCATATTAAATAGACATCGAGACATAACAATACAGGTATAACCCGCTTAATGCTACCTTTTATAGCAATATTTTTGGGGCGCCAATCCCTGTTTAACACTGTGCCCTGCTATAACTCTGTTTTTTCCTCACCAGACAACCTTTTAATGCTCTGACCCATCTGCCATTTAAAGTGGACTGTGTTGTTGTTATGTTAATTGTTTCTTAAAAGTGCATATAAAACCCCTATACCCCTATTTCTTTATACCCTATGTTAAAAAGACCCCATTTAGCATTGTTTCTAGCATTGTTTTACTTAGCCCTCAGATTGCCTGGAACCTATCCACAGAGTTAAATGGGGTATTATTTATTTTTTGCATTGTTCAGTAGTTTCCGACTTTCCATGACCTCATGGACCGTAACACACCAGGCACATCTTTATGTCCATGGTCATGCTGATTCACTTGGTTTTCATGGCAGAGATACTAGAGTGGGTTGCCAGTTCCTTCTCCAGTGGGCCACTGCATACGGCTCCTGGAATTCCTAGGTGGTCTCCCATCCAACTACTGACCAGGCCAAACGCTGCTCAGCTTCAGGGTGGCGTGACCTCTTTGTTTCCTGACTAGAATTGAATCCAGGTTGCAGTGGGGAATGCATAGAATCCTAACCACCGGACCACTAGGAAACCCTAAATTGGGTATAGCTGCAGATAAATCTAACATCATGTTAGAGATAACACAAAGATGTTTAATATTTAATTTTATCTATCATTATCATCATTGTGCAGATGATGTGGGAGAGATGTGCATGCTCTGCTCAGCGTTCAGCATTGTGCAGACAATGTGGGAGATATGTGCATGGTCTGCCCATTATTCAGCATTGTGCAGACGATGTGGGAAAGATGTGTATGGTCTGCTCAGTGTTCAGCATTGTGCAGACGATGTGGGAGAGAAGTGCATGCTCTGCTCCGTATTCAGCATTGTGTAGATGATGTGTCAGAGATGTGCATGGTCTGCTCAGCGTTCAGCATTGTACAGATGATGTGGGAGGAATGTGCATGCTCTGCTCAGTATTCAGCATTGTGCAGATGATGTGGGAGAGATGTGCATGGTCTGCTCAGTATTCAGCATTGTGCAGACGATGTGGGTGAGATGTGCATGCTCTGCTCAGTATTCAGCATTGTGCAGATGATGTGGGAGAGGTGTGCATGGTCTGCTCAGTGTTCAGCATTGTGCAGATGATGTGGGTGAGATGTGCATGCTCTGCTCAGTATTCAGCATTGTGCAGATGATGTGGGAGAGATGTGCATGGTCTGCTCAGTATTCAGCATTGTGTAGATGATGTGGGAGATATGTGCATGCTCTGCTCAGTGTTCAGCATTGTGTAGATGATGTGGGAGAGATGTGCATGGTCTGCTCAGTATTCAGAATTGTGTAGATGATGTGGGAGAGATGTGCACGGTCTGCTCAGTATTCAGCATTGTGCAGATGATGTGGGAGAGATGTGGACGGTCTGCTCAGTATTCAGCATTGTGCAGATGATGTGGGAGAGATGTGGACGGTCTGCTCAGTATTCAGAATTGTGCAGATGATGTGGGAGAGATGTGCATGCTCTGCTCAGTGTTCAGCATTGTGCAGATGATGTGGGAGAGGTGTGCATGGTCTGCTCAGTATTCAGCATTGTGCAGATGATGTGGAAGAGATGTGCGTGCTCTGCTCAGTATTCAGCATTGTGCAGATGATGTGGGAGAGATGTGCATGGTCTGCTCAGTATTCAGCATTGTGTAGATGATGTGGGAGATATGTGCATGCTCTGCTCAGTGTTCAGCATTGTGTAGATGATGTGGGAGAGATGTGCATGGTCTGCTCAGTATTCAGAATTGTGTAGATGATGTGGGAGAGATGTGCACGGTCTGCTCAGTATTCAACATTGTGCAGATGATGTGGGAGAGATGTGGACGGTCTGCTCAGTATTCAGCATTGTGCAGATGATGTGGGAGAGATGTGGACGGTCTGCTCAGTATTCAGAATTGTGCAGATGATGTGGGAGAGATGTGCATGGTCTGCTCAGTATTCAGGATTGTGCAGATGATGTGGGAGAGATGTGCATGGTCTGCTCAGCATTCAGGATTGTGCAGATGATGTGAGAGAGATGTGCACGGTAGGCTCAGTATTCAGCATTGTGCAAATGACGTGGGAGAGATGTGCATGGTCTGCTGAGTGTTCAGCATTGTGCAGATGATGTGGGAATGATATGCATGGTCTGCTCAGTATTCAGCATTGTGCAGATGATGTGGGAGAGATGTGCATGCTCTGCTCAGTATTCAGCATTGTGCAGATGATGTGGGAGAGATGTGCATGGTCTGCTCAGCATTCAGCATTGTGCAGATGATGTGTGAGAGATGGGCATGGTCTGCTCAGTGTTCAGCATTGTGCAGATGATATGCGAGTGATGTGCATGGTCTGCTCAGTATTCAGAATTGTGTAGATGATGTGGGAGAGATGTGCATAGTCTGCTCAGTATTCAGCATTGTGCAGATGATGTGGGAGAGATGTGGACGGTCTGCTCAGTATTCAGCATTGTGCAGATGATGAGGGAGAGATGTGCCTGGTCTGCTCAGTATTCAGGATTGTGCAGATGATGTGGGAGAGATGTGCATGCCCTGCTCAGTATTCAGCATTGTGTAGATGACGTGGGAGAGATGTGCATGGTCTGCTCAGTATTCAGCATTGTGCAGATGATGTGGGAATGATATGCATGGTCTGCTCAGTATTCAGCATTGTGCAGATGATGAGGGAGAGATGTGCCTGGTCTGCTCAGTATTCAGGATTGTGTAGATGATGTGGGAGAGATGTGCATGGTCTGCTCAGTATTCAGCATTGTGCAAATGATGTGGGAAAGATGTGCATTCTCTGCTCCGTATTCAGCATTGTGTAGATGATGTGGGTGAGATGTGCACGGTCTGCTCAGTATTCAGCATCGTGTGGATGATGTGGGACAGATGTGCATGGTCTGCTCAGTATTCAGCATTGTGCAGATGATGTGGGAGAGATGTGCATGGTCTGCTCAGTATTCAGAATTGTGCAGATGATGTGGGAGAGATGTGCATGCCCTGCTCAGTATTCAGCATTGTGTAGATGATGTGGGAGAGATGTGCATGGTCGGCTCAGTATTCAGCATTGTGCAGATGATGTGGGAGAGATGTGCATAGTCTGCTCACTATTCAGCATTGTGCAGATGATGTGGGAGAGATGTGGACGGTCTGCTCAGTATTCAGCATTGTGTAGATGATGTGGGAGAGATGTGCATAGTCTGCTTAGTGTTCAGGATTGTGCAGATGATGTGAGAGAGATGTGCATGATGTGCTCAGTGTTCAGCATTGTGCAGACGAAGTGGGAGAGATGTGCATGGTCTGCTTCATATTCAGCATTGTGTAGATAATGTGGGAGAGATGTGCACGGTCTGCTCAGTATTCAGCATTGTGTAGATGATGTGGGACAGATGTGCATGGTCTTCTCACTATTCAGCATTGTATAGATGATGTGGGAGAGATGTGCATGTCCTGCTCAGTATTCAGGATTGTGTAGATGAAAAGGGAGAGATGTGCACGGTCTGCTCAGTGTTCAGTATTGTGTAGATGATGTGGGACAGATGTGCATTATCTTCTCACTATTCAGCATTGTATAGATGATGTGGGAGAGATGTGCATGCCCTGCTCAGTATTCAGAATTGTGTAGATGATGTGGGAGAGATGTGCATAGTCTGCTCAGTATTCAGCATTGTGCAGATGATGTGGGAGAGATGTGCACGGTCTGCTCAGTGTTCAGTATTGTGTAGATGATGTGGGTGAGATGTGCACGGTCTGCTCAGTATTCAGCATTGTGCAGATGATGTGGGAGAGATGTGCATGGTCTGCTCAGTATTCAGAATTGTGTAGATGATGTGGGAGAGATGTGCATAGTCTGCTCAGTATTCAGCAATGTGCAGATGATGTGGCAGAGATGTGCATGCCCTGCTAAGTATTCAGGATTGTGTAGATGATGTGGGAGTGATGTGCATTCTCTGCTCCGTATTCAGCATTGTGTAGATGATGTGGGTGAGATGTGCACGGTCTGCTCAGTATCCAGCATTGTGTAGATGATGTGGGACAGATGTGCATGGTCTGCTCAGTATTCAGCATTGTGCAGATGATGTGGGAGAGATGTGCATGGTCTGCTCAGTATTCAGAATTGTGCAGATGATGTGGGAGAGATGTGCATGCCCTGCTCAGTATTCAGCATTGTGTAGATGATGTGGGAGAGATGTGCATGGTCGGCTCAGTATTCAGCATTGTGCAGATGATGTGGGAGAGATGTGTATAGTCTGCTCACTATTCAGCATTGTGCAGATGATGTGGGAGAGATGTGGATGGTCTGCTCAGTATTCAGCATTGTGTAGATGATGTGGGAGAGATGTGCATAGTCTGCTTAGTATTCAGGATTGTGCAGATGAGGTGAGAGAGATGTGCATGGTCTGCTCAGTATTCAGCATTGTGCAGATGACGTGTGAGAGATGTGCATGGTCTGCTTCATATTCAGCATTGTGTAGATGATGTGGGAGAGATGTGCACGGTCTGCTCAGTATTCAGCATTGTGTAGATGATGTGGGACAGATGTGCATGGTCTTCTCACTATTCAGCATTGTATAGATGATGTGGGAGAGATGTGCATGTCCTGCTCAGTATTCAGCATTGTGTAGATGAAAAGGGAGAGATGTGCACGGTCTGCTCAGTGTTCAGTATTGTGTAGATGATGTGGGTGAGATGTGCACGGTCTGCTCAGTATTCAGCATTGTGCAGATGATGTGGTAGAGATGTGCATGGTCTGCTCAGTATTCAGAATTGTGTAGATGATGTGGGAGAGATGTGCATAGTCTGCTCAGTATTCAGCATTGTGCAGATGATGTGGGAGAGATGTGCATGGTCTGCTCAGTATTCAGGATTGTGCAGATGATGTGGGAGAGATGTGCATGGTCTGCTCAGTATTCTGCATTGTGCAGATGACGTGGGAGAGATGTGCATGGTCTGCTCAGTATTCAGCATTGTGCAGATGATGTGGCAGAGATGTGCATGCCCTGCTAAGTATTCAGGATTGTGTAGATGATGTGGGAGTGATGTGCACGGTCTGCTCAGTATTCAGCATTGTGCAGATGATGTGGCAGAGATGTGCATGCCCTTCTAAGTATTCAGGATTGTGTAGATGATGTGGGAGTGATGTGCATGGTCTTCTTAGTATTTAGCATTGTGCAGATGATGTGGGAGAGATGTGCATGGTCTTCTGAGTATGCAGCATTGTGCAGATGATGTGAGAGAGATGTGCATGGTCTGCTCAGTATTCAGCATTGTGCAAATGATGTGGGAGAGATGTGCATGGTCTGCTCAGTATTCAGCATTGTGCAGATGATGTGGCAGAGATGTGTATGCCCTGCTCAGTATTCAGGATTGTGTAGATGATGTGGGAGAGATGTGCATGGTCTGCTCAGTATTCAGGATTGTGCAGATGATGTGGGAGAGTTGTGCATGGTCTGCTGAGTGTTCAGCATTGTGCAGATGATGTGGGAATGATATGCATGGTCTGCTCAGTATTCAGCATTGTGCAGATGATGTGGGAGAGATGTGCATGCTCTGCTCAGTATTCAGCATTGTGCAGATGATGTGGGAGAGATGTGCATGGTCTGCTCAGTATTCAGCATTGTGCAGATGATGTGGGAGAGGTGTGCATGGTCTGCTCAGTATTCAGGATTGTGCAGATGATGTGGGAGAGATGTGCATGGTCTGCTGAGTGTTCAGCATTGTGCAGATGATGTGGGAATGATATGCATGGTCTGCTCAGTATTCAGCATTGTGCAGATGATGTGGGAGAGATGTGCATGCTCTGCTCAGTATTCAGCATTGTGCAGATGATGTGGGAGAGATGTGCATGGTCTGCTCAGTATTCAGCATTGTGCAGATGATATGGGAGAGATGTGCATGGTCTGCTCAGTATTCAGCATTGTGCAGATGATGTGGGAGAGATTGGCATGGTCTGCTCAGTGTTCAGCATTGTGCAGATGATGTGGGAGAGATGTGGACGGTCTGCTCAGTATTCAGCATTGTGCAGATGATGAGGGAGAGATGTGCCTGGTCTGCTCAGTATTCAGGATTGTGCAGATGATGTGGGAGAGATGTGCATGCCCTGCTCAGTATTCAGCATTGTGCAGATGAAGTGGGAGAGATATGCATGGTCTGCTGAGTGTTCAGCATTGTGCAGATGATGTGGGAATGATATGCATGGTCTGCTCAGTATTTAGCATTGTGCAGATGATGTGGGAATGATATGCATGGTCTGCTCAGTATTCAGCATTGTGCAGATGATGTGGGAAAGATGTGCATTCTCTGCTTCGTATTCAGCATTGTGTATATGATGTGGGTGAGATGTGCACGGTCTGCTCAGTATTCAGCATTGTGTAGATGATGTGGGACAGATGTGCATGGTCTGCTCAGTATTCAGCTTTGTGCAGATGATGTGGGAGAGATGTGCATGGTCTGCTCAGTATTCAGAATTGTGCAGATGATGTGGGAGAGATGTGCATGCCCTGCTCAGTATTCAGCATTGTGTAGATGATGTGGGAGAGATGTGCATGGTCGGCTCAGTATTCAGGATTGTGTAGATGAAAAGGGAGAGATGTGCACGGTCTGCTCAGTGTTCAGTATTGTGTAGATGATGTGGGTGAGATGTGCACGGTCTGCTCAGTATTCAGCATTGTGCCGATGATGTGGTAGAGATGTGCATGGTCTGCTCAGTATTCAGAATTGTGTAGATGATGTGGCAGAGATGTGCATAATCTGCTCAGTATTCAGCATTGTGCAGATGATGTGGGAGAGATGTGGACGGTCTGCTCAGTATTCAGCATTGTGTAGATGATGTGGGAGAGATGTGCATAGTCTGCTTAGTATTCAGGATTGTGCAGATGATGTGAGAGATATGTGCATGGTCTTCTTAGTATTCAGCATTGTGCACATGATGTGGGAGAGGTATGCATGGTCTGCTCAGTATTCAGCATTGTGCAGATGATGTGGGAGAGATGTGCATGGTCTGCTCAGTATTCAGGATTGTGCAGATGATGTGGGAGAGATGTGCATGGTCTTCTTAGTATTCAGCATTGTGCAGATGATGTGGGAGAGGTATGCATGGTCTGCTCAGTATTCAGCATTGTGCAGATGATGTGGGAGAGATGTGCATGGTCTGCTCAGTATTCAGGATTGTGCAGATGATGTGGGAGAGATGTGCATGGTCTGCTCAGTATTCAGCATTGTGCAGATGACGTGGGACAGATGTGCATGGTCTGCTCAGTATTCAGCTTTGTGCAGATGATGTGGGAGAGATGTGCATGGTCTGCTCAGTATTCAGAATTGTGCAGATGATGTGGGAGAGATGTGCATGCCCTGCTCAGTATTCAGCATTGTGTAGATGATGTGGGAGAGATGTGCATGGTCGGCTCAGTATTCAGCATTGTGCAGATGATGTGGGAGAGATGTGCATAATCTGCTCAGTATTCAGCATTGTGCAGATGATGTGGGAGAGATGTGGACGGTCTGCTCAGTATTCAGCATTGTGTAGATGATGTGGGAGAGATGTGCATAGTCTGCTTAGTATTCAGGATTGTGCAGATGATGTGAGAGATATGTGCATGGTCTTCTTAGTATTCAGCATTGTGCAGATGATGTGGGAGAGGTATGCATGGTCTGCTCAGTATTCAGCATTGTGCAGATGATGTGGGAGAGATGTGCATGGTCTGCTCAGTATTCAGGATTGTGCAGATGATGTGGGAGAGATGTGCATGGTCTTCTTAGTATTCAGCATTGTGCAGATGATGTGGGAGAGGTATGCATGGTCTGCTCAGTATTCAGCATTGTGCAGATGATGTGGGAGAGATGTGCATGGTCTGCTCAGTATTCAGGATTGTGCAGATGATGTGGGAGAGATGTGCATGGTCTGCTCAGTATTCAGCATTGTGCAGATGACGTGGGAGAGATGTGCACGGTCTGCTCAGTATTCAGCATTGTGCAGATGATGTGGCAGAGATGTGCATGCCCTGCTAAGTATTCAGGATTGTGTAGATGATGTGGGAGTGATGTGCATGGTCTTCTTAGTATTCAGCATTGTGCAGATGATGTGGGAGAGATGTGCATGGTCTTCTTAGTATGCAGCATTGTGCAGATGATGTGGGAGAGATGTGCATGGTCTGCTCAGTATTCAGAATTGTGCAGATGATGTGGCAGAGATGTGTATGCCCTGCTCAGTATTCAGGATTGTGTAGATGATGTGGGAGAGATGTGCATGGTCTTCTTAGTATTCAGCATTGTGCAGATGATGTGGGAGAGGTATGCATGGTCTGCTTAGTATTCAGCATTGTGCAGATGATGTGGGAGAGATGTGCATGCTCTGCTCAGTATTCAGCATTGTGCAGATGACGTGGGAGAGATGTGCATGGTCTGCTCCGTATTCAGCATTGTGCAGATGACGTGGGAGAGATGTGCACGGTCTGCTCAGTATTCAGGATTGTGCAGATGATGTGGGAGAGATGTGCATGCCCTGCTCAATATTCAGAATTGTGTAGATGATGTGGGAGAGATGTGCATAGTCTGCTCAGTATTCAGCATTGTGCAGATGATGTGGGAGAGATGTGGACGGTCTGCTCAGTATTCAGCATTGTGCAGATGATGTGGGAGAGATATGCATGGTCTGCTCAGTATTCAGCATTGTGCAGATGACGTGGGAGAGATGTGCATGGTCTGCTCCATATTCAGCATTGTGTAGATGATGTGGGAGAGATGTGCACGGTCTGCTCAGTATTCAGCATTGTGTAGATGATGTGGGACAGATGTGCATTATCTTCTCACTTTTCAGCATTGTATAGATGATGTGGGAGAGATGTGCATGCCCTGCTCAGTATTCAGGATTGTGTAGATGAAAAGGGAGAGATGTGCACGGTCTGCTCAGTATTCAGCATTGTGCAGCTGATGTGGCAGAGATGTGCATGCCCTGCTAAGTATTCAGGATTGTGTAGATGATGTGGGAGTGATGTGCATGGTCTTCTTAGTATTCAGCATTGTGCAGATGATGTGGGAGAGATGTGCATGGTCTTCTTAGTATTCAGCATTGTGCAGATGATGTGGGAGAGATGTGCATGGTCTGCTCAGTATTCAGCATTGTGCAGATGATGTGGGAGAGATGTGCACGGTCTGCTCAGTATTCAGCATTGTGCAGATAATGTGGGAGAGATGTGCATGGTCTTCTTAGTATTCAGCATTGTGCAGATGATGTGGGAGAGATGTGCATGGTCTGCTCAGTATTCAGCATTGTGCAGATGATGTTGGAGAGGTGTGCATGGTCTGCTCAGTATTCAGCATTGTGCAGATGATGTGGGAGAGGTGTGCATGGTCTGCTCAGTATTCAGCATTGTGCAGATGATGTGGGAGAGATGTGCATGGTCTGCTGAGTGTTCAGCATTGTGCAGATGATGTGGGAGTGATGTGCATGGTCTTCTCAGTATTCAGCATTGTGCAGATGATGTGGGAGAGATGTGCATGGTCTGCTCAGTATTCAGCATTGTGCAGATGATGTGGGAGAGATGTGCATGGTCTGCTCAGTATTCAGCATTGTGCAGATGATGTGGGAGAGATGTGCATGGTCTGCTGAGTGTTCAGCATTGTGCAGATGATGTGGGAATGATATGCATGGTCTGCTCAGTATTCAACATTGTGCAGATGATGTGGGAGAGATGTGCATGCTCTGCTCAGTATTCAGCATTGTGCAGATGATGTGGGAGAGATGTGCATGGTCTGCTCAGTATTCAGCATTGTGCAGATGATATGGGAGAGATGTGCATGGTCTGCTCAGTATTCAGCATTGTGCAGATGATGTGGGAGAGATTGGCATGGTCTGCTCAGTGTTCAGCATTGTGCAGATGATGTGGGAGAGATGTGGACGGTCTGCTCAGTATTCAGCATTGTGCAGATGATGTGGGAGAGATGTGCCTGGTCTGCTCCATATTCAGCATTGTGTAGATGATGTGGGAGAGATGTGCACGGTCTGCTCAGTATTCAGCATTGTGTAGATGATGTGGGACAGATGTGCATGGTCTGCTCAGTATTCAGCATTGTGCAGATGATGTGGGAGAGATGTGCATGGTCTGCTCAGTATTCAGAATTGTGCAGATGATGTGGGAGAGATGTGCATGCCCTGCTCAGTATTCAGCATTGTGTAGGTGATGTGGGAGAGATGTGCATGGTCTGCTCAGTATTCAGGATTGTGCAGATGATGTGGGAGAGATGTGCATGGTCTGCTCAGTATTCAGCATTGTGCAGATGACGTGGGACAGATGTGCATGGTCTGCTCAGTATTCAGCTTTGTGCAGATGATGTGGGAGAGATGTGCATGGTCTGCTCAGTATTCAGAATTGTGCAGATGATGTGGGAGAGATGTGCATGCCCTGCTCAGTATTCAGCATTGTGTAGATGATGTGGGAGAGATGTGCATGGTCGGCTCAGTATTCAGCATTGTGCAGATGATGTGGGAGAGATGTGCATAATCTGCTCAGTATTCAGCATTGTGCAGATGATGTGGGAGAGATGTGGACGGTCTGCTCAGTATTCAGCATTGTGTAGATGATGTGGGAGAGATGTGCATAGTCTGCTTAGTATTCAGGATTGTGCAGATGATGTGAGAGATATGTGCATGGTCTTCTTAGTATTCAGCATTGTGCAGATGATGTGGGAGAGGTATGCATGGTCTGCTCAGTATTCAGCATTGTGCAGATGATGTGGGAGAGATGTGCATGGTCTGCTCAGTATTCAGGATTGTGCAGATGATGTGGGAGAGATGTGCATGGTCTTCTTAGTATTCAGCATTGTGCAGATGATGTGGGAGAGGTATGCATGGTCTGCTCAGTATTCAGCATTGTGCAGATGATGTGGGAGAGATGTGCATGGTCTGCTCAGTATTCAGGATTGTGCAGATGATGTGGGAGAGATGTGCATGGTCTGCTCAGTATTCAGCATTGTGCAGATGACGTGGGAGAGATGTGCACGGTCTGCTCAGTATTCAGCATTGTGCAGATGATGTGGCAGAGATGTGCATGCCCTGCTAAGTATTCAGGATTGTGTAGATGATGTGGGAGTGATGTGCATGGTCTTCTTAGTATTCAGCATTGTGCAGATGATGTGGGAGAGATGTGCATGGTCTTCTTAGTATGCAGCATTGTGCAGATGATGTGGGAGAGATGTGCATGGTCTGCTCAGTATTCAGAATTGTGCAGATGATGTGGCAGAGATGTGTATGCCCTGCTCAGTATTCAGGATTGTGTAGATGATGTGGGAGAGATGTGCATGGTCTTCTTAGTATTCAGCATTGTGCAGATGATGTGGGAGAGGTATGCATGGTCTGCTTAGTATTCAGCATTGTGCAGATGATGTGGGAGAGATGTGCATGCTCTGCTCAGTATTCAGCATTGTGCAGATGACGTGGGAGAGATGTGCATGGTCTGCTCCGTATTCAGCATTGTGCAGATGACGTGGGAGAGATGTGCACGGTCTGCTCAGTATTCAGGATTGTGCAGATGATGTGGGAGAGATGTGCATGCCCTGCTCAATATTCAGAATTGTGTAGATGATGTGGGAGAGATGTGCATAGTCTGCTCAGTATTCAGCATTGTGCAGATGATGTGGGAGAGATGTGGACGGTCTGCTCAGTATTCAGCATTGTGCAGATGATGTGGGAGAGATATGCATGGTCTGCTCAGTATTCAGCATTGTGTAGATGATGTGGGACAGATGTGCATTATCTTCTCACTATTCAGCATTGTATAGATGATGTGGGAGAGATGTGCATGCCCTGCTCAGTATTCAGGATTGTGTAGATGAAAAGGGAGAGATGTGCACGGTCTGCTCAGTATTCAGCATTGTGCAGCTGATGTGGCAGAGATGTGCATGCCCTGCTAAGTATTCAGGATTGTGTAGATGATGTGGGAGTGATGTGCATGGTCTTCTTAGTATTCAGCATTGTGCAGATGATGTGGGAGAGATGTGCATGGTCTTCTTAGTATTCAGCATTGTGCAGATGATGTGGGAGAGATGTGCATCGTCTGCTCAGTATTCAGCATTGTGCAGATGATGTGGGAGAGATGTGCACGGTCTGCTCAGTATTCAGCATTGTGCAGATAATGTGGGAGAGATGTGCATGGTCTTCTTAGTATTCAGCATTGTGCAGATGATGTGGGAGAGATGTGCATGGTCTGCTCAGTATTCAGCATTGTGCAGATGATGTTGGAGAGGTGTGCATGGTCTGCTCAGTATTCAGCATTGTGCAGATGATGTGGGAGAGGTGTGCATGGTCTGCTCAGTATTCAGCATTGTGCAGATGATGTGGGAGAGATGTGCATGGTCTGCTGAGTGTTCAGCATTGTGCAGATGATGTGGGAGTGATGTGCATGGTCTTCTTAGTATTCAGCATTGTGCAGATGATGTGGGAGAGATGTGCATGGTCTGCTCAGTATTCAGCATTGTGCAGATGATGTGGGAGAGATGTGCATGGTCTGCTCAGTATTCAGCATTGTGCAGATGATGTGGGAGAGATGTGCATGGTCTGCTGAGTGTTCAGCATTGTGCAGATGATGTGGGAATGATATGCATGGTCTGCTCAGTATTCAACATTGTGCAGATGATGTGGGAGAGATGTGCATGCTCTGCTCAGTATTCAGCATTGTGCAGATGATGTGGGAGAGATGTGCATGGTCTGCTCAGTATTCAGCATTGTGCAGATGATATGGGAGAGATGTGCATGGTCTGCTCAGTATTCAGCATTGTGCAGATGATGTGGGAGAGATTGGCATGGTCTGCTCAGTGTTCAGCATTGTGCAGATGATGTGGGAGAGATGTGGACGGTCTGCTCAGTATTCAGCATTGTGCAGATGATGAGGGAGAGATGTGCCTGGTCTGCTCCATATTCAGCATTGTGTAGATGATGTGGGAGAGATGTGCACGGTCTGCTCAGTATTCAGCATTGTGTAGATGATGTGGGACAGATGTGCATGGTCTGCTCAGTATTCAGCATTGTGCAGATGATGTGGGAGAGATGTGCATGGTCTGCTCAGTATTCAGAATTGTGCAGATGATGTGGGAGAGATGTGCATGCCCTGCTCAGTATTCAGCATTGTGTAGGTGATGTGGGAGAGATGTGCATGGTCGGCTCAGTATTCAGCATTGTGCAGATGATGTGGGAGAGATGTGCATAGTCTGCTCAGTATTCAGCATTGTGCAGATGATGTGGGAGAGATGTGGACGGTCTGCTCAGTATTCAGCATTGTGCAGATGATGTGGGAGAGATGTGCATGGTCTGCTTAGTATTCAGCATTGTGCAGATGACGTGGGAGAGATGTGCATGGTCTGCTCCATATTCAGCATTGTGTAGATGATGTGGGAGAGATGTGCACGGTCTGCTCAGTATTCAGCATTGTGTAGATGATGTGGGACAGATGTGCATTATCTTCTCACTATTCAGCACTGTATAGATGATGTGGGAGAGATGTGCATGCCCTGCTCAGTATTCAGGATTGTGTAGATGAAAAGGGAGAGATGTGCACGGTCTGCTCAGTATTCAGAATTGTGCAGATGATGTGGCAGAGATGTGCATGCCCTGCTAAGTATTCAGGATTGTGTAGATGATGTGGGAGTGATGTGCATGGTCTTCTTAGTATTCAGCATTGTGCAGATGATGTGGGAGAGATGTGCATGGTCTTCTTATTATTCAGCATTGTGCAGATGATGTGGGAGAGATGTGCATCGTCTGCTCAGTATTCAGCATTGTGCAGATGATGTGGGAGAGATGTGCACGGTCTGCTCAGTATTCAGCATTGTGCAGATGATGTGGGAGAGATGTGCATGGTCTTCTTAGTATTCAGCATTGTGCAGATGATGTGGGAGAGATGTGCATGGTCTGCTCAGTATTCAGCATTGTGCAGATGATGTTGGAGAGGTGTGCATGCTCTGCTCAGTATTCAGCATTGTGCAGATGATGTGGGAGAGGTGTGCATGGTCTGCTCAGTATTCAGCATTGTGCAGATGATGTGGGAGAGATGTGCATGGTCTGCTGAGTGTTCAGCATTGTGCAGAGAATGTGGGAATGATATGCATGGTCTGCTCAGTATTCAGCATTGTGCAGATGATGTGGGAGAGATGTGCATGCTCTGCTCAGTATTTAGCATTGTGCAGATGATGTGGGAGAGATGTGCATGGTCTGCTCAGTATTCAGCATTGTGCAGATGATATGGGAGAGATGTGCATGGTCTGCTCAGTATTCAGCATTGTGCAGATGATGTGGGAGAGATTGGCATGGTCTGCTCAGTGTTCAGCATTGTGCAGATGATGTGGGAGAGATGTGGACGGTCTGCTCAGTATTCAGCATTGTGCAGATGATGAGGGAGAGATGTGCCTGGTCTGCTCAGTATTCAGGATTGTGCAGATGATGTGGGAGAGATGTGCATGCCCTGCTCAGTATTCAGCATTGTGCAGATGAAGTGGGAGAGATATGCATGGTCTGCTGAGTGTTCAGCATTGTGCAGATGATGTGGGAATGATATGCATGGTCTGCTCAGTATTCAGCATTGTGCAGATGATGTGGGAATGATATGCATGGTCTGCTCAGTATTCAGCATTGTGCAGATAATGTGGGAAAGATGTGCATTCTCTGCTTCGTTTTCAGCATTGTGTATATGATGTGGGTGAGATGTGCACGGTCTGCTCAGTATTCAGCATTGTGTAGATGATGTGGGACAGATGTGCATGGTCTGCTCAGTATTCAGCTTTGTGCAGATGATGTGGGAGAGATGTGCATGGTCTGCTCAGTATTCAGAATTGTGCAGATGATGTGGGAGAGATGTGCATGCCCTGCTCAGTATTCAGCATTGTGTAGATGATGTGGGAGAGATGTGCATGGTCGGCTCAGTATTCAGCATTGTGCAGATGACGTGGGAGAGATGTGCATGGTCTGCTCCATATTCAGCATTGTGCAGATGATGGGGGAGAGATGTGGACGGTCTGCTCAGTATTCAGCATTGTGCAGATGATGTGGGAGAGATATGCATGGTCTGCTCAGTATTCAACATTGTGCAGATGACGTGGGAGAGATGTGCATGGTCTGCTCCATATTCAGCATTGTGTAGATGATGTGGGAGAGATGTGCACGGTCTGCTCAGTATTCAGCATTGTGCAGCTGATGTGGCAGAGATGTGCATGCCCTGCTAAGTATTCAGGATTGTGTAGATGATGTGGGAGTGATGTGCATGGTCTTCTTAGTATTCAGCATTGTGCAGATGATGTGGGAGAGATGTGCATGGTCTTCTTAGTATTCAGCATTGTGCAGATGATGTGGGAGAGATGTGCATCGTCTGCTCAGTATTCAGCATTGTGCAGATGATGTGGGAGAGATGTGCACGGTCTGCTCAGTATTCAGCATTGTGCAGATAATGTGGGAGAGATGTGCATGGTCTTCTTAGTATTCAGCATTGTGCAGATGATGTGGGAGAGATGTGCATGGTCTGCTCAGTATTCAGCATTGTGCAGATGATGTTGGAGAGGTGTGCATGGTCTGCTCAGTATTCAGCATTGTGCAGATGATGTGGGAGAGGTGTGCATGGTCTGCTCAGTATTCAGCATTGTGCAGATGATGTGGGAGAGATGTGCATGGTCTGCTGAGTGTTCAGCATTGTGCAGATGATGTGGGAGTGATGTGCATGGTCTTCTTAGTATTCAGCATTGTGCAGATGATGTGGGAGAGATGTGCATGGTCTGCTCAGTATTCAGCATTGTGCAGATGATGTGGGAGAGATGTGCATGGTCTGCTCAGTATTCAGCATTGTGCAGATGATGTGGGAGAGATGTGCATGGTCTGCTGAGTGTTCAGCATTGTGCAGATGATGTGGGAATGATATGCATGGTCTGCTTAGTATTCAGCATTGTGCAGATGATGTGGGAGAGATGTGCATGCTCTGCTCAGTATTCAGCATTGTGCAGATGATGTGGGAGAGATGTGCATGGTCTGCTCAGTATTCAGCATTGTGCAGATGATGTGGGAGAGATGTGCATGGTCTGCTCAGTATTCAGCATTGTGCAGATGATGTGGGAGAGATTGGCATGGTCTGCTCAGTGTTCAGCATTGTGCAGATGATGTGGGAGAGATGTGGACGGTCTGCTCAGTATTCAGCATTGTGCAGATGATGAGGGAGAGATGTGCCTGGTCTGCTCAGTATTCAGCATTGTGCAGATGATGTTGGAGAGGTGTGCATGGTCTGCTCAGTATTCAGCATTGTGCAGATGATGTGGGAGAGGTGTGCATGGTCTGCTCAGTATTCAGCATTGTGCAGATGATGTGGGAGAGATGTGCATGGTCTGCTGAGTGTTCAGCATTGTGCAGATGATGTGGGAGTGATGTGCATGGTCTTCTTAGTATTCAGCATTGTGCAGATGATGTGGGAGAGATGTGCATGGTCTGCTCAGTATTCAGCATTGTGCAGATGATGTGGGAGAGATGTGCATGGTCTGCTCAGTATTCAGCATTGTGCAGATGATGTGTGAGAGATGTGCATGGTCTGCTGAGTGTTCAGCATTGTGCAGATGATGTGGGAATGATATGCATGGTCTGCTTAGTATTCAGCATTGTGCAGATGATGTGGGAGAGATGTGCATGCTCTGCTCAGTATTCAGCATTGTGCAGATGATGTGGGAGAGATGTGCATGGTCTGCTCAGTATTCAGCATTGTGCAGATGATGTGGGAGAGATGTGCATGGTCTGCTCAGTATTCAGCATTGTGCAGATGATGTGGGAGAGATTGGCATGGTCTGCTCAGTGTTCAGCATTGTGCAGATGATGTGGGAGAGATGTGGACGGTCTGCTCAGTATTCAGCATTGTGCAGATGATGAGGGAGAGATGTGCCTGGTCTGCTCAGTATTCAGCATTGTGCAGATGATGTGGGAATGATATGCATGGTCTGCTCAGTATTCAGCATTGTGCAGATGATGTGGGAATGATATGCATGGTCTGCTCAGTATTCAGCATTGTGCAGATGATGTGGGAAAGATGTGCATTCTCTGCTTTGTATTCAGCATTGTGTATATGATGTGGGTGAGATGTGCACGGTCTGCTCAGTATTCAGCATTGTGTAGATGATGTGGGACAAATGTGCATGGTCTGCTCAGTATTCAGCATTGTGCAGATGATGTGGGAGAGATGTGCATGGTCTGCTCAGTATTCAGAATTGTGCAGATGATGTGGGAGAGATTTGCATGCCCTTCTCAGTATTCAGCATTGTGTAGATGATGTGGGAGAGATGTGCATGGTCGGCTCAGTATTCAGCATTGTGCAGATGATGTGGGAGAGATGTGCATGGTCTGCTCAGTATTCAGCATTGTGCAGATGATGTGGGAGAGATGTGGACGGTCTGCTCAGTATTCAGCATTGTGTAGATGATGTGGGAGAGATGTGCATAGTCTGCTTAGTATTCAGGATTGTGCAGATGATGTGAGAGAGATGTGCATGGTCTGCTCAGTATTCAGCATTGTGCAGATGACGTGGGAGAGATGCACATGCTCTGCTTCGTATTCAGCATTGTGTAGATGATGTGGGAGAGATGTGCACGGTCTGCTCAGTATTCAGCATTGTGTAGATGATGTGGGACAGATGTGCATGGTCTTCTAACTATTCAGCATTGTATAGATGATGTGGGAGAGATGTGCATGTCCTGCTCAGTATTCAGGATTGTGTAGATGAAAAGGGAGAGATGTGCACGGTCTGCTCAGTGTTCAGTATTGTGTAGATGATGTGGGTGAGATGTGCACAGTCTGCTCAGTATTCAGCATTGTGTAGATGATGTGGGACAGATGTGCATGGTCTGCTCAGTGTTCAGCATTGTGCAGATGATGTGGGAGAGATGTGCATAG
Source organism: Discoglossus pictus (assembly GCA_027410445.1). Lineage (NCBI taxonomy): Eukaryota > Metazoa > Chordata > Amphibia > Anura > Alytidae > Discoglossus > Discoglossus pictus. The sequence continues at coordinate 92,052,200 of CM050171.1, forward strand.
TCTGCTCAGTATTCAGAATTGTGTAGATGATGTGGGAGAGATGTGCATAGTCTGCTCAGTATTCAGCATTGTGCAGATGATGTGGGAGAGATGTGCATGGTCTGCTCAGTATTCAGGATTGTGCAGATGATGTGCGAGAGATGTGCATGGCCTGCTCAGTATTCAGAATTGTGTAGATGATGTGGGAGAGATGTGCATAGTCTGCTCAGTATTCAGCATTGTGCAGATGATGTGGGAAAGGTATGCATGGTCTGCTTAGTATTCAGCATTATGCAGATGATGTGGGAGAGATGTGCATGCTTTGCTCAGTATTCAGCATTGTGCAGATGACGTGGGAGAAATGTGCATGGTCTGCTCCGTATTCAGCATTGTGCAGATGACGTGGGAGAGATGTGCATGGTCTGCTCCATATTCAGCATTGTGCAGATGATGGGGGAGAGATGTGGACGGTCTGCTCAGTATTCAGCATTGTGCAGATGATGTGGGAGAGATATGCATGGTCTGCTCAGTATTCAGCATTGTGCAGATGACGTGGGAGAGATGTGCATGGTCTGCTCCATATTCAGCATTGTGTAGATGATGTGGGAGAGATGTGCACGGTCTGCTCAGTATTCAGCATTGTGCAGCTGATGTGGCAGAGATGTGCATGCCCTGCTAAGTATTCAGGATTGTGTAGATGATGTGGGAGTGATGTGCATGGTCTTCTTAGTATTCAGCATTGTGCAGATGATGTGGGAGAGATGTGCATGGTCTTCTTAGTATTCAGCATTGTGCAGATGATGTGGGAGAGATGTGCATCGTCTGCTCAGTATTCAGCATTGTGCAGATGATGTGGGAGAGATGTGCACGGTCTGCTCAGTATTCAGCATTGTGCAGATAATGTGGGAGAGATGTGCATGGTCTTCTTAGTATTCAGCATTGTGCAGATGATGTGGGAGAGATGTGCATGGTCTGCTCAGTATTCAGCATTGTGCAGATGATGTTGGAGAGGTGTGCATGGTCTGCTCAGTATTCAGCATTGTGCAGATGATGTGGGAGAGGTGTGCATGGTCTGCTCAGTATTCAGCATTGTGCAGATGATGTGGGAGAGATGTGCATGGTCTGCTCAGTATTCAGCATTGTGCAGATGATGTGGGAGTGATGTGCATGGTCTTCTTAGTATTCAGCATTGTGCAGATGATGTGGGAGAGATGTGCATGGTCTGCTCATTATTCAGCATTGTGCAGATGATGTGGGAGAGATGTGCATGGTCTGCTCAGTATTCAGCATTGTGCAGATGATGTGTGAGAGATGTGCATGGTCTGCTGAGTGTTCAGCATTGTGCAGATGATGTGGGAATGATATGCATGGTCTGCTTAGTATTCAGCATTGTGCAGATGATGTGGGAGAGATGTGCATGGTCTGCTCAGTATTCAGCATTGTGCAGATGATGTGGGAGAGATGTGCATGGTCTGCTCAGTATTCAGCATTGTGCAGATGATGTGGGAGAGATGTGCATGGTCTGCTCAGTATTCAGCATTGTGCAGATGATGTGGGAGAGATTGGCATGGTCTGCTCAGTGTTCAGCATTGTGCAGATGATGTGGGAGAGATGTGGACGGTCTGCTCAGTATTCAGCATTGTGCAGATGATGAGGGAGAGATGTGCATGGTCTGCTCAGTATTCAGCATTGTGCAGATGATGTTGGAGAGGTGTGCATGGTCTGCTCAGTATTCAGCATTGTGCAGATGATGTGGGAGAGGTGTGCATGGTCTGCTCAGTATTCAGCATTGTGCAGATGATGTGGGAGAGATGTGCATGGTCTGCTGAGTGTTCAGCATTGTGCAGATGATGTGGGAGTGATGTGCATGGTCTTCTTAGTATTCAGCATTGTGCAGATGATGTGGGAGAGATGTGCATGGTCTGCTCAGTATTCAGCATTGTGCAGATGATGTGGGAGAGATGTGCATGGTCTGCTCAGTATTCAGCATTGTGCAGATGATGTGTGAGAGATGTGCATGGTCTGCTGAGTGTTCAGCATTGTGCAGATGATGTGGGAATGATATGCATGGTCTGCTTAGTATTCAGCATTGTGCAGATGATGTGGGAGAGATGTGCATGCTCTGCTCAGTATTCAGCATTGTGCAGATGATGTGGGAGAGATGTGCATGGTCTGCTCAGTATTCAGCATTGTGCAGATGATGTGGGAGAGATGTGCATGGTCTGCTCAGTATTCAGCATTGTGCAGATGATGTGGGAGAGATTGGCATGGTCTGCTCAGTGTTCAGCATTGTGCAGATGATGTGGGAGAGATGTGGACGGTCTGCTCAGTATTCAGCATTGTGCAGATGATGAGGGAGAGATGTGCCTGGTCTGCTCAGTATTCAGGATTGTGCAGATGATGTGGGAATGATATGCATGGTCTGCTCAGTATTCAGCATTGTGCAGATGATGTGGGAATGATATGCATGGTCTGCTCAGTATTCAGCATTGTGCAGATGATGTGGGAAAGATGTGCATTCTCTGCTTTGTATTCAGCATTGTGTATATGATGTGGGTGAGATGTGCACGGTCTGCTCAGTATTCAGCATTGTGTAGATGATGTGGGACAAATGTGCATGGTCTGCTCAGTATTCAGCATTGTGCAGATGATGTGGGAGAGATGTGCATGGTCTGCTCAGTATTCAGAATTGTGCAGATGATGTGGGAGAGATTTGCATGCCCTTCTCAGTATTCAGCATTGTGTAGATGATGTGGGAGAGATGTGCATGGTCGGCTCAGTATTCAGCATTGTGCAGATGATGTGGGAGAGATGTGCATAGTCTGCTCAGTATTCAGCATTGTGCAGATGATGTGGGAGAGATGTGGACGGTCTGCTCAGTATTCAGCATTGTGTAGATGATGTGGGAGAGATGTGCATAGTCTGCTTAGTATTCAGGATTGTGCAGATGATGTGAGAGAGATGTGCATGGTCTGCTCAGTATTCAGCATTGTGCAGATGACGTGGGAGAGATGCACATGCTCTGCTTCGTATTCAGCATTGTGTAGATGATGTGGGAGAGATGTGCACGGTCTGCTCAGTATTCAGCATTGTGTAGATGATGTGGGACAGATGTGCATGGTCTTCTAACTATTCAGCATTGTATAGATGATGTGGGAGAGATGTGCATGTCCTGCTCAGTATTCAGGATTGTGTAGATGAAAAGGGAGAGATGTGCACGGTCTGCTCAGTGTTCAGTATTGTGTAGATGATGTGGGTGAGATGTGCACAGTCTGCTCAGTATTCAGCATTGTATAGATGATGTGGGACAGATGTGCATGGTCTGCTCAGTGTTCAGCATTGTGCAGATGATGTGGGAGAGATGTGCATAGTCTGCTCAGTATTCAGAATTGTGTAGATGATGTGGGAGAGATGTGCATAGTCTGCTCAGTATTCAGCATTGTGCAGATGATGTGGGAGAGATGTGCATGGTCTGCTCAGTATTCAGGATTGTGCAGATGATGTGCGAGAGATGTGCATGGCCTGCTCAGTATTCAGAATTGTGTAGATGATGTGGGAGAGATGTGCATAGTCTGCTCAGTATTCAGCATTGTGCAGATGATGTGGGAGAGATGTGCATGGTCTGCTCAGTATTCAGCATTGTGCAGATGACGTGGGAGAGATGTGCACGGTCTGCTCAGTATTCAGCATTGTGCAAATGATGTGGGAGTGATGTGCATGGTCTTCTTAGTATTCAGCATTGTGCAGATGATGTGGGAGAGATGTGCATGGTCTTCTTAGTATTCAGCATTGTATAGATGATGTGGGAGAGATGTCCCTGCCCTGCTCAGTATTCAGGATTGTGTAGATGAAAAGGGAGAGATGTGCACGGTCTGCTCAGTGTTCAGCATTGTGCAGATGATGTGGCAGAGATGTGCATGCCCTGCTAAGTATTCAGGATTGTGTAATTGATGTGGGAGTGATGTGCATGGTCTGCTCAGTGTTCAGCATTGTGCAGATGATGTAGCAGAGATGTGCATGCCCTGCTAAGTATTCAGGATTGTGTAGATGATGTGGGAGAGATGTGCATGGTCTTCTTAGTATTCAGCATTGTGCAGATGATGTGGGAGAGATGTGCATGGTCTTCTTAGTATACAGCATTGTGCAGATGATGTGGGAGAGATGTGCATGGTCTGCTCAGTATTCAGCATTGTGCAAATGATGTGGGAGAGATGTGCATGGTCTGCTCAGTATTCAGCATTGTGCAGATGATGTGGCAGAGATGTGTATGCCCTGCTCAGTATTCAGGATTGTGTAGATGATGTGGGAGAGATGTGCATGGTCTTCTTAGTATTCAGCATTGTGCAGATGATGTGGGAAAGGTATGCATGGTCTGCTTAGTATTCAGCATTATGCAGATGATGTGGGAGAGATGTGCATGCTTTGCTCAGTATTCAGCATTGTGCAGATGACGTGGGAGAAATGTGCATGGTCTGCTCCGTATTCAGCATTGTGCAGATGAAGTGGGAGAGATGTGCATGGTCTGCTCCATATTCAGCATTGTGTAGATGATGTGGGAGAGATGTGCACGGTCTGCTCAGTATTCAGCATTGTGTAGATGATGTGAGACAGATGTGCATGGTCTTCTCACTATTCAGCATTGTATAGATGATGTGGGAGAGATGTGCATGTCCTGCTCAGTATTCAGGATTGTGTAGATGAAAAGGGAGAGATGTGCACGGTCTGCTCAGTGTTCAGTATTGTGTAGATGATGTGGGTGAGATGTGCACGGTCTGCTCAGTATTCAGCATTGTGTAGATGATGTGGGAGAGATGTGCATGCTCTGCTCAGTATTCAGCATTGTGCAGATGACGTGGGAGAAATGTGCATGGTCTGCTCAGTATTCAGGATTGTGCAGATGATGTGGGAGAGATGTGCATGCCCTGCTCAGTATTCAGAATTGTGTAGATGATGTGGGAGAGATGTGCATAGTCTGCTCAGTATTCAGCATTGTGCAGATGATGTGGGAGAGATGTGCATGGTCTGCTCAGTATTCAGGATTGTGCAGATGACGTGGGAGAGATGTGCACGGTCTGCTCAGTATTCAGGATTGTGCAGATGATGTGGGAGAGATGTGCATGCCCTGCTCAGTATTCAGAATTGTGTAGATGATGTGGGAGAGATGTGCATAGTCTGCTCAGTATTCAGCATTGTGCAGATGATGTGGGAGAGATGTGGACGGTCTGCTAAGTATTCAGCATTGTGCAGATGATGTGGGAGAGATGTGCATGGTCTGCTCAGTATTCAGCATTGTGCAGATGATGTGGGAGAGATGTGCATGGTCTGCTCAGTATTCAGCATTGTGCAGATGACGTGGGAGAGATGTGCATGGTCTGCTCCATATTCAGCATTGTGTAGATGATGTGGGAGAGATGTGCACGGTCTGCTCAGTATTTAGCATTGTGTAGATGATGTGGGACAGATGTGCATGGTCTTTTCACTATTCAGCATTGTATAGATGATGTGGGAGAGATGTGCATGCCCTGCTCAGTATTCAGGATTGTGTAGATGAAAAGGGAGAGATGTGCACGGTCTGCTCAGTATTCAGCATTGTGCAGATGATGTGGCAGAGATGTGCATGCCCTGCTAAGTATTCAGGATTGTGCAGATGATGTGAGAGAGATGTGCATGGTCTGCTCAGTATTCAGCATTGTGTAGATGATGTGGGAGAGATGTGCACGGTCTGCTCAGTATTCAGCATTGTGTAGATGATGTGGGACAGATGTGCATGGTCTTCTCACTATTCAGCATTGTATAGATGATGTGGGAGAGATGTGCATGTCCTGCTCAGTATTCAGGATTGTGTAGATGAAAAGGGAGAGATGTGCACGGTCTGCTCAGTGTTCAGCATTGTGTAGATGATGTGGGTGAGATATGCACGGTCTGCTCAGTATTCAGCATTGTATAGATGATGTGGGACAGATGTGCATGGTCTGCTCAGTGTTCAGCATTGTGCAGATGATGTGGGAGAGATGTGCATGGCCTGCTCATTATTCAGAATTGTGTAGATGATGTGGGAGAGATGTGCATAGTCTGCTCAGTATTCAGAATTGTGCAGATGATGTGGGAGAGATGTGCATGGTCTGCTCAGTATTCAGGATTGTGTAGATGATGTGGGAGAGATGTGCATGGTCTGCTCAGTATTCAGCATTGTGCAGATGACGTGGGAGAGATGTGCACGGTCTGCTCAGTATTCAGCATTGTGCAGATGATGTGGCAGAGATGTGCATGCCCTGCTAAGTATTCAGGATTGTGTAGATGATGTGGGAGAGATGTGCATGGTCTTCTTAGTATTCAGCATTGTGCAGATGATGTGGGAGAGATGTGCATGGTCTTCTTAGTATGCAGCATTGTGCAGATGATGTGGGAGAGATGTGCATGGTCTCCTCAGTATTCAGAATTGTGCAGATGATGTGGCAGAGATGTGTATGCCCTGCTCAGTATTCAGGATTGTGTAGATGATGTTGGAGAGATGTGCATGGTCTTCTTAGTATTCAGCATTGTGCAGATGATGTGGGAGAGGTATGCATGGTCTGCTTAGTATTCAGCATTGTGCAGATGATGTGGGAGAGATGTGCATGCTCTGCTCAGTATTCAGCATTGTGCAGATGACGTGGGAGAGATGTGCATGGTCTGCTCCGTATTCAGCATTGTGCAGATGACGTGGGAGAGATGTGCACGGTCTGCTCAGTATTCAGGATTGTGCAGATGATGTGGGAGAGATGTGCATGACCTTCTCAGTATTTAGAATTGTGTAGATGATGTGGGAGAGATGTGCATAGTCTGCTCAGTATTCAGCATTGTGCAGATGATGTGGGAGAGATGTGGACGGTCTGCTCAGTATTCAGCATTGTGCAGATAATGTGGGAGAGATGTGCATGGTCTGCTCAGTATTCAGCATTGTGCAGATGACGTGGGAGAGATGTGCATGGTCTGCTCCATATTCAGCATTGTGTAGATGATGTGGGAGAGATGTGCACGGTCTGCTCAGTATTCAGCATTGTGTATATGATGTGGGACAGATGTGCATTATCTTCTCACTATTCAGCATTGTATAGATGATGTTGGAGAGATGTGCATGCCCTGCTCAGTATTCAGGATTGTGTAGATGAAAAGGGAGAGATGTGCACGGTCTGCTCAGTATTCAGCATTGTGCAGATGATGTGGCAGAGATGTGCATGCCCTGCTAAGTATTCAGGATTGTGTAGATGATGTGGGAGTGATGTGCATGGTCTTCTTAGTATTCAGCATTGTGCAGATGATGTGGGAGAGATGTGCATGGTCTTCTTAGTATTCAGCATTGTGCAGATGATGTGGGAGAGATGTGCATCGTCTGCTCAGTATTCAGCATTGTGCAGATGATGTGGGAGAGATGTGCACGGTCTGCTCAGTATTCAGCATTGTGCAGATGATGTGGGAGAGATGTGCATGGTCTTCTTAGTATTCAGCATTGTGCAGATGATGTGGGAGAGATGTGCATGGTCTGCTCAGTATTCAGCATTGTGCAGATGATGTGGGAGAGGTGTGCATGGTCTGCTCAGTATTCAGCATTGTGCAGATGATGTGGGAGAGATGTGCATGGTCTGCTGAGTGTTCAGCATTGTGCAGATGATGTGGGAATGATATGCATGGTCTGCTCAATATTCAGCATTGTGCAGATGATGTAGGAGAGATGTGCATGCTCTGCTCAGTATTCAGCATTGTGCAGATGATGTGGGAGAGATGTGCATGGTCTGCTCAGTATTCAGCATTGTGCAGATGATGTGGGAGAGATGTGCATGGTCTGCTCAGTATTCAGCATTGTGCAGATGATGTGGGAGAGATGGGCATGGTCTGCTCAGTGTTCAGCATTGTGCAGATGATGTGGGAGAGATGTGGACGGTCTGCTCAGTATTCAGCATTGTGCAGATGATGAGGGAGAGATGTGCCTGGTCTGCTCAGTATTCAGGATTGTGCAGATGATGTGGGAGAGATGTGCATGCCCTGCTCAGTATTCAGCATTGTGCAGATGACGTGGGAGAGATATGCATGGTCTGCTGAGTGTTCAGCATTGTGCAGATGATGTGGGAATGATATGCATGGTCTGCTCAGTATTCAGCATTGTGCAGATGATGTGGGAATGATATGCATGGTCTGCTCAGTATTCAGCACTGTGCAGATGATGTGGGAAAGATGTGCATTCTCTGCTTCGTATTCAGCATTGTGTATATGATGTGGGTGAGATGTGCACGGTCTGCTCAGTATTCAGCATTGTGTAGATGATGTGGGACAGATGTGCATGGTCTGCTCAGTATTCAGCATTGTGCAGATGATGTGGGAGAGATGTGCATGGTCTGCTCAGTATTCAGCATTGTGCAGATGATGTGGGAGAGATGTGCATGCCCTGCCCAGTATTCAGCATTGTGTAGATGATGTGGGAGAGATGTGCATAGTCGGCTCAGTATTCAGCATTGTGCAGATGATGTGGGAGAGATGTGCATAGTCTGCTCAGTATTCAGCATTGTGCAGATGATGTGGGAGAGATGTGGACGGTCTGCTCAGTATTCAGCATTGTGTAGATGATGTGGGAGAGATGTGCATAGTCTGCTTAGTATTCAGGATTGTCCAGATGATGTGAGAGAGATGTGCATGGTCTGCTCAGTATTCAGCATTGTGCAGATGACGTGGGAGAGATGTGCATGCTCTGCTTCGTATTCAGCATTGTGTAGATGATGTGGGAGAGATGTGCACGGTCTGCTCAGTATTCAGCATTGTGTAGATGATGTGGGACAGATGTGCATGGTCTTCTCACTATTCAGCATTGTATAGATGATGTGGTAGAGATGTGCATGCCCTGCTCAGTATTCAGGATTGTGTAGATGAAAAGGGAGAGATGTGCACGGTCTGCTCAGTGTTCAGTATTGTGTAGATGATGTGGGTGAGATGTGCACGGTCTGCTCAGTATTCAGCATTGTATAGATGATGTGGGACAGATGTGCATGGTCTGCTCAGTGTTCAGCATTGTGCAGATGATGTGGGAGAGATGTGCATGGTCTGCTCAGTATTCAGAATTGTTTAGATGATGTGGGAGAGATGTGCATAGTCTGCTCAGTATTCAGCATTGTGCAGATGATGTGGGAGAGATGTGCATGGTCTGCTCAGTATTCAGGATTGTGCAGATGATGTGCGAGAGATGTGCATGGCCTGCTCAGTATTCAGAATTGTGTAGATGATGTGGGAGAGATGTGCATAGTCTGCTCAGTATTCAGCATTGTGCAGATGATGTGGGAGAGATGTGCATGGTCTGCTCAGTATTCAGCATTGTGCAGATGACGTGGGAGAGATGTGCACGGTCTGCTCAGTATTCAGCATTGTGCAAATGATGTGGGAGTGATGTGCATGGTCTTCTTAGTATTCAGCATTGTGCAGATGATGTGGGAGAGATGTGCATGGTCTTCTTAGTATTCAGCATTGTATAGATGATGTGGGAGAGATGTCCATGCCCTGCTCAGTATTCAGGATTGTGTAGATGAAAAGGGAGAGATGTGCACGGTCTGCTCAGTGTTCAGCATTGTGCAGATGATGTGGCAGAGATGTGCATGCCCTGCTAAGTATTCAGGATTGTGTAGATGATGTGGGAGTGATGTGCATGGTCTGCTCAGTGTTCAGCATTGTGCAGATGATGTAGCAGAGATGTGCATGCCCTGCTAAGTATTCAGGATTGTGTAGATGATGTGGGAGAGATGTGCATGGTCTTCTTAGTATTCAGCATTGTGCAGATGATGTGGGAGAGATGTGCATGGTCTTCTTAGTATACAGCATTGTGCAGATGATGTGGGAGAGATGTGCATGGTCTGCTCAGTATTCAGCATTGTGCAAATGATGTGGGAGAGATGTGTATGCCCTGCTCAGTATTCAGGATTGTGTAGATGATGTGGGAGAGATGTGCATGGTCTTCTTAGTATTCAGCATTGTGCAGATGATGTGGGAAAGGTATGCATGGTCTGCTTAGTATTCAGCATTATGCAGATGATGTGGGAGAGATGTGCATGCTTTGCTCAGTATTCAGCATTGTGCAGATGACGTGGGAGAAATGTGCATGGTCTGCTCCGTATTCAGCATTGTGCAGATGACGTGGTAGAGATGTGCATGGTCTGCTCCATATTCAGCATTGTGTAGATGATGTGGGAGAGATGTGCACGGTCTGCTCAGTATTCAGCATTGTGTAGATGATGTGGGACAGATGTGCATGGTCTTCTCACTATTCAGCATTGTATAGATGATGTGGGAGAGATGTGCATGTCCTGCTCAGTATTCAGGATTATGTAGATGAAAAGGGAGAGATGTGCATGGTCTGCTCAGTGTTCAGTATTGTGTAGATGATGTGGGTGAGATGTGCACGGTCTGCTCAGTATTCAGCATTGTGTAGATGATGTGGGACAGATGTGCATGGTCTGCTCAGTGTTCAGAATTGTGTAGATGATGTGGGAGAGATGTGCATGGCCTGCTCATTATTCAGAATTGTGTAGATGATGTGGGAGAGATGTGCATAGTCTGCTCAGTATTCAGCATTGTGCAGATGATGTGGGAGAGATGTGCATGGTCTGCTCAGTATTCAGCATTGTGCAGATGATGTGGGAGAGATGTGCATGGTCTGCTCAGTATTCAGCATTGTGCAGATGACGTGGGAGAGATGTGCACGGTCTGCTCAGTATTCAGCATTGTGCAGATGATGTGGCAGACATGTGCATGCCCTGCTAAGTATTCAGGATTGTGTAGATTATGTGTGAGTGATGTGCATGGTCTTCTTAGTATTCAGCATTGTGCAGATGATGTGGGAGAGATGTGCATGGTCTGCTCAGTATTCAGGATTGTGTAGATGATGTGGGAGAGATGTGCATGCCCTGCTCAGTATTCAGCATTGTGTCGATGATGTGGGAGAGATGTGCATGCTCTGCTCATTATTCAGCATTGTGTGCATATATTAACATACAATAGAATCTAAAGGTTATCTGATTCTTTCTGACTTAGCAGGGAAGGTAAACAAAATACAAAGCAGCACATTGGTACATTCTCTAGCAAGGTGTTTCACATTTTATAACAAAAGATTATTCACACAGTATAAAAAAGAAATATATGTTTTTCAATCTGACTGATGGCAAAAAAAGTCATAATGCTTAGAAAAATATACATTTTAATGCCTCTGTTGCACTCATTATACTGTGGGTATGAGGGACATTTACATTTCTAAAGACCAATGTCTGCATCTATTGATGCAAACGGCCTATTTTTCGGCCTGTGGGGGAAAAGGGTGGTGTCAATTTCAATCTGATCCATTTATCTAACAAATACTCCTCACCTCTGCCTCTATCTCTTCTTCTTTTCGTCTGATAGATAGATATAAAACACATCCCTTATGGTCAAGCTCTCAAGAAGTGATGCAACAAAGATAAAATGGAAACTATTCATAAACAAAGTCTTCAAAAACTCTGATCTTATCTAAAAATATTTTCTGTTCCGGGTTTACACAGCTACTAATGTTTTTAGTTTGTTACATACTTCACAAACAGGTGCCATTTTTCAGGAACTGCAGTGGTCTTTGCTCCTTCCCTCTTGGTTACACATTACTTCTATGTTTGATGACATTGGATATTTGTATTTCTTTTTTTATCGTATTATTGTGATATGATTTTATGTTTACTAGTATGTTCTGTATTTAGGTAAATGCCCCAATATTAATTACCATATCAATGTAAGTTGCTTTTTTTTATTTACAGTAACATATATGTATTTTCCCCATGTGTTTATAGGTTAATTCAAAACGTATTTAAAATATGTATCAGGGAAGAAGGAGAAGCATCTCACCCTACCTATTTTACACCTGTAAAGATTGTATTGGTGGGAGTCATTTCTGCTGGGCCACTGAGCTAGTAGTGGATAAGATTGGCTACTAAGGTAAGAATTGTTTATATTTAAATACTTTATTTCCCAATCCCTAGCAGACGGAGACTCCTACGCATTTTAGAATATGCCTTGATGGAGGAGTCATAAACACCTCTGTGCCATTTCTGTTTTATTTACCAGCTTCCCTGCTGAGGCAGGAAGAGAATTATTTTCAAAGGATTAGAATGTGAAAGGATAAAAGAAAAACAAAAAGAGAGGGGTGTCTACGCTGCTTTCAATATCCACACAAGAAACGTATTGAAACTCATATTGATATTACTGTTAATAGGATGGTTGAATCAAACCCATATATTACTTTTAAATATAAACTGCTAAAAGCTGAAGTTTACATAAATTTGCACAAGTACATAAAAGTAATAAGGCAGCTACAAGTTAATATAATACAATACAAGATTAGAGCCCTATCAGTTTAAAGTAACTAACCTTGTTTATTGATTCAGCCTGAGGAAATACAGTATTTATACTGCACAAATCAACCAAAAAGGTATGTATAAGAACAGAATCCATTAAAAACATTGTACAGCTGACACTGATGGAGAACGTTTACTGAAATTGAAATGTGATGTTGAATTAGAAGAAGATTATTTTACTTCAAAGCTTTGATCCTTTGGATATTGTACTGAGTTCAACAGAACGACAGAGGCGAATGATGCCTTAAGGTTTCTCGGAAAACAAAGTGTGTCCATGTAATATTTCTTGCCGTGCTAAATTTTCAGTATAAAACATTGACATCGTTTTTATAGGATGTGAATCTAAGGCAAAAGCATAATGTATATTTTGAATATAAGATAAGGGATATTGTATGGCCATATTAGCATATATGTAAGTCATACTGTATACTAGATAAAATACAATATTAACAGGTTGGTCTTTTTAACCATAAATAGGAAAAAATCTAAGAAAAACAGACAATTGATTAGCATACTTTGTACTTTTACACATAAAAATGTTTTAATAATCCAAATAGACTGAGAATAATGTAAAAACACAGTACATAAAAAGCACAAATTAGGTCATAATGGGATCCTCTCCATTTATTCAAGAGACCAATGTCTCTTGATCAATACTATCTCTTGATCATAAATTTCAATACTATCTCTTGATCATAAATTGTTTTCTTATCACTACAATAGTTGGATAAATAGTACCAAATGACTGCAAGCAACGTTACACGTACCAAATACGCCCGTGTCTAGATAACTGTGTCCTCTTTAGATTATAAATATGTTATATATACACATATATATGTGTGTATATATATATATATATATATATATATATATATATATATATATACAGTGCCTTGCAAAAGTATTCACCCCCCTTGGCATTTTTCGTGTTTTGTTGCCTCCCAACCTGGAATTAACATGGATTGTTTGAGGATTTGCATAATTTAATTTACAGAACATGCCCACAACTTTGAAGATGTTTTTTTTTTTACTATTGTGAAGCAAACAACAAATAGGACAAAATAACAGAAAAAGTCAATATGCATAACTATTCACCCCCCTAAATTCAATACTTTGTAGAGCCACCTTTTGCAGCAATCACAGCTCCAAGTTGCTTTGGATAAGTCTCTATGAGCCTGCCACATCTTACCACTGGGATTTTTGCCCATTCCTCCTTGCAAAACTGCTCCAGCTCCTTCAAGTTGGATGGTTTGCGCTTGTGAAGTGCAATCTTTATGTCTGACCACAGATTTTCTATTGGATTGAGGTCTGGGCTGTGACTAGACCATTCCAACACATTTAAATGTTTCTCCTTAACCCACTCAAGTTTTGCTTTAGCAGTGTGTTTGGGGTCATTGTCCTGCTGGAAGGTGAACCTCCATCCTAGCCTCAAATCACGCACAGAGTGGTACAGGTTTTGCTCAAGAATATCCCTTTATTTAGCACCATCCATCTTTCCCTCAACTCTGACCAGTTTCCCAGTCACGGTTGCTGATGGTGTTCTTTGGGGGATGTGATGTGTTGGGTTTGCGCCAGACATAACCTTTCCTTTGATGGCAAAAAAGTTAAATTTTATTCTCATCAGACCAGAGCACCTTCCTCCATACATTTTGGGAGTCTCCCACATGCCTTTTCGCAAACTCAAAACATGCCATTTTGTTTTTTGCTGAAAGTAATGGCTTTCCTCTGGCCACTCTGCCATAAAGCCCAACTCAATGGAGCATACAGCTTATTGTCGTCCTATGTACAGATAGTCCAGTCTCTGCTGTGGAACTCTGCAGCTCCTCCAGGGTTACCTTAGGTCACCTTGCCTCTCTGATTAATGCCCTCATTGACCAGTCAGTGAGTTTTGGTGGGCGGCCGTCTCTTGGCAGGTTTGCTGTTGTGCCATGTTATTTCCATTTGGTTATGATAAATTTGGGGATCATCAAAGATTTAGATATTTTTTTATAACCTAATCCTGACTTGTACTTCTCAACAACATTGTCCCTTACTTGTTTGGAGAGTTCCTTGGTCTTCGTGGCAGTGTTTGGTTAGTGGTGCCTCTTGCTTAGGTGTTGCAGCCTCTGGGGCCTTTCAAAAAAGGTGTGTATATGTAATGACAGATCATGTGACACTTAGATTGCACACAGGTGGACATCATTTCACTAATTATGTGACTTCTGAAGGTAATTGGTTGCACCAGGGCTTTTTATGGGCTTCATAACAAAGGGGGGGAATACATACGCACATGCCAATTTTCTGTTTTCTATTTCTAAAAAAATAGTTTTATGTATATATTTTTCTCATTTCACTTCACCAACTTAGACTATTGAGTTCTGATCCATCACATAAAATTCAGATTAACAAAACATTGATCTTAAGGCTGTAATGTAACAAAATAGGTAAAAAGTCAAGGGGGTGAATACTTTTGCAAGGCACTGTATATATATATATATATATATATATATATATATATATATATATTGTAGATTATATATATAGTGCCCAGTGCAGATATTGTTTTCTTATTGTAGGGCACCCAGCCTATCCTCTATGCCTCCCAATATATAGATAGATATTATTTATATAACATATATTTTGGTTTTTAATAAGTATGATTTATTAACATTGAGTCACTATAAATGTATATACCCAAATAAAATATGTTGGTAACGCTAGAGTGATCTTTTGTTTCACAAATAGAGCTGTAAGAATAAGAACAATAGAATTCATCCTGTTGAAATTATGGTCCGTAAAGGCTAAATATAGATATTTTGTGTAATACTTTTCCTTCATAACCAATAAACACAATGTGCTCGGTTTGTTTGTGTGTGAATTATTGAAAAAAAGAAATACTTTTTATCCTAAACCAATGAAGATTTTTTTATTTGTACATTTATCAACTGTTACCAATTTGCCAGTAAATAGTTTCCCCTATTTTTATAACTTTCTTTTTAGCATATGTCAAAAAATATTCCAGTAGGTTATTCATTTCTTTGTTTATATATTCTATAATAATCAACAGATTTTAAATAAAATGACGATATTGAGGATATCACTGGAATTTATACAAGTCACACACAAGTGTAGCTTATATTTAGTTCTGAGCTTCCTTTTGCCCATCAAAGTGTGCCACCTACTGGTATGTAAAGGGAAGCTGATTAAATAAATAAATATTGCATTACCAAAAGGATCTGTGCAATACAGTATCCCAGTGGCAGGCACACTTTTTTTAAGATCACAATAGCCTGAAGCTTAGATTGCATTTGTGAGACTAAATGTATCAATACTTTTATTAAGTCGGAAAACCTTTGGTCAGGAACAATTGAAGAACTGTGGACAGATTGAGAATGTTGTGTCCACAGTAATCTCCGAAACAAAGTGCTTGATCATATTTACATTGTTAAAATACTACAGCTTTAGTGATGTTAATATATGTTCCTTTAAGTTCAAAATGTGGATCTTTACTATACACCTAAGGTGCAGCTGCCCACATAAGACATCCTCTTGGCTGTAAAATATTCTCTTAGCTCCCCAATGCATCACAATGACTGTAAAACAGTTTGATGATTTCTACAATGCCCATTTCCCCTGGGGAAAATTGCCATTGCAGCCACTCACAGCAACAGTGATAGCATAGCAAGTATACCATGTTGACCTGACAGTCACATAAAATGAACAAAAAGAAAGATTTCTTGATACGTAAACCAGGAATCTATAAGCATTATTTTTTTATCAAAGGTGACTATCCTGGGATAAACACATTCTAAGATGAGTTCATACTGATTCTATCACATATATCACATATATAGTTGTGAGCATGTGGGTCGTTGCTAACGCTGCGGGCTTGCGCCGAAGGAACTCCTTGCCAGCAACTGCGGACGTCGCAAAATTTACGGACTTACGAGAAACAAATACGAGATGCGGGACTTAGAAAAAAATACATTACGACCTCGCAAAAATACGACCTTCCCGCCGAAACCAGCACACATGAAAACATTAAAAACACAATAAATACACACAACAAATACATAAAAAGCTTACCTACAGCAAGGGGGGGCACACAGGACCTCGAAAACTGAAGTTACACCTCAATTTCACTCGAAATACAAGAGTTTAGACACCCGAAAATCCCCTAAGCGAGGCTACAGGACTCTAAGAATGCAAAACACCACCAAACACATACAGATTTTCCAAAAAAGACGGACGCGATCCAAGAACAAGGACGCCAAATCAGCCACAGATGCGTACCACACATTAGGCGCCATTTTACAACACTAACTTATACAATGCAGAAGTACACAGCTACCCTAACGGATTTGGCTTGCGCATTCACACTATTTACACTACACACTGCACACATTACTGACACTTACACAGCAGCTCCACAGCCCTCAAAACACACATTGTATGCTGCAGCAACATCAAGCATATATTACTTCGAAATAGGTAAAGTATATTGATGCATTATTTTATTAATTATTTCATTAGCATTAGCAAACAAAAACAATGTTCATAGTACACAAACAACCAACAACATCGCAATGAGCGCCGAAGCATCTTGGAGCACCAACAAAATGTACCGCCCTTACAATCTTATTGCCGTCATTTTTTGACGGTCAAGCCGCTAGTCACATATATAGTTGTGAGCAGCAAAAAATGTTGTTCACGTTGACGTCATCAAGGGGGCATGGCCATGACGTCAGTGGGGGGCAGTGCCTAAAACCTGATCTTAATAGAAGCTGGTGGTCATTTGCAATTCAGAGAAAGACAGTTAAGTGTGAGAGGGAGGGAGAGAGTTACAGAGTGAGAGAGACAGTTACAGAGAGAGTCAGGTACAGAGTGAGAGACAGGTACAGAGAGGGAGGGGTACAGAACAAGAGCGCACACAGACAAAGAGGGCACACAAAAACAGTGCACAGAGAGAGAGAGTGCACAGATAGTAAGCAGAGAGAGCGCACAGAGATTGACAAAGAGAGGGAGGGGAACAGAGACAGAGAGTGCACATAGACAGAGATCACACACAGACAGCAGTGCACTCAGCGCAGATAAAGAAAGCGCACACGCAGAGAGCACATAGAGATCGACACAGATGGAGGGGTACAGAGAGAGAGAGAGCGAGAGAGAGCACACAGCACACAAAGAGCGAGAGAGAGAGAGCGCAGACAGAGAGTTCACAGAGAGAGAGAGAGAGTGCACAGACAGAGAGTGTACAGAGAGAGAGTGCACAAACAGAGATCACACACAGACAGCGCACACAGAGAGCAAGAGAGAGCGCACTGACAGAGAGAGCACACAGACAGCGCACAGAGAGAGAGAGTGCACAGGCAGAGAGCACACAGAGAGCAGAGACAGAGCGCACGAAGAGAGAGAGCCACAGACAGAGAGCACACAGAGATTGACACACAGAGAGGAAGGGGTACAGAGAGAGAGTGCACACAGACAGAGAGATCACACACAGACAGTGCGAGTGCGTGAGAGCGCAGAGAGAGAGAGTGCACAGACAGAGAGCAGAGAAAGAGAGCGCACAGAGAGAGAGCCACAGAGAGAGTGCACAGAGAGAGCGTACACATAGAGAGCGCACAGATATCAACAGAGAGAGAGAGTACACACATACAGCTCACACAAAGAGTGAGAGAGAGCATGCACAGAGAGAGAGTGCACAGGCAGAGACAGAGAAAGCACAGAGAGAGAGAGGGGCACACAGAGAGGTATGTGAGGGTCAGCAGACACGCTACAGTATAGCAACTCACAGAAGCAAACGACTGGTAACTGTGCCTATGTTGAGAAGTGTTCATTGTCCGAAACGGCTTCAATTTGCACGACAGTACCAAATCTCGACCTATTCTGATATGTCACTTGTTCTACTCCATCGACTGGACAGACGTTGGCGTGTCAAATTGCGAATCCACTGAGAACAAACACTCTGCAATGACCGTTGGAAGAACACATGCTGGTGGCGGCAGTGTTCTGGTCTGGGGAATATTTTCTTGGCATTGTCTGGGTCCACTCATACCTCTTGAAGGCACACTCAACTGAATGGTGAAGGCACACTCAACCGATATATATCATTTTTTTCTTCTTGGCTGCATGCCATGTTCTCTCCAAGTTGATGATATCACTATTTGGCACACTCTTATTTCATGCTAGAATGAAGAAGTGTCTAACAAGTTACTCAGAGAAGAATTAACACAGGAACTCAAGAGGAATTCTCAGTAGGCAGCTATTTTTCTCAATCATGGGAACCAGCCTCTAATCTCTTGCATCCTGCACTAAACAGCAGATGGCTGGTGCATTGGGGCAATTGTGGCAGCTGGTGCATTGGGGTAATTGGGCAACCGCCCTTCCCTCCGTGGAACGCTGCAGCTCAGTGAACGGCATCTCCACACTTGCCGCCATGAGGAGAGACTGTTAGTCTCAGGAGCACTGACGCAGCCCAGTTCAGAGACAAGGTGTTGGGGGCCGCTGGGATACTAAATGCTACAATTTGGAGGCGTGCTGGATGGCAATGGGAGCTTCCCAGATACTGGTGTTTTAAAGCATTGCAGAGAGCTGGACCAGCATGGATAGGAAATCCTGGGAGCTGCTGCTGAACAGGCGTTTTACAGATTTCAGCACTCTCTCTTTCTGCCCGGTGACCAGACAGAACCAAGTTGAACGTAGTGAGAGGTGTGTCTGAAGTAGAGACTGGGGGGCTGGAGAAATGGAGCTAAATGCTGTAAGGCTGTGCTGATACAACACTACTCATTAGTATATGGGTATAAGGACCTACAGCCCAAAGAGTTGCTTACTACCCTCAGGTCTCTATAACTTAATGTACATTTTTTACAAGAACTTTGCTACAACACACCAGTCAGTAATCCCCTCCTGAGAGATATTAGGGTTCAAATGCTAATGAAATAGTACTCTAAAGAGATGTAAAGTTTTTAGTGGAAAAGAGAACTAAAAGAAGGTTTTGAGCCCACTTTTTTTTATACCATTTTGTGCTACATACCCCAGAGGTGGACCCCTGCGAGAGCATTATTTGGAGTGATTGCAGTTGGAGATTTGGAAACGAAGATGGTAAAGTTGTGCTGAAACAGCACTACTCATTAATATATGAGAAAAACAGGCTTATAGCCCAAAGAGATATTTATGACACTCAGCTCCCCAGAATTTAATTTAACGAACACTTCTTACACATCACTAAATAAGCATTTTTTAGAAATGTAAGGGCTAAAAATCCAAGGAGAAGTCTCTGGAGTTGCATATCCCCGAGGGGGACCTCTGTGAGACTAATACCTGGAGAGTTTGCAGTTGAGCCAGGGGGCTGCAGTTTTTGGTAGCCCAGGTTGTAAAATTAGTATATGGGTAAAAAGGCCCAAAAGACTTTCACTACCCGCAGTGGTCGATTAAATTAAAGATCACTTACCACAAAATCTGTTACAGTACATCTGTCAGCAACCTTCTACTGTGATATATCAGAATGTGAAAGCTAGTGAAGAGAAGAAAATGATTTGAGTGGAAAAGAGACTTAAGAGGAGGTGTTTGGACATTTTCATATCATTCTAGAGATGAGCACTGATCATAGTATGTAAAATGCTGTGAAGAAATATGCAGGCCTTATTTGCCCTCTGATAGAAGATATTTAACCTAGTCAGGGGAAGTGAGAAAACATATCTGAAGGTTTTGGTAATAGAAGATCCTATGTATCTTGATAAAAGAGATAAAAAGCACCTCTCTGTAAAGACATATTTAAAGGTGAATTAGCTGTAGTTTTGGTAGCACAGGTTGCAAAATAGTGCTGATATAGTATTACTTATGAGTATATGGGCAAAAAGGCTTATAGTCCAAGAGACTCTTACTACCTGCAGTGGTCCATAAAGACCACTTATTATAAAACCTTGTTACAGCACACCAGTCAGTATCCCTCTATTGTGATATACCAGAATGTGAAGGCTAGTAAATGAACATACACTTAAAAGGTGAATTATTGGAGACACTAGTACATTTACTGCCAAGAAAATAATCTAAGTTTTTAGCTCTCATAAAAGGGACTTTACTACTATCAATAGAATATTTCATCAAAGGGAGGAGCTGGATTTGAGAGGAGGAGGACACGCCCAGGAAATGCTAGCATGCGCAGCCAGCAGGGCAGTGGCAAAAATCTGACAGAGATGCAGTTTACTACTCAGCTCCCACTCCTCTAGTACCTCCCTTCCCCCAGCACTCTTGAATTTACTTGCCTGATGAGCTTTAGTGGAGGCAGCTTTGAAGCAGCTTGGAAGCCTGAAGGGCTGTGCTGTAAGGTGCTCTTTGTCTGTGGAGCCCTGTGTCAGCACTCACTTGGGCCCTCATTCAATTGTGATTTGGGCAATTGAATAGGGCTCTAAATAAGCACATAACATATTTTTTAATAAGATTTTAGTAAGTGAAAACCTTGTTTTTGGATAGATGTTTAGTAACTAAAAACTTCTTTAAAAAAATATGTTATGTGCTTATTTAGACCCCTATTCAATTGGCTAAATTGCAATTGAATGAGGGCCTTGTTGAGGTGCATGTGGCGCACTGAAGAGGAGGAAATTGTGTGTCTGAATGGAGACGCAACAGAATCGCTGTATACACGGGGGTGAAGTTTGTGGGGCACCGAATAGCTGGAGACATTGTGAGAGCCTGAGTGGGAAGTGTTTGAGCCTAGCACACTATACTACCGGCAGGAGAAGCCAAATTCTGGTAGGAGAGCTTACTCAGAGGTATGATAGCAAGTTTGCTGTTTGTCTGTAATGAGTGGAGTTATATTCCCTTATGAAGGGTAACACATTGTGCTTATTATACTTGTCTCTCAAGTGGGCCTCTCAAGTGGAGGGATGCCCAGGCTTGCTTATTTTTTTGTCCACGAATGGTTATTCACCTGCTAGCTCCACTCTTCAGGCCATTCTAAAACATAAGAGGCTTGCCACTAAAAGCTTTCCATTAAAAGTATTAGTGAATGAACCTATAAAGCAATCATTATCTTTGTGCAAGCAGACTTATAAAAGCCACATAAAGCCTAGAAGCCCTTTCTGCCTCTTTTCTTCTTAGAGGAAAGAGGAGCAGGGAAGAGAGGAGAGGAAGGGAAGGATTGGTATTAAAATCATCCAGAAGGTGTGGAAAGCGTGTGTCTGAGTGGAGACACTGCAGAGATGTTGCAGAGACGCTGTAGACACAGCTGCGCTGATAGAGAAGCACCGAATGGTTGGAGACACTGTGAGAGCCTGAGAGGGAAGTAAATTGGCCTAGTACACCATACTACTGGCACCCGGGGAGAAAAGCTTGGCTTGGCCTGTAAGCACTACTTGCTGGGCCTAGTGGATTTACTTCAAAAAGCCATATATTGGCAGGAGATCTTACATGGAGATATCTGCTGCCCATGCATTTAAAACACCAAGCGCTGAGATCCTATATGGAGTTATGCCAGCAAGTAGGTTGATTTCAACAAGAAGAGCCACACACCCTCATGAAGGGCTATTATAATTTATAAGAGGCTTGCCATTAAAAACGCTCCACTAAAAGTATTAGAGACTCTGCTTATAAAGCATTTACTTTCTTTGCGTAAGTACGCTTATGAAGCCAGACAAGGCCTATAAGTCCTTTCTGCCCCTTTTGTTCTTTTTGAAGAGGGAGGAAAGGAGAAGAAGAGAGGAAACGGAAAGAAGGACTGCTATTATAATCAAATAGAAGACAACTCTATACAGCTCCACATTAAACTCCCCTAGAACTACACAGTAGAGTCTGGTAGGAGATCTCATCAAGTTCTATCTAGCAATTGTCTGGATCGTAATATATACGTATCTTTGCACAGGACCCTCTTTACCTCATGCTTGAAGCTGGAACTCTTTCTTACAAGACAAGAGATATTAAAGAAATATCTTGTAACATCCTCTGAAAGGACAATTTGACAAGAGTTGGAGTATTGAATCCTCAAAAAAAAAATAATCTTTCCTTGTTGCATTTTTGTTATCTTTGGGGGTACTGTGTAATACAATAGATATAGGCCTTAATCCTAAACTCAAATATATAGGGGTGTATTAGTATCTTAGATTAACGTGCACTGGGACTAGATTTATTATAAAAGTTGTATTAACCAACAAATATAGAGCTTTGAAAAGGTCTAAAACTGTATTAACAAAATGAAAAAGGCAGGTACTTCCTCGAAATCTAAACCTAAAGGGAAGAAAGAGAGAAATGGTAATTTAAAAAGTGATTTTTTTCTTCCAAAATTAGGCCCTGAGAAAATAGGCCTTATGGAAGAAAATATAGATAATCCTTTGGAAACATCAGTGTCTTCATCAGAATTCAGAGAAGCTCCTAGTGCAGACAATACCATAGCCTCTGACTTAACTGAGGAAGACCCCCTAACAGCTAAAATCATGAAAAAACTCTTAGCAGAATTTAGAATGACTTTAATTTCAGACCTTATGACAGAAATAGCAAAGAATACAGCTGCTATTATTGAGCTTAAGGGAAAAAATGAAATTATGGAAATTAAATTAACAACTCTTGAAGAAGAGCAACAAAAAACAACACTGGAAATAAAAAATTTGAAGGAAGAGTCCACTTCAGTTAAACTTAAATTAAACATCTTAGAGGATAACTCGAGAAAGTGTAACATAAGAGTAAGGGATATTTCAGAAAAAATGGCTATAAAGACTTGCCTGAGTATGTAACCTCCTTTTTCTCTTACCTAGTTCCATTTCAATTTCAAAAAGAATATATGATTGATAGAATTCATAGAGCTTCGGTTACTCCGAACATGGGGAGAGAATTAACAAGGGATGTAATCGTTAAACTTCATTACTTTGCTTACAAGGAAGCATTTTGCAGATCTGTCCAGGGAAATCTTGGCTAAAAGAAAAGAGTTCATAGAAACTACAAAAGAGCAAAGAATCTCAGATATAGATGGGGTTTTCCAACAAAATTATTAATCTTAAAAGATGGAAAAAAAATTCCCATTATTACACCTTTGGAAGGAGGAGAATGTATAAAAGGCTTGGGTCTCTCATAGGGAGGATTGATTTAGTTAAAAAAGGACTGTGATAGAAGGGAGAGAGAAGAGGATAAGGGGAGGAATTCAGAAATGTATTTTGTTACACAGTGCACTTTTGTTTTATATTTTTAATAATATGGTTGGACTTTAAGTTACTTTAGTGAGAGGAAAGATCTTTGATCCACACCATATTCGTAATGTATTGTAGAATTATTTTAGCTATAATAATTATTTAATCATGAAATGCACTTGGCTGCACATCGCACTTTTCTATATATTAAGGATAAAGCTTAACAAGTATTCATAATATGAAAAATGATGAAAATGATATGATAGATTTTTACTTTACAGCACACTCTTTTTGTACTGTTTAGTTAGTTTGGTTATAATGATTAACTCACTGGAAATAAAAATTGCACTTAGAAGCACAACACACTTTTTTTCTCTCACGTTCACACAATATGTTCGAAGGAACTGTTTAAGTTCTAGTCAATAATATTAGTATGTAAATAATGAGACTGAGTCAGTGGATCTTTTTTTTTTTTTTTCTTGCTACACTTCTGAAATATCCTATAATTGGTCCCGTAGCTACAATAAAAAAATGGATATGTATTATAATTGGTAAAAGTTTAAGCTTAAAGGTATGAACTTATGTATTTGGGGTAATGACCAATGTGGCTCATATAAGATGTTAGCTATGTTGTGGGTTTGAAAGTGGGCTTTTGTTATGAATCTTTGTTATTTCCTCTCCTCTCCTCTAGTCCACTTCTACGAGGGGAGGGGGGATAGGGATACTAAGGGACATCTTGGTAATGTATTATAAAGCCATGTACATATTGTAATCTTATATTTGGGAACAAGATTATTAATGTATATTTATACTTACATGCCCATTTTATATCTTCTAAAAGAAAAAAAGGGAAAAGAAAAGAAAAAAAGGGAAGGAGAAAAAGGAAAGAAAAAAAAGAGTAATGGGGAACTTGGGGTTTAAGGAACGTATGAAAGATAGGATGGGGGAAGGGAAGGGAGAGAGGAATAGTATTCTCTGCTAGATTCTTGCCGCCATGTCCATGTTGGAACTTTTTTTTTTTTCTCTTCCTTTTTTTTTTAAGAAAAAGGGAGAAGAAAAGAAGGTTCGCACCCTTATAGCTGGGCATGCTGTCTAACTTTTTGAAGTTGGACAGGCCAGGCAAGGAGGGTGATTTTGTGTGTTTACTGTTTTTTGTGTTTTTGTATATGAATATGTTTTGTGTAAAGGTTTTTATTGATTGTAACCAGCATGGGGAGAAGCGGGGAGAGTTGAGAGGAGAGCAACTATACAGGGAATTTGGACATTGGTTAGAAGATGGATAGGCTCAAACTGATTAGTCAATATGCCCAGGGCCTGAATGTACCAGGGAAAAGACACACCTTTTTTAAGATGTTTAGAGTACTATGTATGTGGTGGATCTTCTATGTTTAGAAGGAAAACTAGAGGAACAGCAATCTTTTTTAATAAAAAATTTAATTTGAAAGAAGAATTTTTGGATCCAGATAGTGAAGGTAGATACATATTATGGTCAGGATGGATTAACAGCGTAAAACATACCATATTGAACATATACGCGCCCAATAAAGAACAAGTGACTTTCTTAAGAAGGACGCTAGTGAAGCTGTGAAAATATTTTTCCGCTTACTCACTGTTCTGTTTCAGGGGATTTTAATATGTGTCTGAACCCGGTAGAAGACAAGAAACTCCCTAAGGGCTCTTGTATAGATCCTGCCCTTACCCGTAAAGCTAAACAATTTTATGAACTAATTAGCAAGTATAATCTTTTTGACACATGGAGGACTCTTCATCCGGGAGAAAGGGACTATACACATTATTCACATAGATTTGTTTCTTATGCCAGGCTTGATTATGTTTTCTCTAATGATTTGAGCTTTAAATATCTAGACTTAGCCGATATTAAACCGATCTTAAAATCAGACCATGGTATGGTATCGATCAGCTGGAAAGGAGATGTTAGAAGCAAGAAACATTGCCCATGGAGACTAGATCCCTACATCTTAAAAGCTGAACATGTAAGTAATAACATTAAAAAAGAAATCAATCAATTATTTGAAGAGAATAGATATTCAGTTAACTCCAGTGTAACCCTGTGGTTGGCTCATAAGGCTTATATCAGAGGGATTTTGATAAAAGCAAAATCGTATTTGCTAAAAGATAGAGGGAGAATGTTGAGGGAGATGTATATAGATCTGGCTAAATTGGATAGAAAACATAAACAAAACCTTGATAAAAACACACTGGAGGAAATGAAGGTGCTACAGTGCTCAATTAAAAAAATTTAACAAAAAAAATGGATGACGCAAGATTTAAATTTTTGCAGAGATTCTATTTTTGGGGGAACAGATCAGGTAAAGATTTAGCATTTATGATTAAGCCAAGTGGTATAAATAAACGTCTGGATAAAATTAAACTTGGGGATAAAATAATTTCAAATCCAGAGAATATAGTACAAATCTTTAAATATTATTATTCCGCATTATACAATTTGGAAGCGAATAATGAAGAAAGAGTGACTCAGTAGAAAAAAAATCAGATTTTCTTTTAGCAAAAATGAATCTTCCTAAAGCATCAAAGTAAGATTTAGATTTGCTAAATAGGGAAATTACTGAAGAAGAAGTCGACAGTGTTATTGGCGATTTGAAGACTGACTCTTGACTTGGCCCGGATGGTTTTAATAACCACTACTATAAAATGTTTCATAGAGAAATAGTGAGGCAACTGGTGAATATTTTCAATGAGATATAAAAGGAAGGTAGAGCTCCTAGTGAAATGTTAGAAGCTGTTATAGTGAACATCCCAAAGATAGATTCTGAAATATTAGAATGTAAAAATGTTAGACCTATATCTTTATCGAATAATGATATAAAAATCTATTCAAAGATATTAGCTTTGAGGTTGAACAAAATAATTAACTCTCTAATTGAAACAGACCAAACAGGTTTTATAGTTGCGAGACAGGGAACCTCAAATATTAGAAGATTATTGAATTTGATTGAATTCCTGAATAAAAAGGGCACTCTGGCAGTGTTTGTCTCATTGGATGCAGAGAAAGCTTTTGACAGAGTCGGGTGGAGATACATGAAATTAACGCTGGGGAAGTTCGGTCTGGCTAATTTTGGCCTTAAAGCCATTGGTGCATTGTATGGGTCTCCATCCGCCTCTGTCAGGGGCTTAGATTTTCTTTCAGAGAAATTTGCTATTTCAAATGGAACTCGGCAAGGATGCCCGATCTCCCCAGTTTTATTTGCTTTATTAATTGATTCAATCGATTAGAAGCTCAGAAAATATCAAGGGTATTAAGATAGGCTCAAGTATACATAAAACATCTCTCTTTGCAGACGATATGGTAATAGCAGTGGAGAATCCATCTAGTTCTTTGGATTTCCTTCACAAAATCATTGAAGAATTTAGTGCAATATCTAATTACAAAATGAATATCATGAAATCCTAAGCACTGCCTATTAATGTATCCTTGGCTGAAATAGAGGATTTGAAGGGTAAATACCAACATAAATGGCAGAATAAGATTCAGCATTTGTGTATTGATCTTTATGTCAATTTTAAAACAAGTTATGGTGCAAAACTTTAAACAACTTTATTTAAAGATAAAAAACTCTACAAGATTGGGAAAATAATATCAGGTCTTGGTCTGTATGCTTAGAGGCGGTAAAAATGGGCATTCTCCCAAAAATTACTTATTTGTTACTCAGTTTTCCGCTGTGGGTACCAGCATACATTATCAATAAATTCCAAATTTTAAACGATAAATACATACATAATTATAAAAGAATTAGGATGAAGAATGTCTATATGATATGCGATTTTTACTGTTTTCCACAGAGGGGGAGTTTAAGCATAGTAAAGTACGAGGAAGTCTTACATTAAAAAATCATAGGTGGTGGTGTAAATTTAATGCTTGCTTCTCTCTAATGCCCCTACCCAGCCCGATTGGCCAAATTATTTGATTCTAGCCTACTTAGGATGTTAGTGGGAAAAGGAGCCCTATGTCTGAAAGATATATATGGGGATAAAAAATTAATGGAGTTCCAAGAACTTATTAATAGTTATTCAATCTCCTTAGATAATTGGCTAGAATATATTAAATTACGGAAATTATTGGTTTCATTCCCTTTCTATATGGAGGAGACAAGGAGGCTGACGGATTTTGAAATTTTTATCTCTTTTAAAGATAAAAAGCACCTTGTGTCTAAATGCTATAAAATCCTTAAGAAACAATACCAACTTGAGAAACCCTTTAATTGGAGGTTATGGGAAAATGATATAGGTAATTCTTGGCCTATTGAAAAATGGCACTCGTCCTTTTCTCTAATGGCTAGATTTATAAAAAATGTAACATATAGGGAAATTCAGTTTAAAATTATCAACAGATGGTACATAACTCCAAATAAATTGGGACAGTTAAACAACTCAGAGGAACAAAAGAACTGCTGGAGAGAATGGTTCGCACTTTCATATGTGGTGGAGTTGTCCACTAATACAGAATTTCTGGTCGGAGAGTTTTAAACACTTATCAAAAGGTAATAATTCCGGCACCAGAATTGGTGATCTTACATTTTTTCCCAGATGATTTTTCAATCTCAGTTAAAATTATGGCTTTGCTTTTCCTTGTGGAATCAAAAAAACTTGTAGTTTCTAGATGGAAAAATAAAGTATTCCCATCTTGGACGGAACTTCTAGAAAGATTGGAATATGTTCACCATTTAGAATGTGGTTTAAGTAATATTAAGATAGGCCCTAAGATAGGAGCTAAATGGGCCCAATGGGGAAAAAAAATTATCTTCACAAGCGAAGGTTTCAGCTCAGCAAGATGTCTCTCCTCTCTTCTCTCTCTGGAGTGCTTTCCTCATGCTGGAGGTATATGATTTGTTTATGTGATGTTTGTGTTGTATTGTTTTTTATGTTTTACTAGCGAATTGCCCGCCAAAAAATGACGGCAATGAAATTGTAAGGTAGCTAATGCTGTTTGGTGTGTAATAATGAAATATGTAATACATTAATAAATGAATATACTTTACGTATTTTGAAGCATTGTGTTGAAGAGCTGGCAATGTGTTTTGATGTTGCTGCAGCATTAGTGGTGTGGAGCTGCTGTGTAAGCGAGATGAATGTGTGCAGTGTAATTGTGTGCGTGCGCGAGACCAAACCGTTAGCGTACTCGTGTACTTCTGCATTGTCGTAAAATGGCTGGTAATGTGTGGTATGCGTCTTAGCGGAATATCCGTAGGTCTTATGTGGTGTTTTGCGAGTAGCTTGTGGTGTTTTGAGTGTTCAGAGTGCTGTAGCCTCGTTTTCATTTTGTTCGGCGGCCATTTTTTCTCTCGCTTAGAGAATTTTTTAGTGTTTAAACTCTTTTATTTTAAGTTATATTAAGGTGTAAGTTGCTTTTTTGAGGTCCTGGATGCTCCCTCTTGCTGTAGGTAAGCTTTTTATGTATGTGCTATGTGTATTTATTGTGTTTTGAATTTTGTAATGTTCGCGAGTTGCGTCCGATTGTTGCGAGGTCGTAATGTGTGTTAATGTGTCTCGTATGTTGTTTGCGTTGCGAGGTAAAGTTTGCGAGGGTCGTAGTTGGTGTGTCGTGTTGCTTGCGTTGCGATGTAAAGTTTGCGAGGGTCGCAGTTGCTGGAAAGGAGCGCCTTCGGCGCTCCATGGGCCTCATTCAATTGTGATTTGGCCAATTGAATAGGGCTCTAAATAAGCACATAGCATTTTTTTTTTTTTAAAGAAGTTTTTAGTTAGTGAAAATCTTGCTTTTGGATAGATATTTACTAACTAAAAACTTCTTTAAAAAAAAAAATGCTATGTGCTTATTTAGAGCCCTATTCAATTGGCCAAATCGCAATTGAATGAGGCCACATGCCAGCAAGTGCGACCCTAGCTCTGCGAAAGCCTCAGTTGCTGGCAAGGAGCACCTTCGGCGCTCCATGCCAGCAACTGAGGCCCTCGCCCGCTACGCGAGCCCGCAAGCGTTAGCAACAACTCGTACGCTCACAGCTATATATGTGATATATACACACACACATATATATATATATATATATATATATATATATATATGTATATGTGTGTGTTACAATATATATATATATATATATATATATATATAAAACAGAGCGCCCCCTTCTGACGGGGTTAGCGTCCTGCTCTTTCACGTTTTGAGGGAGGAAAACACAGTAGGCTTGTCAGAGGCTTAATTTTACGGCTGTTTATTTGTAAGCGCCAACAGAAAGAAAAACAGTGCTTATCCTCAGCAATGAAATAAAATTCTACATAAACGGGCTTACTATAACCAGGAATGCCCTGACTATCCCTGAGACCGCTTCTCGGCCTGCAGGTATAATGATACAGTCCACAGTATCAGCTCTCTGCTTTAATCTTGTATCTCTTGAGGACTTGTCCTCTTCTTTCTGTGTCAATAGTGGGTGAAGCATAGGGCCCACCCTTCTCTCCCTTATGCTTTACCCAGGGACCCTTGTCACCCTCTTGTGATGAGGGACTATTACGCTCTCTCAAAGCACTCTTCTCCCTGGGGCATTTGTACTCCTTATCTTCATATGGTGAAAACAACATGCATTTGTCACCAACCTTTTTATCCCTTATTGCATCCGGCTTCTTAGGAATGGGGTCTTCAGATAAATCCTTACACAGTGGATTATCTTCTATAGCACAGCAGTCTTCTCTGTGAGCAATCTCTGAAATGCAGCAGCCTTCTTGACTGCCTTGCTTCAGCACAAATCCCAGCTCTCAGGATCCAAACAGCAGCTGAGCTGTCCAGGGTTTTCTTCTTTAAACACACTGCAGGTACACACAGCTCAAAACTCACAGCTCGCAGCTCTTAGGCCCAAGCCTAAGTGAGAGAGATTCCACCCCATCTCTCTGCTGCTCTTAAAGGCAGTTCACAGCTGGGCTTCCATTAGCTTCTGATAACTGCCTGGAGTTAACTCTTTCCGTTCTTAGGGGAGAAGTCTTACAGAGCTCTCTTGTGACCCCTGGTGGCCCTCCATTACATATCCTCCCCCTCAGCTCAACACCATGTAGTTGAGCTACATGAGCCGAGAGGCCGTAAACGCTCACCTGTAGCTTTATCTTCCCCTTGTCCTCTCGTTTAAGGGGCTCCTCTTCATAGGGCATAATATTCTCTGGCGCAACTATGCAGTATGGGCTTGGGTCTTGCTCTATTCTCTCGAGCTCAACAGCACACGTACTTCCATGAGCCAGGAGAACTTTCCCTTCTTCAATTGATCCATCAACTTTGACGAAGTAAGGCTTGAGATACCCCTCGAATAGACTACCAAGGATTTCGTCCACCGCATCATCTATGGGGAACACACAGTTTTGTTCGCCATATGGCACCCCTGGACCTGGTTGGATACGGATAGTATCTCCAAACCACACCCCTAGGTTGTTACACACAACTCTGTTCCTCCTGCACTTCTCATCTAGGCAAGTATCATCTGTACGACCATTGTACACAGTTTTCTGTCTCTTCTTTCTTTTCAGAAGAACATGTTTTCCTCGGTACAACAGAAGCTCATCCTTCTGGACCGGAGTCATCGACATCACTTTCTCTTCATTGCTTTTTTTTTCTTCAATTTCTTTTAATAGGACCTGCAGTTTAGATAATTCTGCAGAGAGCGATTTGGTTGTATCATTTCTCTCACAACTGATTTTCCTTGAGTTCCCTACTTTTATGTTTCCATTCTTCCAATTCTTCAAGTAATTTCTGAGCTTCTACTTTGGCCTCAAGTGCTTGATCTTATTCTATCTGAGTTTGTTCTTGTTCAATGAGAGTCAATCGCATGTCTTTAATTATTTTCTCTTTTGCTTGAACATCTTGACAAACCTTTTGGTACAGAGGTGTTGACTCATCACTTTTCTCATTATCAAGGTTTTCCTTTTTTAGCCGCTGAATTGTTCGCTGCTTCATCTCCAGTTCACTAGACATCTGTTTCTTTAAATTTTCATATTCACAAATTTTACTGGATAAATGCTTCTTGGCATCAGCTAGTTTATCCTTTCGGTCACTATAATACTCATCCTTTCTCTGGAGATCCATCTGTAGAGACTTCAGATCTTTGGCCTGCTGCAAAAGATCGTTCTTTAACCGTTTGATTTCTTGTTTAGACTCTTCCGTTTGTTTATCCTTCTCAGCACAAGCTCTCTCAACAGTTGTACATTTATCTTGCACAATTACAATTTTCTGTTCTAGTTTCAGATTTTCCTCTTTTAATTTCTCAAGATTATTTTGGCCTTCTGTGTGTTTGTTTGAATTTCTTCCAACTGCTTCTCCAGAACCCCAACCGCAGAAACTTGCTCTTTGTTCAGTTCTTCCAAACCGCTCAGCTTCTCACATTTCTCTTTACCGGAACCTAACAAGCTTTCAAGCTCATTGATCTTCTGCTTGTTATCACAACCTTCATTTTTAAGTCTTATGATCTCTTCCTCAGACTTTACATTAAGATATTTGTCTTGTGCCAAGCGATTGGCCCTCTTCAATAACTGATCTTGGAGCTGAACTATCAGATCATCTTTTTCCTTAACATCCTCCAAACTACGCTGCATATTTTCATTTTTACTTTTAAACAAAGTAATTTCACTGTTTAAGTGGCCAAGTTGTTCTTTAAGTTGTTGAATCAGCCGATTCTTTTCAGTGGATTCCTGAAGATGTTTCTGGCATTCTTTCCATAGACCTTCTATAGCACTGCAGAAAGTACTTTCTCTGCCCGATTTTTCAGCCTTAGTTTTACCTACAGAATTACTAAGATTGACATTGCTGGATTCTTCAATTAAGTCATTGAGGTTAGCAACACTTTGGTTTACATCACTCGTCCCAAATTCATCTAGTTTATTTGGAATTGTGCTGATTTGAGCCACTTTGCTAGCAACACTTACTTTGTTCTGCTCTACCTCATTTCTTAAAATCTTAATAGAGCCCTCCAGGTCGTGGTTAAGATTTATGTAATGCTGCAGCTCAGACCCCATGTTTTTCATTTTGGATTCCATTTGCACCACCTGTTCGTCGCTTTTAGCAAGTTTTTCTTCCAACAAAGCAATATCGTGCTTCAGGCTTATTATTTGTTCTTTGTGCTGTTCCTTTTCGGCTTTGAGTTCTTTTATTGTACTTTGTTCTTCACAAGGGACAGTAATTTGCTTTTGGTCTGCTGTTATGTTTGTTTCATTAAGTCCTTGCTCCTGCTTACGGGATTCTTCTATCTCTTGTAGCTGGGAGGTGGAATTGGTGATCTCTCCTGCTCTCCGAGATGCACAGAGATTGAGGAGATCTTGCGTCTCCTTTTTTCCATTGTGCCGCCCCTCCCACAAAACTGATTTTTTCAGCTTAGACTTGGGAGGATTCTTCCTCTGCTCCCAAATAGGCATCAGTTTCTCATTCCTGTAGGATACTCTGTAGTCCTCAAATGCAGGCATCCTCCGCCATTCAGGAATATAGTCTGGCATCATCTTTACCTCTCGCTGGTCTGGTTTCCTTTCTTGCCTCTCCTTGTCCACAGTGCTTTGTTTTATTGGCACTTGAGACAGAGATTTATCTGTATACTGTACTGTTTTAGTATGACACATCTCCATGCTCTGCGTCATATGTCCTGTCCGGGACAGTCCGATTTTATATCTTCTTCCAGTCTTTTTACTGTTTGTTCTGCTGTCTCCAGTTCCAGAATCAGTCTCTCCTTTCTCTCACGACTGTATTCCAGCTCATTCTTCTGACGTAAGAAGTTATCCATGCAGACATTCTTCTCTGCTTCCATTTCATATAGCTGCTTGTGCAACTCTTGAACCTTCCTGTTTTGGGACTGGATAACAGATTCCATTTTATTCTTCATCTCCTGCTCTTTCTTTTGAAGCTTCTCAATCTTAACTTTAAATTGTCCTTGGAGCCTTAAAGAATGCTGTTTCTCCTCCTCTAAGGCCATTCTGTCTGCACCAGCAGGCTCTCTTGCTTTCTCAGCAATATCTGTTACTGTCTCTGCAGTCTCTTTGGTGCTCTCAGCAATATATGTTACTGTCTCTGCAGTCTCTTTGGTGCTCTCAGCATTCCCTTCGGTGCGGTCTGCATTCTCACGTGCTCTCTCTGCCGTTTCTCTTGCGGTACCAGCCGTCTCTCTTGCGGTACCAGCCGTCTCTGCGGACTTTCTCGCTGTCTCTGCGGACTCTCTTGCCGTCTCTGCAGACTCTCCCGCCGTCTCTGCAGACTCTCCCGCCGTCTCTGCGACTCTCTCGCCGTCTCTGCGGACTCTCTTTTACCCTGACCGGTTTGCCATCCCTTAACAGGGAAACTGCTTTTAAGACTTGGGTAGACAAGCATGCCCCTTGGATAGTGATAAGCAGGTTTGTTAAAAAAATCCCAGGAGTGCAGTCTCTCTTTTTAATCCTATTCGGTCAAGGATCTCCTCCTTCAGGGTGCAATAATTGGTTGTCATTCCTTCAGGCAAAACCACATATGCTCTCTGTGCTTCTCCACACAGATAGGGACCCAGGACTGTGGCCCAGTGCTGTTTAGGCCAACCTTCCCTGGTAGCAATCTTCTCGAAATTCAGGAGGTATGTTTCTACATCATCCTGAGCGGTCATTTTCTTTAGAAAGCGATTTGGATTCACAATCCCGCTTGAAATCGCAATGTTCTCTGTAGCTTTAAATTGCTTTCTGTGCATCTAAAATGGCTCTCATCTCGGACTGGCTCTGATTAAACTTAGCAGCCCTCACTCTGTTCATTTCTGCCTGCTGAAGGTTCATTGCTCGCTGTGCTTCTATTAAAGCTTTAAAGGCCTCCTCCTCCATTATGCTGTACTGTGGGCTGTCTTCTTCAACGCAGACAATTAAAATCCCACCACTGCCACTAGTATAACAGAGCGCCCCCTTCTGACGGGGTTCGCGTCCTGCTCTTTCATGTTTGGAGGGAGGAAAACACAGTAGGCTTGTCAGAGGCTTAATTTTACGGCTGTTTATTTGTAATTGCCAACAGAAAGAAAAACAGTGCTTATCCTCAGCAATGAAATAAAATTCTACATAAACGGGCTTACTATAACCAGGAACGCCCTGACTATCCCTGAGACCGCTTCTCGGCCTGCAGCTATAATGATACAGTCCACAGTATAAGCTCTCTGCTTTAATCTTGTATCTCTTGAGGACTTGTCCTCTTCTTTCTTTGTCAATAGTGGGTGAAGCATAGGGCCCACCCTTCTCTCCCTTATGCTTCACCCCAGGGACCCTTGTCACCCTCTTGTGGGGCATTTGTACTCCTTATCTTCAAAACAACATGCATTTGTCACCAACCTTTTTATCCCTTATTGCATCCGGCTTCTTAAGAATGGGGTCTTCAGATAAATCCTTACACAATGGATTATCTTCTATAGCACAGCAGTCTTCTCTGTGAGCAATCTCTGAAATGCAGCAGCCTTCTTGACTGCCTTGCTTCAGCACAAATCCCAGCTCTCCGGATCCAAACAGCAGCTGAGCTGTCCAGAGTTTTCTTCTTTAAACACAATGCAGCTACACACAGCTCAAAACTCAAAACTCACAGCTCACAGCTCTTAGGCCCAAGCCTAAATGAGAGAGATTCCACCCCATCTCTCTGCTGCTCTTAAAGGCAGTTCACAGCTGAGCTTCCATTAGCTTCTGATAACTGCCTGGAGTTAACTCTTTCCATTCTTAGGGGAGAAGTCTTACAGAGCTCTCTTGTGACCCCTGGTGGCCCTCCATTACAATATATATATATATATATATATATATATATATATCACACACACACATCACATATATGATTGTGAGCATGCGGGCTGTTGCTAACGCTGCGGGCTCGCGAAGCGAGGGCCGCAGTTGCTGGCAAGGAGCGCCGAAGGATACACACACACACACACATATATATATATATATATATATATATATATATATATATATATACACATAATAAGAAGGATAGCTTTTGTTCCCGGGTCCCACAATTTGTGGGATTACGGGAGAAAGCCTCCTAGTGTTGGTGCTTAACACCTATTTGAATAAACAAGTAATGGACTGACTTTGGGCTTTCTAATAGTTAAAGTTTAATTGTAATTTAATTATAAAAGTAATGAACGTCGCTCATTATTAATATTAAAAATGAAATAGAGGGGTACTAGTAGAGACTAGCTAACAAGTATTTGAATAGTTAATATTACTATAAGAAGATTAAATAAACTATTGTGTGTAAGGATCGTAATCTTACCTTTACATACTCTTATTGGGGTATTTAATAAGGGTCTAAGTCATGACTGTATGACAGGATATATGTTCTGTTTCTTTAAATCTCTTAAGTTCTTTGGTTCTGTAAGAGACTCTTGTGGTGTCTTATAATCCATTCTAATTCCGGGATTTGAACTGCTGTGGTATGATATTATTCTTAGTATATCGGAGATATGCCGTAAGTGCCACAAATCAGTGTATTAAGGTGCATACAGTTCATATAATTTCAATACATCCAGATTAAGTAGACACTTCTTTTAAATACAGTGCAAACAGGCTAAAAAGCCACTCCTTTTTGAACGTTTCCACAGGGCTTTAGATGAAGCAATTGATTAGTACAGCATAGCATAGATAATACAGCACAGAATAGGTACAGTTCAAATAGGCACAATTCATATAGGCACAATCCTCCCTTTCTTGTAGAGAGTCTCACAGGTTCTTACCACTTCCTAATAGAGAAGACAGAGACAGTAACAGTAGTTACAGAAACTGTGGCTGTGGAGACAGAGACTATACGATACCAATGTCCTTCCTTATTCCATGGCTCTTTAAGGTGCACAGTGCTTGGCAGATTCTTTCGTCATAAATATCCTACTTCTGGATAAATGCCTTTTTGCCTGACCGGTTTCGTTGCTCCTGCAACTTTTTCAAAGGCTCTTTTGTTCTGAAGCCATTCTCTGGCGTTCTTCGTTTAAAGACGCGCTGGTTCTTTACTTCCGCTTACGTCACTCCTCCTGCGCTTAACCCTGATTGGTTCATGCGAACACGTGGTGCAGATGTCACGATTATTCTTTCTTTATTTTTGAGCCGTATTCATTGATTGGCTAAAGAGGACACACGTCCCAATGCAGTGTTTGGACTTCTCTTATTCGTCAATCATGGTCATTTGATTTTGTTTCCAAACAAAATAGCTACAGAATCCCTTTGTTAGTTTAAATCAGGGCAATTCTTTGTAGGTTATTGATGATATTATATCGCCATTTCTACAGACCTTATTGTTAAAAAATAGCACTTTATACAATATATGTATTGTGTTTTACCTACGCTACTGAGAACATCATTAATTTTTTCCTTGTATTTTTATTTTATTTGTATTATATTACTTTGCTTTAGTAGTTCCAATGAATTTTGGAGGAGTGAAGGGTGAATTCTATGAAGCATAAATAAAATGAGGCATAAATAAAATTTGAATCTACCTAGTGCAGCAGCATTCTGTATAGGGTTACCTTCAGTAGGAATCATGGGTATTTATATTTTTATTTTTAAGTAATAAACAGTATCAACTTTTATGATGGTAGAATAGACTATAGATTATAGAGATAGTAAAGATTGGTTGCTAATAGCTTTTACCCCATTTTGTTGTTCCATGCACCATTTAATTTATTATTATTATAAATACATTGCCAGATTATATTTCCTATATAGAATCAGACGGGGATGTGCAAATAGCTTAAGTTTATCTTATATATATGGGGTGAAGGGAAATTCTTCGTTCAAGCCTGAAGGTGCCTGGGTTTTTAATTGGTAGATCCATTTGCTCTCCAATTGGAGCAATCTCTTGCTTCTATCTCCTCCTCTTGGTCCTGGATTAATTGTATCTAAGACATGAAATTCTAGATTTTCTACTCTGTTTTGGTGATACAATTGAATGTGTCTCGCTACGGGTGTATCCAAAGAGTTCTTAACTGAGGACACATGTTCAAGTATCCGTCGACGTAGCTGGCGGTCTGTTTTTCCTACATATAAAAGTTTGCATGGGCACACTATAATGTAGACCACAAACGTAGATATAAATTGAAAAAGTTCAAATCCCGGAATTAGAAGGGATTATAAGACACCACAAGAGTCTCTTACAGAACCAAAGAACCAAAGAGATTTAAAGAAACAGAACATATATCCTGGAATTTAAAGAGACAGTATATATACATTTATATGAGAAGACCCTTGGATCCAAACAATAAGTCTTTTGTAAAGACAATTAACCACTACTCTAAGCAGATTCCAAACCCCCTAATATCTCTCCTATTTTCTTATTAATTTTAATTAACTCACCTTAAAAGGCTTTATGATAGGCTTTACCAAATAGCCCTTACATAGAATATGGCTGCCTGGTGATTTTTTAAGTATATGAGGGCAACTATATAAAAACACTCAGTATATAGTGGAAAATAGTGCATATTACTGGGTCAGCTGCACGGACCTCCACAAATATATACTGAATAAGTAATAATAGTAATATCTATCTGGCTAACTAACAAGAGGCTACTTAGTTCTCATAATAAAACATGGTATCCTCTATTTACGTTATTGTAAAGACTTTGTAAAAAGATCACAAAATTAGAGTATTGACTTATTCCCTCAATCACACACCAACCACCTTATACACTTCTTTCCTCACCATTGATACACACTTTTGTGCCAATTTGGCGCCTTATTTGTTAATCACCCAACCATTCCTAGCTTATTCTTAGCTTTTTCCTAGTTCACAACAGACTACACTAACACTAGTACTTATCAGAAAGGATTTTATAATCTTTTATTATTTAGACTTTATATATAATATATTAGTTATCCAGTCACAAAGCATGTCATTAACACACACTCTTTATTTAGTTATACAGTCATGACTTAGACCCTTATTAAATACCCCAATAAGAGTATGTAAAGGTAAGATTATGATCCTTACACCTAATAGTTTATTTAATCTTCTTATAGTAATATTAACTATTCAAATACTTGTTAGCTAGTCTCTACTAGTACCCCTCTATTTCATTTTTAATATTAATAATGAGCGACGTTCTTTACTTTTATAATTAAATTACAATTAAACTTTAACTATTAAAAAGCCCAAAGTCAGTACATTATATATATATATATATATATATATATATATATATATATATATATATATATACACACACATATATATGTATATACACACATATATATATACTTATAAAATAAGATACTGAGGTATATATCTAGTAATACAGTGTTCTAAAAAGATGTGGAATGTGATGCACAATTAATAAACTAACAGAAGTACACATGGTGTCAGATGCCTCCCATCAGCCCCCACGGCCACACTCACCCACAGTGTAGCGGGTCAGGAAACAGGTCTTGCCGACATCAGTATCACCAGCTTGGCCACCAAGCTCGCTGGCTCCTGCTCAGCCATACCCCTCAGCCCAGTGAGTGGGACTGTAACACGGGCAGTGCCGGGCAGAGCTTCCAACCTCCTTCTGCAGCTAGATGGCGTGCAAATATGGGCCAGGGGGAGCAGTGCACATAGTGCAGAAGTACAGGGACTGACAGGTACAGTAGGGACATAGTGCAGGAGCATAGTGACTGACAGAGACAGTAGGGACATTAGTGACTAAGAGACAGTATGGACATAGTGCGGGAGCATAGTGACTGATAGGGACAGTAGGGACATGGAGACATAGTGCGGGAGGGCCGCAGCTTCGCAAGGGCCGCAGTTGCTGGCAAGGAGCTCCTTGTCAGCAACTGCAGGCCGTTGCTAACGGTGCGGGCTCGAGTAGCGCCGCAGTTGCTGGTAACGAGTCAGTCTGTAACAGCATACCATGAATCCCCCCAAGAACGAGACATAAGCTCTGTGTTTGAGGGTCAAGCAGTCAACTCCCTTCTTTATTAATTACAAGACATATTAAACCCTTTCACATACACAGTAGAGGGAGGGGCTACCTGAGGTCAGCCCCTAATGGCCTCTGGCCAATCACATAGCGTCACACCGTGGGAAACATGAGACTCCTCCCAGGTCCGCCCACTAGGTGTGGCTGCCTGGACCTGTGGGGGCAAAGCCTGTATGTCTGGAAACTCTCTTTGTTCTGCTATCTCCCCTGTTGTGCATGTAGATAACCTTTGCTCTCAACCATCTGGCCTTAGTGACTCACCACTCAAAGATGGGGGGTGGTCAGAATCTGTAACACATTTCTACACATATTTCCACATTATTCATAACTTTAAAAGTATGCATCACATTCACATAACTTACATTTTCAGAATCAGCATACTCCAAATACAACCATATGTCCAAATCATATAAATTGGTCCAGTGGTTCAAAAGATAGATCATAGTCCTTTCTGACCAAATGAAGCATGGCTTCCATGTCTTTGTAGGGGGAAAATCAAGCGTATCAACATGGGCCGTAATCAAAAGGTAGAATTCGGGCAACCAGGCTCCTCCAATTCACAGTGACGAGACTGATCTCGTCACAGAAATAATCAAACCGTTAATTCAACCTCGTTCTTTTTCCCGAAAGGGAATTCTGGAGCTTCAAATTCCTCCCAATTAGAATCGCCCATACAAAGTCAGTCATCCCCTCTAGTAGAAAAAATAAAATTGTCCGCAAATGAGGAATCTTTAGACATAATTAGCGTACAAGAGGAAGAAGTATTAACTACATCTGTAATGAAAAAACTCTTTAGTGAATTTCTGACTACTTTAAAATTAGATTTTGCATATGAAATACAATCAAATAAATTAGCCATTACTAGTCTGTTAGAAAGAGAAGACTTAGAATCCAACCAAGAGGTTTTGATTAAAGAATATCAAAAAGTAATTAAATCTTCCCTCGATTTGGAACATAAATTAGAATACATTGAAATTAAAAGGATTCAACAAGAGGACTTCTCTAGATGCAATAATTTGAGACTTGGAATCCTTGTATGCTGAAGATTTACTAGCCTTTGTAACTGCCTTTTTTACACAGTTAGTACCCCCTAGTAAACCACTATGATACTATTAATTTCTTCATAATGTGATTATCGCAATTAGTAACCAAGTAGTGGGATATATTTCACAATTTAGTAATAAAATAGAATAATAAAAAAAAAAAAGAGAAACATAAAGTATACTACTCAGTAATAAAAGATTTACACAATAGCGATTATTTTTCCTCTTCTCCCCTTCCCTTTTCCCCTGATCCCTCTTGCTCTCTCACCCCGCCCCCCCCTGAATTTATAATGATGACATTAAATGGAGACTACATTTTAATGTGGAGCGGGCAGCGCTCCTTATTCGGGTTTGTTTTGTTTGGGGCGGCTAGACAAAGTTAGATCTAGCTTTGTTATTAAAATACTTTGTTTACATCTGTCTATTGTATAGGTTTAGTATGTGCGGGTTGTACATAAATTTGTCTGTGATTGGAAAGGTTGTTTTTAAGGACAGATGGTATCCCAATCAATTTACTTATTTTAGTGAATGGGGATAAAAATAGTATCGCAAAATGTTCAAGGTTGGAACTCTGAGTTTAAAAGAAGGGTGATCCTGGACCAATTACGGAAGGTTCAGGCAGATATTGTATGTATTCAGGAAACACATTGGCAAAATGATAATATCCCTTATTTACACAATTATTTTTATAATTCTAAAATAGACTCAACGTTAGTAAGAAATCTCGAGGAGTATCTATTTTGTTTAGCAAAAATGTAAATATTCAGGAACACTTTAGAGAAGTAGACTTGGAAGGAAGATATATAATATTTGGGGAGGTAAAATTAATCAGCAAAATTATACTATAGTAAATATATACTCTCCCAACGAAAGACAAAATCGCTTCCTAAATAAGCTACTTAAAAGGGTTAAAAACGTCAGGATAGGTAAAGTAATTATTTGTGGCAACTTCAACATGGTTCTTAATGCTTCCCGGGATAACAACGGTATTAAAATCAAATGCGTGGATAACTACACTATAAGGAAAGCTAAACTTTTTCATGAATCCATTCTACGGTTTGAGCTATATGATGTCTGGCGGCTGTGGCATGGTAATGAAAGAGACTACATTTTATTCACACCACCATGCATCATATTCTAGAATTGATTATTTCCTGATAGATGCAAATACACTTTTGGATGTTATCTCATCCAAGATTAATACTATTAATTGGTCGGATCATGCTATGATCAAATTACAACTTAATGATCAGATGATAAAAAAAAAAATTCTGGAAGGAGGTTGGATATGTCCTTATTTAATGAACCAGATAAACACATTTTACTAAAGAAAGAGATAGAAACATTTTTTCAGACCAACGAAAAATTGGTTACCGAATCCACAACAATATGGAAAACTCATAAAGCATATATAAGAGGGGTTCTATCCTCACGGAGTGCCTTTAGAAGGTTACAACAGGGTACTTCAGTCCGAGATTTGCACATTCAACTAGCTAAAGTTGAAGGACAGAATAAACTCAGTCCGGCATCTAACATCATGAAGGAGATATCACAGACTAAAATGAATATAAAGAAATACATGCAAAATAACATTGATAATTCTCTATGGAAGCTCCAACAGAGAAAATATTTCCTAGGTAATAAAGCAGGAAAACTACTTGCGAAAAAAAATAAAAAATAAAAAAATCATATAATAGAATTGAAGATTTGATTGTCGATACTAATAAGGATCCATCTATATTGACTAACCCATGTCACATTGAAAAGGCTCTCTTTAATTATTACAAGAATTTATATAATTTGGAAATTAATAAGGAAGTCACAAAACCTGAAATAGAGGATAGAAAATCCGTTTTAGACCAACTGACACTTCCTAAAACTAATAAATAAAACTTAGAACTTCTAAACAGTGATATAAACTCTTCAGAAATAGAGGAGGCAATCAATAATTTGAAACTGGACTCGGCTCCAGGTCCAGATGGATTTATACATTTTTATTATAAAACCTTTAAAACATCGTTAATAAAACAATTAGTTAAAACATTCAACAAAATTAAAATAAAGGGCAAAGCTCCAAAAGAAATGTTGGAAGCAGCCATAATTAATATTCCAAAGTAGGTTAAACTGGGACTATATGTATCAAGTCTTGTTGAAATTTGGGTTTGAAGATTTTGGAGCAAAATCAATTGGAGCTTTATACTCCTCCCCAAGTGCCTTTTATCTCCGGAATTGGTTCAGGATCACCCTCCATGCCCATTACTAATGGGTCTCGTCAGGCATGTCCCCTATCCCCACTGATTTTTATCCTAATGATGAAACCTTTGGCAGAGGCCATTAGAGGAAATAATAACATTCATGGTATTAGAATTGGAGAAACAGAATATAAAACTATGCTATATGCAGATGATGTGATACTAACTCTTACTAAACTTAGCAAATCTCTAATTTATATTCAAGACTTAGTAAAGAAGTTTGGGAATATCTCCTATTATAAAATAAATTGGTCTAAAACAGAAGTCTTACCCATCTACATAGACAGAAAAAAAATTTGAAATCAATTTGGGATATTAATTGGGAAATGAATAAAATATCGTACTTAGGAATAGAATTCTCTAGTAAGGTTGAAGAAATAATCCAGATAAATTTCTGTAAATTATACAACAAAATAAAAGCCCAGATAACTGGAAATCATATATGTTATCTTGGTTAGGCAGAATTGCAGCCATAAAAATGTAAATCTTACCTCAAATGAATTATCTTTTTAGATGTCTACCTCTCAACGTCTCTATTTTCATAATTAGAAAACACCAAGCTTTAATTGACTCATTCATTTATAATGGGGGAAAAAAATAGAATTAAATTGAAGACTGTCAGAAAAAGCTTTATAGAAGGTGGCATTGCATCTCCATGTATTGAAGATTATTACAATGCTGTAAGACTCTCATATTGTGTAAACTCGTCATCCAAAATAAATAAAAACAGTTGGGTGAATATAGAACAAGATCTGACCAGTAACTTAGTATTATCAGAGTGGCTTTGGTATGACAAGTTATTGTGTAAAATTAATAAGCAAATGCCCATCATAGTGAATACTGGACTAGAATTCTGGTTTAAGTGGAACAATAAATTAAAACTTTTAACATTTTCTCCATTCCCCTCACCTGGTATGACATTGTTATGGCTGAGCAGGGTGCTTAACCTCCCATTTCTCCATGATTGGAGTAAATGGAATATTCACTCGCTAAGCGACCTGTTTGATTCAGGAAAAATGAAATCCCACGCTGAGGTATGTATGGAATTCAATTCCCCTGTGTCAAAATGGCTAGAATACGAAAGTGCCAAGTTGATAATTACGCAATCAAAATTTTCAATTGCTCATAACAGAGAATTAAATAAATTTGAAAAATTTGAATTATTTAATGATGGGAAACACATAATTTCTAAGTGCTATGATACGTTAAAAAAAACAGATCATTGTGGAGAAAACCCTAGCCTTGCAGAAATGGGAGAAATATTGTAGTAATCCCATTACACTGGAAAGCTGGTCTAATGCATTTAATCTATCACAGAGAATTATCAAATATCAGTCTTATAGAGAAATCTACTTTAAAGTGGTGCAGAGATGGTACTTTCTTCCTCTTAGAGTGGCACTGATCAACAAAGACCCAGATTTGGGGGTATGTTGGAGATTCTGTAATCAACAGGGTTCCCATAAACACATTTGGTGGGATTGTGAACTTATTAGGAATTTATGGAACTCTGTTTTTGA
Organism: Discoglossus pictus; assembly: GCA_027410445.1. Lineage (NCBI taxonomy): Eukaryota > Metazoa > Chordata > Amphibia > Anura > Alytidae > Discoglossus > Discoglossus pictus. The sequence continues at coordinate 92,096,366 of CM050171.1, forward strand.
TTTTATCTCTAAATGTTGTGACAGGACCATTGACCCTTCGTGCAAAATGGCCTTATTTCACATTATCGATGATGGGTTTAAGTCAGAAGAAAAGGCTTTCATTATTCAAGTTTTTCTAGTGGTAAAATGGTTGATAGCTAAACGATGGAAAACAGAGTTAATTCCAACATTGAACAAAGTAATAACAACTCTTGAAAAAAATAGAGAATTGGAAAGAGATATATTTGCTTTAGGCATTGTTTTGTCTAAATGCAATAGCTGGGCGGTCTGGGATAATTTTCTTCACCCATCAACTTAAATGTATACAACCTTTCCAAAAGCAATGTTATGTAAACATGTACATTTGTATATATCCATATGCTACCTGTACACTTAATTTGTTTTTCTTATTTGTGTTTTTTTTGTTCTTTGTTTAAATGTGTAATGTATTATGTATTTTTTGTAAAATAAAAAAAAATATAGAGGTACACAGAAATATAAGAACCTCTGAAAGACCAGACATGAGAGTATCATACTGCTGATCCTATTAGCCATAGCCTGAATACTAACCAGAGGTTATAAACTACCTTTTGATGTCTATATGGCACCTTATATTTTTGTATATCTGACAGCTATTGATACTTGATCAATTCCATTCACAACTACCTGAACAATATTCAACTCTATCTCCTTATAGAAAAAACATTGTTACACTCATCACCTTAACAACCTTATCTTGGAAGATTTGATAAGCATACAACTATGAGTGGTATTGAGAACGTTCTCTAAATCAAAATACTCGATGCGTCACAGATATTGTTTTTTATTGTTCCTATGCATCATTATTTTTAACGTATATCAACATTTTATATGTATCAATAAATTATGTTTTCACTTCTAATACTGCCTTATATTGATTATGTAATGATCTACTAATTTACTATATAGATTTGGTTAGTTATTTAATGGAGTGCTTTTTTCTCAAATATTTGTGACAAAATGTAAGTGTCAGGACTGTCTGGGTAAAACCCTTCAGGGGTGAAGTACCAGAGGATGGAAAGTCTGAAGTAACAAGTCCAAGGGCACAGGCAAAAGAATGATTAGACCAGTCAAAGATCAGGGGCCGGCAGAAATCCAAGGAGGTCAGGACCCATCCAGGTCAGCAGCAAAAGATCAGTCCAATAGGGAACAGGGAGACTCCAGAGCAAACAGAAGTACTTCCAGTCGCAGGATCCTACAATAGGCAATAAGGGGAGGGTGGTGCAGCAATAAATAGTTCCAGATGAGGTGTGATTGGCTGTCAGAAAGACCGGGGCTTAACAACAATCAATCAGGAGAAACAGCGCCAAAAGACAGGAGAGATACTTCTGACCAATCTGCCTCTAGAACACCATAGCTGGAGCTGCTATGGCACAAAACTGTTGCACATGGTTGTGCTTAGCCATGAGATCTGCAGTGGGATTGATCACTGGTGTCGACCCTGACACTGCCCGGTCTCTGGATGGCTTCAGACCGGCTTGGATAGGTTAAGGGGATGAAAACAATTTATCAACTCATTGATTTTAGAGACTTGTATCTTTGTGTGACCTTCAGGGCCAAAACCTCTCCAGGCAACCAGATATTGAAAAAACGACCTCTAGGGTAGCAGACACTTCAAATTTGTCATGGCCATTCACAAAAAATGCTTGTGGATCGGATTAAGTGATGGAAAATTGGTTCTGAGTGTATGGTTTGAGTAAGGCCACATGGAATACAGATTTATCTTTAAAGTAGATGGTAGATTCAAGCAAAAGACTACTGGGCAGAGTTTCATTTCAGTAAGAAAGAGACAGATGTATTTCAGACAAGTCTTGGATGTGGGCTGTCAGTCGAAGGTTTTGTGTACAAAGACAAACACTTGTTATCAAGTTGAGTAGAAGTCCATACTTGATGAATGTCTTCTGCCCATAGGTAGATTCCTACTAGAAAGAGAAGAAAACCACAAACAATGTAAATTGTAACCCAAAGCTGCTAAAATGGCATATGTAAAATACTGCTTACAGAGAGGAAATCTTTAATCTTATGACCTTAATAAGTGTTATTGTCTCAATCACAATTAGTAATTGGTTACAGAAATGGTGTATCTCATATATTGATATTGATCAAAGACGCCCACCTTAATAACAATAAAATAACTAAATTCCTGGGTAAAGTAAGAAATTAACATTCATACATCTCCAAGTCAAGAGATAAAGATATGAGAAAACCCTTGCTGTAAGGTTTTGATACTAGATAACAAAAGGCGTTTGACTTCAGGATATGAGATAATGTAACTCCTCTTGGGAGAAGTAAACAAAGCCAAGTGGTAGGGCAGCTTTGATGTGTGGGGGTTATTTACAGTGCCTTGCAAAAGTATTCACCCCCTTGACTTTTTACCTATTTTGTTATATTACAGCCTTAAATTCAATGTTTTGTTAATCTGAATTTTATGTGATGATCAGAACTCAATAGTCTAAGTTGATGAAGTGAAATGAGAAAAATATATATATATAAAACTATTTTTTAGAAATGGAAAACAGTAAATTGGCATGTGCGTATCAATTCACCCCCTTTTTTATGAAGCCCATAAAAAGCTCTGGTGCAACCAATTACCTTCAGAAGTCACATATTTAGTCAAATGATGTCCACCTGTGTGCAATCTAAGTGTCACATGATCTGTCATTACATATAAACACCTTTTTTGAAAGGCCCCAGAGGCTACAACACCTAAGTAAGTGGCACCACTAATCAAACACTGCCATGAAGACCAAGGAACTCTCCAAACAAGGGACAATGTTGTTGAGAAGTACAAGTCAGGGTTAGGTTATAAAAACAGTATCCAAATCTTTGATGATCCCCAGGAGCACTATCAAATCTATCATAACCAAACGGAAAGAACATGGCACAACAGCAACCCAACAGATAACATCACCCAAAGAACACCATCATGCTGTGGGGATGTTTTTCAGCAGCCGGGACTGGCAAACTGGTCAGAGTTGAGGGAAAGATGGATGGTGCTAAATACAGGGATATTCTTGAGCAAAACCTGTACCACTCTGTGCGGGATTTGAGGCTAGGACGGAGGTTTACTTCCAGGAGGACAATGATCCCAAACACCCTGCAAAAGCAACACTTGAGTGGTTGAATAGGAAACATGTAAATGTGTTGGAATGGCCTAGTCAAAGCCCAGACCTCAATCCAATTGAAAATCTTTGGTCAGACTTATAGATTGCTGTTCACAAGCACAAACTATCCAACTTGAAGGAGCTGGAGCAGTTTTGCAAGGAGAAATTGGCAAAAATCCCAGTGGTAAGACGCGGCAAGCTCATAGAGACTTATCTAAAGCGACTTGGAGCTGTGATTGCTGCAAAAGGTGGCTCTAAAAAGTTTTGACTTTAGGGGGGTGAATAGTTATGCACGTTGACTTTTTCTGTTATTTTGTCCTATTTGTTGTTTGCTTCACAATAAAAAAAAAAACATCTTCAAAGTTGTGGGCATGTTCTGTAAATTAAATGATGCAAATACTCAAACAATCCATGTTAATTCCAGGTTGTGAGGCTACAAAACATGAAAAATGCCAATGGGGGTGAATACTTTTGCAAGGCACTGTATCTTATTTGAAATCAATGACATTTCCTGCTATATTTTTCCCGATACACGCAGAAAAGTCCTTCAACAGGGTAGGATGGGCCTATATACAATTGACATTATTAAAGTTTGGTTTAGGGGATTTTGGTACACATGCCATGGGAGCATTGTATTTGGCCCCACCCGCCTTTGTCACAAGCATGGGATTTAAATCTTCCAGTTTCAGGATTAGTAATGGTACAAGGCAAGGAGGATTCCTTTCCCCCTTCCTGTTCGCTTTGATAGAATCTCTTGCAGAGGCTGTAAGTAATTCTCCTGAAATAAAAGGTATAACGATAGGTAATGTTGAACATAAAGTGCTACTTTGGGCAGATTATATAGTGGTTACAATATCGAACCCGACTGACTCACTTCAACACTTACAGGATCTAATAATAAATATAGTTATGTCTAATTACAAACTAAATATTCTAAAAACAGAAGTTTTACTGTCAACTTAATTTCACATAAGAGGGAGGCATTGAGGCTCATTTATCCTTTTAAATGGCAAAACTGATAAGATTACACATTTGGAATTGTGTTTGACAATGATCCAAATCAAATGATACCCACAAATTACAAGAGACTTTATTTAAAATGCTTGGGTATTTTGTCTTCTTGAAAAGGTAAAAACGTGTCCTTTTCTGGAAGGAGTCCAGAGGTCAAAATAGTCCTACTTCCCAGATTTAATTATTTATTACGTTGTATCACGGCTTATGTTCCAATTTATTGGATTAAACGGTTTCAGGGCATAGTTGATAGGTTTATACACAATGGGAAATTAGTTAGGGTTAAAAAGGCTATTATGACAAAGAGAATCAATAAAGGTGGTTTAGCCTATCCTATTTTAAAAACCTATGTTGTCTCATATAAGGTGGACCGACACAGTTGAATCCTACTGCTGGTCATAGACTGAAAATCAAATGGTGTTTGAGGGAAAACCTAAATACTTAAATTTTCTGTTACGGAACATTTAAGAATGAAATATTAGAAGGGGCATGTATTATTAATAAATTATTGAAATTTTGGAGTAAATGTAATGAGAGATTCAATTTAATGCCTTTCCCAAGTCCAATAACTCCAATAACATTATTACCTAAAAAATTACATTTACCATTTCTGATAGAATGGACCAATTGGGGAATAGTGTCATTAAACGATTTATATATTAATGGGTCTATGGCATCTTTTGATTAATTAACTAACACATTTAGCCTATCAAATCATAGCTAGCTAGGCTACATTAAGATTAAATTAACTTAAGGATTTCAATCTCAAGCAAAGAGATAGATTAGAACCTGTGATGGGAATAACTTGATTCTGCTTAATGAAAGGGCTAACATTGCTTTTGCTTAAATATATTTTTGAAAGCTTGCTCAAAACATTAGAAGCCAAGTATCTATGTGCTTGTAAAAAAGCAGGTGAGGTTCATTGAATGCCTTAGAAACAAATCCCCTAGATGACATATTGACTTTTGGTAGCATCAAAGCATATTTTATGAATTTAAAATATTAATTAGAGAAGAGTTAACGGAAGAAATTGGGAAAAAATCCAGAAACACACAAAATCAATTCAACAACTAGGAAATTCAGTCAATGCTATAAGCAATGAACATCATAAATTGATATCAGAGGTTAATGAATTGAAAAAAAAGATCTCCAATCTGAAATTTAAATATAATAAACTTGAAGTTCAATCAAGACGAAGTAATATAAGGGTCAGGGGAATTCCCTAGTCAGTTACACTTTAGGACTTACCAGAGTATATTGAAACTTTCTTTAAACAACTAATAGGAACCTGCCAAATAGTATGAGGAAATTCTTGAAAGGGTTCATAGAATAATGCTTCCTAAATCTCTTAACAGAGAAACATCAAGAGATGTTTTAGTTAAAGTTCACCACTATAAACTTAAAGATATTATAATGAGAACAGCTTATGGAAATAAAGAATGCCAGACTCATATAACAACTTACAACTTTTCTCAGATCTATCCTCAGAAACACTAATGAAAAGAAGGGAATATCGAGACTTCTCTAAGATTCTTAGAGACAATTCTATTTCCTATAAATGGGATTTCTAACTACAATTATAATTACACACAAAGAACAAAACAATCTGGATTACATTCCCTCAGGAAGGATATGCATTTCTTAAAACCTTTGATTAAGGCCAAATTAAATGCAGAAGTAATAAATTCTTCTGTATGAAAAATAGAAGGAAACAAAATTACAATTACAAGGTATAGAAGCCACTCTAACTTTTTCTTACATTATAAACATTAAATATACATTTCACTTTAAATTGGTAAGCTTAACGTTTCTTGAACACTTACTATTCACAATTAAATTACTAAAATTACTTTCTTCCAAGAAAAAATTTAGTTATTATCACCTTATCAATAAGCTTTTTTTTCAAATTTTTTTTATATTTTTTTCTTTTTAAGGAGAAAATAAATTTCACAAGTGGAAATTATTAATAGAACATTGTAAAATTAAAATGCATTAGGAAGATTAGCATATAAAAATGAGTACAGGAGTGTTTCTTTTCTCTCCTTTTTTTTTTTTCTCTCTCGCTTCATTTCTGACTCCACTATAGAAACATATCTTGTTTTTTGGCCAAGAACAGAAAATCACAAGAAGGATCCAACTCAAGTTCTTGTAACAATTCAACTCATAAATGTACCAATAGTAGACCGGAATTTATGACAGCCTTAGGCTAATAACATTAAGTAATTTGGTTACTTTAACTTGTTAATGGAACCATTTTAAGCTGCTGACTGGGCAAATAAAATACGAATGGCCCTGAATGGCCCATGTTAAAGTTTATACACAACACACAACAGGAAAAAAATGTATGCTCAGTACCCAACTCCCGCCTAGGCATCTAGACTTTATTAGTCTACCTAACTCTGATAGCCTAAGCCTTGCTCCCACTGTGGGGAGTACACCTTGGGAAGATCAGATTAGGAATATCTCAGAAGAGATTGTATTTGTAAGTGCATATGTTTGTTGTTTTTTTATGTCTAAATGTGAATATGTTATTTTTTTATTGTTTTGATTGCACATTATCTAAGACTGACCGCAGTGCCATGGATGGGAGGAAAGACTTACCAAAGAGATCTGGAACTAGGTAACTCATGACATTGAAATGTATTAGCTTTAATGTTAAGGGTCTTAATTCTCCAATGAAAATAAATGCTACAATGAGAAAGCTTGAAACTGAAAAGATAGACATAGCTTGTATTCAGGAGACTCATTGGGTTCATAATAAAACATACATGTTTGGAGATAGACTTTTTAGTCACAAATATAGCTCAGCCTACAAAAAAAAAAAAAGAGAAGGGTCTCAATTGCAGAGGAATTGGTTAAACAAGATAGAGAAGGCAGATATCTAATATGAACTGGTACCATTAATAAAGTAAACATCACTATTTCAAACTTATACGTCCCAAATCAAAACCAAAACAAGTTTGTAGAATATATACTTTCTAAGCTATCTACATATTTTCAGGGGCACATAGTAATCTGTAGGGACTTCAACATGCCGCTAGATGAAAAACTTTATAGAAACTCATTGAAAGAGGCTAAGAACAAGGCCAGAGACAATAGCATGTCAGAAGCTTTTACTAAATGTATCCACAAACATAATCTTTATGATGCATGTAAAACATTCCACCCTGAACAAAGGAATTATACTTACTATTCTCACGTCCGTAAAAGAAAGTAAAAATGAGCTAAAACATAAAATTAGCAACTTTTTTAAATTAAATTCGCAATCAGTCTCCTCAAAAGGGGTTTTGTGTACAGCTCATAAAGCATGTATAAAAGGTATACCTATTCAATGGAAAATGCAAAGAAATAAACAACGTGGGCTTCCACTAAGAAAATTATATATTGCTTTGAGTAATCTGGAAAAAGAAAGTAAAACTAACCCAAATGAAAATATCATGAAAGAATTTAAATCAGTTAGAAATTAGGAAAATTAACCAATTAGTAGCAGATCATTCCAACTGGCGTATGCAGTAGAAATTATATTTCTATGACAACAAAGCCAGTAAATTATTAGCCAACAAGGTTAAAAATAAAATAAACAGAATTGATTCCTTAAATTACAACAACAATCTTATAACTACAGACCCATTTCTCTCTTGAACACTGATGTGAAATTATTTGCAAAGGTCTTATCTTTGAGGATTAGCAAAATTGTAACTAAATTTATATCACATGAACAAAAAGGATTTACCCCAGGTAGAGAAGGGGTTGACAACATCAGGAAACTGATGAATTTGACCTCACATACAAAAGCAAGCAATACTCCTACCCTATTCTCGTCACTTTAAGCTGAGAAAGCTTTTGATCGAGTAGGGTGGGAGTATATGCACTCAACCTTAAACAAGTTTGGGTTTGGAAATGTTGGTTCCTCTGCTATAGGTTCGCTCTATAGAGATCCTACGGCATTGGTTCTGGGCACTAGATTCAACTCACCTGCCTTTCAGATTACTAATGGAACGTGACAGGGCTGTCCCCTCTCTCCATTCTTGTTCTCACTGTCGATTGAGCCCTTAGCGGAATTGCTTAGAACATCTCCTGAGATAGAGGGAGTAAGAATCGGAGTGAGGGAACATAAGATTGCCTTATTTGCAGATGATATCATCCTCACTATAACTAATCCAAAGGAATCAATTAAACACCTAATGCAGCTTTTGGAGAGATATAGTCTAATATCAAATTATAAACTAAATATACAAAAATCAGAAGTTCTAGCAATTAATATGTCAATAACAGATAGAAAAGAACTGGAACAAAAGTATCCTTTTGAATGGAACTCAAATTGATTTTCCCATCTAGGCATTCAATTTAAGGATGATATTTAAAAAATGATTGCTTTAAATCTAAAAAAAAACACTTAATAAATACTCTGAGCTCATAACAAATTGGAAAGACAAATGTTTCTCATTTTCAGGAAGGGTTGCGATAACAAAAATTACTTTACTACTTATGTTTAACTATGTCATCTGCTGCATTCCACTAACAGTCCCAGCATATTGGATTCAAAAATTTTAAATCGCTATAGATAATTTCGTTCACATCAATAAACCTATCAGAATCAAAAAGTCTTACCATGGCCAGACCATTTCTTAAATGTGATATAGCCTATCCAATTATAAAAATGTACCACAATGCTACAATGATCGCCCATATTGCTAAATGGTCAGAACAAATAGGCAAATATGCATGGTCCTAAATTGAAACGAACATGATATCACAGGGGGACTTAAAACCACTAATATACATACACAACTTTAGTTGCAAAAAGATACTACCTGGGGTGTCATTGTAAAAAATGTATTGGATTTTGGAAAAGAATCAATAGCAAATTCAAATTAAGTTCTTGTCCAAGTCCTATCACTCCACTGAGCACACTAGCAAATTACTATAACATCCCCTATGCTAAAGAGTGGTCAGCAAAACAAACTCCTTTGCTGGAAGACATACACTATGAAGAAACCTGGTCCTCTCTCAAGGAGTTTAATTGGAAATGTGAAGCTTCGCAAAAAACTTGGATGGTATATACCAAGCTGATTTCGGTTTTGTCAGGAACAAAGGCGTATTTGTTAAAAACTAAACTACTAACTCCATTTGAAAAGCTAATACAAGACAAAACAAGAGCTTACCTGATCTCTAAATGCCTTTCGGTTTTAAAACATAGTAATGAAGACAGGGGCAAAATGAAGGGTATGGAAGATTGGGAGAAGGACATAGGATCAACTTTACCCATTAGAGAAATTGGATAAAGCCCTTAAAAGCACTAATAGGTTTATAAAGAAATCTTCCTATAGGGAAACTTTTTTTAAGACTACAAATAGATGGTACCTAGTCCCTACCCAAATATTTAAAAACTCAAAAGTCAATTTTTTTGCGGTGTCTCTATAATAATCACATTATTATATTTAACTTCTTTCAGTGTTCTGTTGTGTGTTCATTGCTGCTATATGTTAATTTTAATTGTTTTTAACATTTTGTATTTATATATGTAATAAATTGCGAAATGTTATTTATCAAGATAAAAATGTTTGAATGATAATTGATTAATTACTACCCTACCTTAGGAGGCTAAACCGGTTTGGATATATAGGTATTCTTTTCTCTTCCTTTGTTTAGTAATCCATTTACACCTTTTCATTCCGAAACGTATGAATTAAAGAAGTTTAATTGGTATTTACCATTTCAACAGATCTATATAGTTCTTTCATACTACCTCCCCTCAGATTACTAATTTCATATTTTGTATTAGAATCTCAAAAGTCACCACTGATAAATTATGTGAAAAATGCAGAAATGTTTTGAACAGATATCTGTAATTGTTAATAGTAAAATCAGTCCCGCAATTGAATGTAGCATATTACATTTACTTACTGAAGGTTTAAAGACTGAAACACAAGCATTTATAGTCTAAATTTGGACGGTTGCCAAATGTATAATAGACTGCAAATGGAAACAACAATATACCCCGAGCTGGAATGAAGTGCAAATGTTAACAAAAAGAAACAGGGAATTAGAGATTGTATTTTCTTCTAAAGGACTGGTCAAAATAGATATTTACAAATGGAAAACCTGGGACAAACTATTTGAATAAATAACAAGACTCTTGACTTAAATTTCTTACCACTCATGAGTTATATAATGCAACTGAGCTTGTCACCCACCCTTCCTGTGGATACTGTGATCATCTCTTTTTTAGCTATTATCTTGGTTAATATTGGTTTGCTTGTTTTTCTTAAATCCTACTAATTTATTCAGGCAGCTGCCTTAATTCAAACAAAAATTGGAATCAGTTTGGTACATAGCCACAAACATAAGGATTTGTACACTATATTTATCATAACAATTTTGAATTATTTTGTACAATGTTTTTTTTTCAATAAAAAAAAATTAAATAAAATAAAGCAGCTGTGTAATCTTTAAGAAAATATGTGAGTTACCAGGATAAGTAAACAAAACCACAAGACAACTATAAAAAGGCTGTAAGAGAGTAATGTGATGAGATGACTGCAGTTATTACTACATGCTGTATATGCATCTCCAGGCCTAAATAAATCGGACTTCAGAGAACACCTGACTTTCGTATCCTGCCTAATTCTTTTGAGGGTGATGGCAAGCTGGTAAGTTTTTTCCCAACATTTGGCGTCCAAACATGGGGCACAACATCCGTTCATAAGACACCCTGAGGTTCTGGAGTTCCTGGAGGGGAGTTCAACGGTCAATCAAAAGCTGTTTAGGAACAGAGGGTCTGCAGAACCGCCTTGGTGAAAGTCTGTTTATAGATCGAGTGGTCGAGGTCCCTTCCTTAAAGCCTGGTACCCCGTAAGGAGTGAGAACCGTGACGTGGCTGATCAAATTCACCAGACTTAACCCTCATACAGAATCTGGGTAAGATTGTGTTTTTATATATATAATATATATATATATATATATTATATATATATATATATATGGGAATTATAAGGGAATAGAGACCTAGGTAGATTCTGGGGGGGGGGGGGGAGCTGTAGAAGCAGTGAACTTGTACAATGTATACTATGGACCCTATTAAATTCCAAGCACACAGTGGTTGTTGTGAAGCCCGTATGTCTGTGGGTTTGAAATTTGCTGGAGTTACAGAGTGATTAAATTAGAAAAGCCTGCAAGGAAATGGCTGGAATCCAAATCTGTAAACCATGCTGCGGCACATAGCAAATTATTCAAACCCGTAGTTATGGGTTTAGACGGAGCCAATAGTAAAAGAGACCGTCATCATTACGTCACTAAAACATGGAGGTTACATTTCAATCACTTATGGTTTTGAACTCCGAGTTATGATCAGACCCGCATTCCAGAAATAATGCAATATGAAAAAATCAATAAATATGATATTCTAGTTCATGCGAGTTATATTATGTGTAATAACACAATGATTGCCGGGATCGATATAATAATTATTTTCCATTGCAGATTTGCGAGCTTGAGAATGTTGTGCTGTTAATTTTAATACCTTTCATTGCTTTTCCTATCATTTAAAATACAGTAGTGTGTTTATATTTGCTTTTGCGGACAGCAGTTTAACCCCCTCTCTAGTACCCGTAGGATTTTGAAAACAGCATTCAAAACCTTGGCCAAGGTGTGGGTTGTGAGATGATTCATGTTTAATGGTTGTCAAGATGTTTATGGAAACAAAGTAAAAGGAATTTAAGCAGAGGGAGTCTAAGGATATAAACAAATGTGTAGATTATAACAAAACATTATATATTTACTCCAAAAAGTGGCATGGGTTATTTAAGAATTGAATTTCTTATCATATACGTTTACAGGTTTGGTTATTAAACAATATTTACAATATTTTAGTTTTGCTTTAATTCCTTCAGTTCAATTATATTTAGAGTTAATGTATATGTGAATGTTTGTATGTATGTATTGTGGTGAAGTGCCACCAGGGGTCAGAAGAGAGCTCTTCAAGACTTCTCCTCAGGGGTGAGAGAGTTAACAACCTGCTCAAAAGGCAGGGGTGTGGCTGCAATGAAGGGCGGCTGATACCTCCAGTTGGAGGACTGTTGGGGAGCTTGGAGCCTGTGAAGAGGCAAAGCCTGAGACAGCTCTGTGTGGTGAGATAGAGGTCCAGGAGACCTGGAAAGCCAATGTGGCTGAAGTGCACAGACAGCACAGTTGAGAGACATTGAGAAATGTGTCCAGCGTGACCGGAGAGGTGAAAAAGACACAGCTCCTCTGCAGATGGAGTGCAGATCCTGAAGGGAGTGAAGGGAGTATTATTAATTACAGTAGAGTAGTGAGGGAACTGCAGTTAAAAGTGTAGGTAGTGCTTCAAAGAGAAGTTAGGATTTATTTTTTATGTTTTCTGTTTGCTGACAAATAAACCACAAGATCTGTTAAACCATACAAAAGGCTCCAGAGTACTCCATTGTGGTGCTGGAAAACAAGGCACGGATCCTGAAAGTGGCAGTGAATCTGTCGCATTATAGTGGCAGTGGTGGGATATAAACATTGTCTGTGTTTAAGAAGACAGCCCACAGTACAATATAATAATGGAGGAACTATTGAAAGCCCTGTTAGATGCCACTACATACCAGAAAGTGGGTGGAGCTTGTCTGCAAGAAAACCAGCAGAAAGAGCTGAAAGAAATTGCAGAAGACCATGCTGCAAAGGATGCTCAACTAAGAGGTTCTGCAGCATGTTTGAGAGGGGCCACAGAGAAATGGCAGAGACAAGCAGAAGAGGATATAATCCGCATGAGTGAGGCCACAGAGAAACAGCAGAGACAAGCAGAAGAGGATATAATCTGCATGTGTGAGGCCACAGAGAAAGGGCAGAGACAAGCGGAAGAGGACAGAGTCCAAATGAGAACATTTTTATAGGCACAGAAAGTGCAGCTGCAGCAACTGAAGTCTGCAACTAATACTGTGGTTACAGAAGCAAGTGGAAGCATGAATCCTAATCGCTTCCTAAAGAGGATGACAGCTCAGGATGACGTTGACACATATCTCCTGAACTTTGAGAAGATTGGCAGTAGGGAAAGTTGGCCTAAAAAGCACTGGGCCACAGTCCTGGGTCCCTATCTGTGTGGAGAAGCTCAGAAAGCATATGGGGTTTTGCCTGAAGAGAAGGCAACACATTATTGTACCCTGAAGGAAGAGATCCTTAACAGAATATGAGTGAAAAGAGTACAGAGATTTGCACTCCTGGGATTTTTTTGATAAACCTGCTTATTGCTATACAAGGGGCATGTTTGACTACCCGAACTTTAAAAGCAGTTTCCCTGTTAAGGGAAGGCAAACCAAACTTGATGAAGAAAGAAATCAGGAGTTAGAGACCTGGTGGATGGCAGAGAGAGTGCAAAAAGCCACCAAGAGAGCATCAAAAGAGACTGCTGAGACGGCAGACCGCACCAATGAGACGGCAGAAGGAGCTGCAAGTGAGACGGCAGAAGGAGCTGCAAGTGAGACGGCAGAAGAAGCTGAAAGTGAGACGGCAGAAGAAGCTGCAAGTGAGACGGCAGAAGAAGCTGCAAGTGAGACGGCAGAAGAAGCTGCAAGTGAGACGGCAGAAGGAGCTGCAAGTGAGACGGCAGAGGGTGCCACAGTGATGGCTGAGAGTGCAGCAGAGAGCGCCACTGTGACGATTGAGAGAGCAGCAGAGAGCGCAAGTGAGATTGCTGAGAAAGTAGCAGAAGTTGCTGAGAAAGCAAAAGAGACTGTTGATGCTGATAAAGTAATTGATGAAGAAGGGAACCCAAACAGATGTGGAAATCTTATGGACAAGAGTAATGAGAAGGCCTCCATAAGAGACCTGGACAGACACAGCCACCTGTCCTTGGTGAATAATCCTGAAGTGGAGAGTGATGTTAGAGAAATAAATTCTTGCTAAAGATCTCTGATCCAGAGAAAGAGGAGATCAAGTGGATAAATATAGCCAGTGTTCTTACAAAGGAAGAATGTCCTAAATATGATGAAGGCACTGAAAACCTTACTAAATGGAAAGATAAGGAAGAAAAGAGTCTGGAGATTGAGATGGTGAAAGACGAACCACCGTCTCTAAGAGGACATATGAAGCAGAGCATGGAGATGTGTCCTTATAAAACTATGAAGTCTCCCAAGAGCGTTCTGTCTCAGTTTGCCATAGACCAAAGTGCTATGGATAAAGAGAAACAAGTAAAACAAGGAGTAGTTGAACTCTATCCCAGTGGGATTGAAAAAGCCTGAAGTAGAAGACAGGCAAGTTGCTACTGAAATCAAGGGTATCACGATGATGCCAGGTTATATTCCTAAATGGAGAAGGAAGCCTGCGTTTGAGGACAACAGAGTGTCCTATAGGAAGAGAACACAGATGTCTAATTGGCAGCAGTGGAAGAGTCCCGCCAAGTACAAGATGAATGAGAGAATTATGCAGAAGCGACTGCACAGTGGCGAACAGATGAAGCGAGATCTCCTCACTGACCATATATCCCAGAGGGTAGCAGCTGTAATAGAAAAAAAAGCTCCTGTTCCATACTCCAGAAAAGCAGAGGGTGATCACACTCCCTGATATTGAGGCACAGTTGAAGCAGAGTGGAGTTTGTTCAGAAGAGACTAGCAGTGATCTTCAGGAACTGTGTGCACAAGATGCTACATTTAATGCAGAGTGAGATTTGCGGGAAGCTCATATGCAAGGCATAGCAAAGGAGCTTTTACAGGAAATACAGAAGGGTGAAGAAAACATGGCTGAGCACCCAAAGATATTCAGGGAGGACCTGATAGAAGAGTCAGAGAAGGTTCCTCCTTTGAACATGCAGCAAAAGATCCAGTTCAAGCAGAGTGAACTGAATTTGCAACAAGCTAATGAGTTGAAACTGCGGCTGAAGGAAGCCGAGGAAGATGAAAAGCTGGACGCCTTGAAGGCAAAGCAAGTAGAGAAGTTACTAAAAGAAAAAATAATACAGATGAAGGCTGAGGATGCCGAAAATAAAAGTGTTTTCCAGGTATCTAGGATTCAAGAGGCTACTAAGAGGTGTACTAGCCTATCTGTTGGGTGTCAGCTTGAAGTTCCTGAACAGAGCAAGATGCAGCCGTGAGAGAGGACCTGCCTTTGGAGTCTATAGATGATACTGGGCCAGAACAGAAGCAAGATGACTGGATGCGGCTGATACTTTTTGGTGAGAGTTGTCAGTCAGCCAATAGGAGCACCTGGAACCGAGAGAGACAGAAACAGAGGGGAAAAAACAGCCAAAGAAGTTGCTGTTCCATAGTGAAGTTGAAAGGGATGAGAAAGCTGTGGATAATCTTCCGGAGAGGCCAAAGTGAGGCAGCTCCAGTCCCAGGCTCCCGGTCTACAGATGAGGCATAAATACTGCCGGGGTGACTTTGAACAAACGAAAACACACCATCTAGCCACGAACTGGCAGGAAGTGTCCAAGCTAGAAAGTGAACTGGCAAACGTCAGTCCTCGCATTAAAGATATAAAGAGGATAAGTCAGAGCTGCGAGAATGAGATGAAGGGTCTGAAAGAAAAGATGCATCCGGTGGGAGACAAGGTCACAGAAACCTGTAATGTCTGTGATGTACCCCCCCAGAGAAGCGACTGTATGGAGAACCACATTCTCATACCAAAGTAAGAGAAGTACTTTTCAAGGGGCCCTGGGGCAGGACACTCGGAGAGATGGGCGGGCCGGTGTCCTACCCTCAAAGTTTAAGTGATAACAGCAGCCGTTAACTCAATATTTAGAGTTAATGTGTATGTGTGTGTGTGTGTATGTATGTGTGTATATGTGAATGTTTGTATGTATGTATTGTGGTGAAGTGCCACCAGGGGTCAGAAGAGAGCTCTTCAAGACTTCTCCCTAGGAGTGAGAGAGTTAACAACCTGCTCAAAAGGCAGGGGTGTGGCTGCAATCAAGGGTGTCTGATACCTCCAGTTGGAGGACTGTTGGGAAGTCTGGAGTCTGTGAAGAGGCAAAGGAAGCCTGAGATAGCTCTGTGTGGCGAGACAGAGGTTTTAGAAATGTTTTGTTATCTCATTTTGAATACTCCATTTATCTGCAATGCATTATGACATGTGACAAAATTATAACAGAGAAGACATATAATTCTTATAGAGAGATTACAAGGTAGAATCAATAATTTTGGTACAAATCTAATAAGACAATCAGGACTTATATTAACAGAAAATAGGGAGGGTTTGTGTGGTAACCAGTCTTTGTACCCAAAGTGAAATATTAATTATCTAATAATTACCAGGTCAAATTGGTTCATAATTCCATGTAGAGCTATCGAAGGAATGAAGTATGCTACAGTTACAGTAATGTGTAGAAGCACAGGTACCTGTTCCAAAAATATAAGTCATCATTAAGGTTTTGAAGATAACAACTAACAAGTTCCAGTATGTTATGGGTTATAATAAACATA
Source organism: Discoglossus pictus (assembly GCA_027410445.1). NCBI lineage: Eukaryota > Metazoa > Chordata > Amphibia > Anura > Alytidae > Discoglossus > Discoglossus pictus. The sequence continues at coordinate 92,112,918 of CM050171.1, forward strand.
CAAGGAAAGTCAGAAATGTCAACCTACCAAAAATTTAGTTTTTTTCTTTTTTCTCAGTGATCCTTTTTTTTAAAGTTTTGATTTTTCCTCTTTTGATTTTTCTTTTTGCTGGCCTGTTTTTGTTGGTCAGGATGTGTTTTATTTTTTAGCTGTAATAATTTGCCTTGATAGAGATATCCTCGTGTTACTGAACTTGAGATATGAAAAAACAGTTTGACATCTCTCTCTCTGTTAAATATTGTCCTTTTATACTGGAATTCCAACTGAATATCCTGACCAGTTAACTTACACCTGACTGCTATAAGAAACTCCAAATGCACTATAAACGTCCAAGTGAAAAGGTTTATTAACATACAACAGTTAGTGGTGATATTAGCAACTGATATAGAAGGCTCAAATCTGTATTAATGTCTCTGAGTGTGTGCATGCAAGTGTAGAGGATTTCTCCTGTCCCTTTCCTTAACATAATTATACTACACATCAATCAGATTTAGCCCAGTTATACCCATCATAGCCACACGCTGTAGATTGCTCCAGCACATCAAATCTTATGTCCAGTAATTCCTTCAGGTAATGATCCCTAGATGACACTGTAATCCAAGAAACTTTCAATTGTCACCTTTGCTCGACCCCTAGTCTCTTTTGGGTGAATTGTCTCTATAATGCAAATCCATCCCTGAGCCTTTTAGTACTGACCATTTGTTGTTTGATCACCAGCAGGGTGTCATCCGGGAAAGTTATCTGTCCTTTGTTCCTTATGATAGATAACATCACAGATAACTGAATATCCAAAAGCAAGACATTCAAGCATATTAGCCTCTTCATTACAGCTCCACAATTGGTGAATTCATCATATATTTATAACAGGCCTCATGTTTTATGTACTATGTTTTTTTTTGTTCCCCCATTGGTTAACTGCTCTCAGAATGTGACACCTGTTCCTCAAGGTCCATCCCCAGCTCAGATTATGGCCATGGTACAAATTGTTAGAGAATTTGGAAAACATCTTCAAGGTCTTTCTAGGCCTCTAAGAAGGGAACATGATAAGAAATGCATTACTTTATGAATTGAAAATTTCAGAGCTTTATTAGTACAAATATATCCACGTTAAATGAACTGGTGGTTTCTTCTCCAAAATACAACCTATTACAGAATAAATCAAATAATGTTTTATCATTTATAGAGACATAGCATAACTGAAACTGTTTTGGTGACAATCTTGCTGCTTATGCATTTACATATCTATATAATTTACTAGCTCTTGCATGATTTACATTATTGACTTGGTTGGTTCTGGTTTATATACCCCCTTGTTCATTACAGAGTTATGCAAATGTGAAATTTAATTTACAGTTATGGAAGAGTTTACGATAGCTGTGTATGATGAGAGGACGTCCGGTTGAAAGATGTATGGAAGATTCTTGTATGGCAGATGTTAAATGTTTTTTTTTTGTTGTTGTTGTCATACTTGCCTACCCCCAGAAGAAGAAAACCATGAATATCTGGAAAAGGGAAGAAAAGAGAAAGAGAGTAACAACTATGCCACAAACTTGTCCTGATATATGATGAGAGAGAGTCTCTACCAAGTACCTATCCTGATGACAACAGATGACTAAAGACAAAGCCCAGACAGAAATGTTGCTGTGATTCTGCACCCAAGAAAGGGGACAGGCCAAACTCTTGTTCATTGACCTGGAAAAGTGAACAGGAATTTATCCACTGGCAAGAATAACATGCGAAGATCTGTGAAAAATTCACATACGTCTTGTTCTGTGCCTGACAATCTGCACATGATGGACTATTGCTTTGACCAGAGCCTCTCATATCCAGAAGCAATCTGCCTGTTTTTAGTTTTTTTTAACAGTGTGGCCTAGTGTGATGTGTAAGACTGGGTTTGTATGAAGACTGTCTGAATCTATGTTTTCACTGATTTTTCATTTTTTACTTTTTCTACCCTGTCTTCCTTTTGTACTGTCCCTTGGCGTCTAACACTTATGTACCTTATTCTGTTAACCTGTTAGAATATAGAATGTATTAGCATCTGATAAGGTAGAATAACTAGCGAAAGAAGATATCCTACATAAAGTCTAGATTATTAGTGATATCAGTGCAAAATTGTATTCTAAGAAGTGTTTCTGCAATGGTTTATAATAATTGTATCTATGTCCCAGCTGAAGAGCATAATAATCTTACTATTTACTATGAGTCACATCTATCATCATAATACATATTATGAGCAAGAAAATAGATATAATATGAAATAGTTTATCTAGTCTAGGTATTGTTAATTGGTTGGGTGGTGGTTGGAACGCATTACATGAGGCTAGTTTGTCTGCCCTCACCACCACTGCTGTTTTTCTTTTTGTACCGGACTAGTTGCACTTACATTGATAACCACAATACAGACTAACATTGATCACATGTGTCACATTTAACGGAAATGTGGATGTTTTCATCCATCTCCATTTAACTCTCTACTGGGTGTATGGACTTGGTCAAACAGATACTCACTTAATTTTCATTTGGACTTGTTTTTTTGCTTGTGCTTTATAATTACTGGTTGTAAGGATCTCATCCAACCTACTGTGAACTTTGTACCAAGGACTCCATTATTGAAAACTTTTCAGTTTTGTTGAAGGAACATCACATACAACACAGACCATATTGGATTACCAGTTGTGTGGCTCTATGGGCACAATACATTCCTGTCACCTTCTGTTTCCCAGTGAGCTTTCCCCATTCAGGACAAGGGTCCCTTGGGGTCAGTTTGAAGACAGAGCCTTATCTTTCTTTCTATGACTATTGAATGTTTAGATTTTTTTAAATTGCAATCTTTGTAATGGCCATCAAGAATTTACCCTAGGTTAATACTGTTGTATTTTGTGTTTACTTAGGTATTTTTGGAATTATATCATGTTGCTAGGCTACTGCCGCAAGGCTTATGAAATAACAAGGTACGAAGGACTCCATGTGAAGTGACATATCCATGCTGTAGAAAACTCACCCAATACGGTTGTGATACTATTAAGGTATCAAAAGGGGGAATGATGGGATCAACTTGATTCTTCTTAATGAAAGGGTTAACATTGCTTTTGCTTAAATATATTTTTGTAACCTTGCTCAGAACTTTAGAGGCCAAGTATCTATGTGCCTGTAAAAAAAGCAGCTGTGTTATCTTTAAGAAAATATGTGAGTTGTTAGAATGTCTGATGATGCACAATTTGTTGTGAGATAAAGGGGATGAGAGAAGAACATACATTTGATAAGGAGAAAGGGGAGGTAGAATGAAAATACCAAGATAATCAAACAAAACTACAAGACATATTTGTTGTAAAACTATAAAAGGCTGTATGAGAGTAATGTGATCAGATGACTGCAGATAATACTACATGCAGTAGGTGCATCTCCAGGCCTAAATAAATCGAACTTCAGAGAACACCTGACTTCCGTATCCTGCCTAATACTTTTGAGAGTGATGGCAAGCTAGTAACAAGTTTTTACCCCCAACACCTGTTGAAATATTGATCTTAACAAAAGATAGATCTTATTTAATTTTAAAATATTTCAATATATTTAGGGTTAACTTAAATGAAAAGAAAACATGTAGAAAGAAAATATGGGAGAGAGACATTAAACAATCTTGGTCGGAAAAGATTTGGGCAAAAGCAATTAATATCTCTGCCAAATTTGTTAAAAATTCCTGTTATGGAGAGCTTAAAAAAATAAATAATCTTACATAGTGGCATCTGGTTCCTATGAAATGTAATCAAATTTCTCAGAAGGTAAATACAAAACATTACTGGAGAAAGTGTGGACAGATTGGGTCTCATTTACATGTATGGTGGTAACGACCTTTGATTCAGAAGTTTTGGTAAGATATTTTTGGCCATCTTTCTTCCGTTCTTAAAATGGTAATCCTTCCAACACCGGAAAGCATTATTTTGTATATCTTCCTGGCTGAATTTAACTTGGACACTCAAGCCTTTATTGTGCAGATTTTAATGGTAGCTAAATGGTTAATTGTCTCAGTATTAACACTATCCCATCGTGGAATGAGATAATGATGATTACCAGTCAAAATTATAATGTGGAAAGATTTTTCCATGAGATGGAATTAATTAAAAATGTTAAAACTAAATGGAAAATTCTGGATACATTTATAGACAATGAATAGTTCTTAAAGTATGGATATTAGTAGTAAATACCTCCATATATTTCTTGGAGTCAACACTGCAGGCAAGCTTTTGTCTTGTTTTAGTTTTGTCTGTTTGTTTCATATTTTAAGATTGGCAAGATGGTCTTATAATAATTTTGTCAATAAGCATGATATTGGACATTTTGATAACTGTTGTTTATGCTATTGACTGTATATGGTGGAATGTATTGTATTTTGTCTTAATATTGTAATAAATACTTTAAAACAAGTATGTATAAAAGTTAAACTCATTTAATTATTAGAACTATATATTGAAAAATGATATGAATTATATATTGGTGCTGAGGAATATGTTAGTGCAATTATACGATGTAAGATAATACAGTAAATATATATGTGTATATTTCTAAATAAGTAGTTCACATTGTTTTAAAACATTGATTTCAATAATTAACAGAAAAAAACAAGACAGTTACCTCATATCGATTATGCTTTATTATATATATACTAAATAACAAATGTATGATTTTATTAACAGCAATGAAAATATCAGCCTCTGCAGGAACTGAACCCAGGACCTGCTCTACCACAAACAGCAACACGTGACACCTCTTCAGTTGCTATACTAGCAGCTAAATTTAAGTAGTTACAGTGACTCAGCCACCTCCTCATTCAAAGCTTCTACACCCAAATTCTAATTAATATTCATTAATCTGCACAGTACAGAGCTCAGTCACAGAGGCAACTCACTGACACAAACGGACTTCTATTGATAATAACTCCACGAATTCAGCGTCAATAATAATTAAAACACTTCCCCCATGTTTTTTTACCCTTTATCTAATGGTGCAGAGCCTGCATGGGACTTTTGTATTGTAATACTAATTTAAAATTAGTATTGGTCATGGGGTGATGATTCAAATTCTGTTATACAGACATTCTGACGTGTTAGTGACATTATGCATTTACACCAGGTGACTATCGCCTCTCACCATCACTATCTCAGCTCTCTTCTGCCTGCAGAGTCTGCAGCTACCCACTAGCCATGTGGTCTCGCGCCAACCCTCAATAATGTGGCCAGTGACAAGGCCTCCTCAGCATCACGTGGTCAATCAGCCCGCGCAATCACAGACCTGGCCTCGCGCTCCTGCCTGTCACGTGCCCCTCCCCTGTGCTCTGTCACATTCTGCTCAGGATGGCGCAGGCCGTCGGCCGGTGTCGCACAGGAGCAGTTTTCTTGCTTTTCATCTCGCTCTCTCCGCGGCCGGTATCGCTCTGGCTTCTGGGGCTCCGGCCGGAGGATACTGTGGGTGGCCGCGTGTCCCTGGAAGGTGGCACCCTACGGGCGGCCGAGGGGACCCGCTTCACTCTGCGGGTGTATTTCCAGCCTCCGGCCCTGCAGCCTCAGCATCACATCAGCGGCAACAGCAGTAGCAGCCCCAGACTGGTGTTCATTGAAGAGCCGCGGCCTGGCGGAGCCGAAACCAACCCATGCCAGGACGAGGGCTCATGGGCCACTGATGTTGAGGTGCTCGGACCCCTGCAGCCATCACCTTCCCCCGCGGGCTCGGCCTTGGTGGAGGTTCGTGTGAGGGAGCTGCGGAAAGGCGAGCGCGGCAAGCTCTTCTCTCTGTGCGCCTTTGACGGGCGGCGCTGGGAGCACCACGGAGGAGCGCACTTCGTCCTGGAGGTCCGTGAGGCGGTGCCGGGGTTACCTGCCTGGCTCAGGGCCCTGGTGTCCTTACTCCTGCTCGGCTTTTCCGCACTATTTAGCGGCCTCCGCCTGAGTCTCCTGTCCCTGGACCCTGTGGAGCTCCGGGTCCTGCAGAACAGCGGCTCCCCTGCAGAGAAGGAGCACGCCCGGCGGGTGCAGTCGGTGCGCGGCCGTGGGTCCTACCTGCTCTGCACCTTGTTGCTCGGTAACGCGCTGGCTAACGCTTCCCTAGCCGGCTGGCTCTGCTCATCTCTACCTAGTACCACATCCCCCGGTTTTATCAGCTTCTGGCTGCCCGTCCTGGTGTGCACCGTGTGCGTGTTCTTGGGCGGAGAGGTGGCTCCATACTCGGTTTGCTCCCGGCACGGGTTAGCCATCGCCTCCCGCTCAGTGTGGCTCACCCGCCTGCTCATGGCTGTCACCTTCCCCGTGTCCTTCCCCCTGAGCCGCTTGTTAGACTGGGCTTTACAGCAGGAGATCAGCACCTTTTACACCAGAGAGAAGCTCCTGGAGATGCTGCGGGCAGCGGATCCCTACAATGACCTGGTAAAGGAAGAGCTGAACATCATCCAGGGGGCCCTGGAGCTGCGCACTAAGGCGGTGGAGGACGTGCTCACCCCCCTGGGGGACTGCTTCATGCTGCGGTCTGATGCGGTGCTGGACTTCAGCACAGTGTCCGAGATCCTGCGCAGCGGATACACCCGCATCCCTGTGTATGAGGGAGAAGACCGGGCCAATATCGTGGACATCCTCTTCGTTAAAGATTTGGCCTTCGTAGACCCGGATGACTGCACCCCATTGCAGACAGTCACTCGCTTCTACCACCGGCCTCTGCACTGTGTCTTCAACGACACCAGACTGGACGCGGTCCTGGAGGAGTTCAAGAAGGGTGAGTGTGCGGTACCCGGCGCATGAGTCCTCCCCTGTCATTGCACCCAAGCATGCAGCGCCCATCACTGATCCATATCACCGTCATCTTCAGTTACCGAGCATGGGGAAGCAGGTATGTATGTGTGTACAGGATGCTGGGCTTGTAGCGAGCACATACACGCCTGGACCACTCACTGCTGTGAGATGGGAGAATCCCTTTCCCATAATTATTTTATCAATAGGTTGTGATCAGTACAATTATATAATCTGCAATTTTATATTGATAATCATCAAATTGATATTTAATTGCACCAATATATAATTCATGTCATTTTTTCAATATATAGTTCTATTAATTTAATGAGTTTAACTTTTATACTTACCTTTTTTTAATATTTATTACAATATTAAGACAAAATACAAAACAATTCAACATATACAGTCAATAGCATAAACAGTTATCAAAATGTCCAATATCATGCTTATTGACAAAATTATACTAAAACCATCTTGCCAATCTTAAAATAGGTAATTCTGCTATTGGAATAGAAGTTATATTTTTTATTTCCATTGTTCATGCTTGTAGTTTTTCCTATTCCTCAGTCCCCCCCACAAAAATGATGACTATAACCAGTAATACAATGCCGCTTTTAAAATAGAAACCTATTAGGTAATATTATATAGTGGAGGAAACAATCAACATAAACACTTTTGGGATCTATCCTGTTATGTGCGCACACACACAGAACGGGAAGCCTCCTGGTCCCAATGTACTCCCTAACCCCTTACACCCTTTGCCGGCCCTAACGCACCCCCCCCCCCCCCCCCATCCAGTGCGCGCACATAATAGGATAGGTCTTACTTTTGTTGTCCAGTATTGTGGAATACCTTCAAAATCCACTTTTGGTTCTGCTAATGCTTGGCAAAAAGTGACCGGAATAAGAGTAGACCTATGACCCTCAAGGGGTCCTCCTGACTGGAAGGCTCACTAGTTGATGCCCCAAATCTGGCTAAAGTTTTCTCATATAAAATAGAAAGAGGGACATCCTATTTAGGAGAGCCTACAATTCCTCCAGATGTAACCTATTCCTCTACAATTTCAGGTGTCCAGTCTCATACTTGGAATAGAATGCTTCCCTCCAAACAATAAATATGTGCCATAGGTTGCTAGACTAAGACATATATAACAATAATCCGTAATTGGTATGGGGGATAGATAGTCTTTTTTTTTTTCTTTCCAAAAGAAGGCTATCATAGGCTGTAACGCCTGTAATGAGCCTACAAAAACAGTTCCAATCCCAGATGCCCCTTAGGGAACCCCATAGTTGCTACAGAATTGGTAAAATATAAAATAAGTTATCACAGACATAGTCAGCCTAACAGCTTTTTCGCCTTAAGAACACCTTTCCTAAAGCTTTAGCTATACCACCCAGTACATATCCTGTACTATTTGGTACTTGTTAGCGTAAGTCTGTGTTAGGCACCCAGGAAATTTTATTTTTTGCAACTTAAAATACTCTGCTCTCCATGAAAATAATTCTGTTAATGCAAAGAAATAACCTGCTACTCTTTTTGTTTACTCATTTTTTGTAATTTGCGTGTATATTTTCAGTGGCCCTTTGAAATTAATGCCAGCAACTGCAAGTGAAATAATTCCTGAAGTATTCCATGATGACAAACATTTACTCATTTTGTCACATAATATTTTTGAATATCCATATTTGGTTTAATAGCTATGGAAAATACAAATATTAGAATAGGACATTATTTGGAAATACATAATTGCATGTCTTTTAATGCTATATTGCTTTGTTATGTAGCTTCTCCTTGTCTGTGTATTGTGCAAGATTATTTTGGACAAACCCTGTATATATTTGATCATCCTGTCATTATAAAACTTGATTCAGCTTTGCTTCAACTATTATGCTTTCTTTTTATTTCAACACTTTCTAGGTAAATCCCACCTGGCAATAGTTCAGAGGGTTAATAATGAAGGGGAAGGAGACCCTTTTTATGAGGTGATGGGTATTGTTACATTGGAAGATATTATAGAAGAAATTATCAAGTCAGAGATCCTTGATGAGACAGATCTTTACAGTAAGTATTATTATTATCTTTTATTAGTAATGTGCCAACGTATTCCGCAGCGCTATAGAAGAGTTGAGTACAAATCACATTTTTTAATACATTGCAAAAGAATGGAGGGCCCTGTTCAATTGGATACATTTTGCTTCTTGCATTCACTTTATGAGTTACAGGCACAAAAGCACTGCATCTTTCGCAAATACATAACTCAGTCCTATCTCCTCCTTTGATGTTACAAGCCAGCAAATGTTAACAGTGATGAAGAAGTAAAATTGATATTAATTTACAAACGTTCATGTAGCCAGCAATTGCGGTCTATTCCGTAAATGGCAAATGTATCAAAAAATTCTATGTTTACTTGATAGGGCTCACAAGTAGGTTAAACACCTGTTCGTAACTCACAATACTGTAGTTGAAAATACTAGGAAAGCAATGAAAGGCATTAAAATTAATTGCACCAGGCTCAAGCTCTCAAATCTTCAATAAAAAAATATTGTTTTGTTTTATTTCTGTTTTATATTGATCCAGGATTCAGTGGGTTAATACATATGGAAACCGCACTAGAACAGTTGATTTATTGATTTCATCATTTATGGATTGCGTGTCCCATCGCAAACCGTACTTCGAAACACAAATTCATTGTAGTTTAAACTCCATGTTTTGCTGACTTGATGATGGCGGTCTCATTAAGGATTGGCTGTGTCTAAATTGTAACTTACAGGCTTGCTTAAATATTGTCAGATCTTATCATCACGCCCCCTGAAACCTTCCGAACGGAGTCATGGGTTGCGTGTGGAGGCTGTGAGCCTGTAATTGCAGGCTTGAATCAATTGAATACATGTAGATATGTAGAAAAAATGATAACCTGCATTCAACATTTGTGGGTTCCATGTACTTAAAGGCTTGCAATTGAGTAGGGCCCATAGTACTTTCCCTAAAGCACCTAACAAGATAGTAAACTCGCAAGCTTACTCTAAAGGTTATGGGTGAGGTACAGGGGCTGATAGAAGCATTGTGCATATTAAGGCTGAAGGTGATAACCTTCTTTAAACACAATTTGGTTGACCTGATTTTATAATGAATTCAAATTATATAGTAGAAAATTGTAATGATATTTTTAAGTGCTGAGGTTGGCTCCCAACTTTTGCTGACATTATTATGCTTACCCCTTCAGCTTGATGCAAATCCCAGATAGTCTCATCCAATCATGTACGGCAGAACCAGGTATCCTACACGGAAGCAGTACAATCCAGCAATCAAAAACATATCCTGCCCAATGTGGCACAGGTTTGTGTAAAAAAACATTTATGCCAAGTCTTGACAAATAACGAGAGCCAGGGAACCACAACTCCTAAAACTTTACTGCTGGCTCCTAACTTTTTAGCATTTTCTACAAAGATTTCTATATAGAATACCTGAACTGGCTCCTAAAAATGCATGACTGGCTCCTATATAACATAGCAGCTCCAAAGTTTAAAAAAATTAAAAAAAATTCTGCTCCTGGAGGTATTATTTCAGACATGCTTTTACTAGTCTGTAAAGTTACAACCTAAATTTCAAAATAATGTCCATTTTTTACAATATAGTATGTTGTGTAACAATGTCGGACATAAAAAAAAAGGTTTAACAATTAGGCAGTTTGCATAAGGTATATTAAAAGAAACTGAATCAAATTAATTGTTTTAGACAACATGCACTTAATGTGAGTGCAAAAATCAACCATAACAATTCTCTGCTATTGCTTGCACAAGTAAGCATCAGTGCTGGAAACATAAAGCATGTTTGTCATTTTTAAATGAGCTGAATAACAAGCACTGAGGCAGTACCAAACCTAAATCAAGCTTCGCCAATTATATTTACTGTACATGAGTGTATTGCTTTATAAAGTATTTCAAGTGCTTTTTAAAATGATTTGGAAAGACGCTAGAGATACAAGAGATGGAGAACTAAAGGACAGCAGAGTAAGGGAGAGAGGAAAAAAGTTAGACTGAGGGAAAAGGGCAGAAAAGTAGTCTGAGGTGGGCTGCTGCTAAATGTATTGGAAATATTTGTCTGGCCCAACCGATGTAGTATAATTTAAGGCAATTGAAAGACCACTTCAGTTGAAGAGAAAAAAGGCATTCATTTGTCAATTGTGTACTAAATTACCAATGCTAGCAGCTGTGTAGGCAGTGGGCATAAATTATTTTTTGGAAAAGCTGAATTACGAGGGTGTGTGTTTTTGGGCGGAGAGAGGGGTGGGAAAGCAAGGGACATAGAGCTATTGTACAGATAGCTGGATAAGACTGAAATAGTTACAACTCCAGAAGCAGTCCCCTTGCATCATTCACTGCAACAATAGCTTTCCAGAAATGGAAATGCCCTTTCACATGTACAACTTCCATCAATGTATCATGGATCTTCCCAGTGGCCTGCAGAGGAAGAACAATTTTAACCAACTTTTTTTCCTGCTTAATTATGCTCGTTGTCAGACTTAAACGTTTTTTTTTCAAACAAATAGTTTCTATTAATTGTGAGGTGGACATTTTTAAAAGCACATTTTGACCCAGGAATTTGGATTTGAGAAGGTTTTGACAATAGTACTTCTACCCATATGCTAGCTTTATTTTTACATTAGTTCTGTAATTCCCATGTAATCGCGGTCCTCAAACACTTTTTAGCTCCAAAAAAAATTATTAGAACCACAGGACCCCAGAATAGCTATTATGAACCAAATGACTCATTCCCAGAAATGTTAAGGTTCATCCATGATCCAAAACCCAACCCCAGGACTCCAGTATGACCCAAAGAGTACAACATTACTCTACAGCAGGGGTGGGCAAAACACAGGCCTTGATTTGAGGATTTCCAATCTGAGCATGTGTGTCAATCCGGTTGAATGCGGAAGCAATAGTCTTACCTGTACACAGCATGGATATCCTCAAATTCTGGGCTGTGTGTAGTCCTTCAGGACCGAACTTGTCCACCCCTCCTCTTTTTGCATCATTCAAGTAGCTTTTTTTCCCTTTTAAATGGGGATGCATTTTGTGCTTGTTATTTTGATTACTTTAAGGAAAGCTGATGTAAAGTAGCTTGTGGAATACTGTTATATGTTGAATGAACTGTTAACAAACTTGTATGAAGAAGAGCATTTAAAATATAGCATGAACTATAGCGAACTGTATTAGGGAAAAAGTGTGTAAAGTACGGTATATAAATTATAGTGTTCTATTTTAACTACATCACTGTAATGTTCTGTAAAATACCTCCTCTTTATGCTGCTTAGATATAACATTTTGTGTATTTAGTGACATCTCAATTTGTGGTATTATAATTTGTCTTCTAACAGCAGATAACAGAAAAAAAGAGAGAATCCCACACAGAGAGCGGAAACAACATGACTTTTCGCTCTTCAAACTCTCAGACAGTGAGATGAAGGTAAAAATTTCACCACAGCTTCTACTGGCAACCCACCGATTTATGGCAACAGGTTTGTATGGATATTGTCTGTCCCTTTTTATTGAATGAAGGAATCTATGCCCTAATATATAATGTGTTCATTGCAGTAGCTGCACATACTTGTTCAGTAGCTACACTAAAGAATACAACTCATGTAGATTTATGAATGCAACTCATGTAGATTTATGAATGCAACTCATGTAGATTTATGAATGCAACTCATGTAGATTTATGAATGCAACTCATGTAGATTTATTGGTGCAAAGCACATCATCCCATGCCTCACTTAAGTAACCAGGAAACATTTATGACCACTACTCGTACAAGTGGGTTTCATTTGTTTATTTAAAGTACCACTGCATGAAAGCTTTGCTTTTGTTTTGTTGGTTTTTGCTTTGTTTTTGTTTTGTTTTTTTTGCATACTGCCCATGTAGGCCGTGTGCCAAAGAATGAGAATTGAACATATTATTAAAAGAAAAAAATATTTTTTGTGACGCCATTGGCAGCTTTGATCAAGCACTACGTGTGATCTTTTGCCAGTGTAGGAAACGTTTATGCAAAATATAGGCGTGTGCACAAATGTGTAAAGAGGCGCTTCTGGGCTCGCTCACAGTACCTTGAGGATCAGTGTGCACTAACACTCAAAGCCACAATTTATATAGAAGCCTCCTAGTGTAACACAACCTTCAAAGGAGAACATATAGTGCTTAATCGGAGCTGCTTTTGGAGTCACATGGAATAAAAACAAAAAGTTTTAACAATAAATTTGTTTTTCTTCTAGAAATGTGCTCAATTCTCATTCTTTAGCATACTGCCTACATGAGCAGTGTCTTTTACTTTCATACAACGGTCCTTTTTAATAACTGATTAGCAATAGATTCATTATTTAAAGACAGACAAATGTAGCTTTAAAAACTTTAAAATATAGTATTCAGCTTTTTCCTTCTAAAAATGCAGTGCAAAGTAGCCTATCACAAGCCACCTCAGTCTGGGCATTTAATGAACATGTTAGGGTGGCTAGGATTAACACAAGGAGGGCTCTAGGTCACTGAAAGCAAAACCTGGATCTAAACTGCTTGAGATGCTGCTATCCAGCATCGGTGCCCTTCAGATGTGAAACAACCCTAAGCATAATAAAATGAAAATAAGCACCTTTTTTTTTTTATTTTGGGGCATATAATAAAATTAGTATAACCAGCAGGGAAGATGTTCAAAATAAAGGATATATATATATATAATTTAAAATAAAGGGCTTCACCTTAAAATGCAGTGCCAAGAACATTAAATTGATATGGTTGGCAGTCTGGGCTTCTATTGGCAACAATATTAATTTTAGTATTTCTCTAAATCAACCTGATTCAGCCAAGTACTGGAAGTAGCACAGGGATGGGGAAATACTCTAAAACCTTTCTATATGTATAACACTGGATTTAATTAAATGTACATTTTCCATTTATGTTAGTGAGGAGATTTGTTATTATGATTAAATCTAGTTGCCCTCCTAGCAGTCCTTTTTGAATAGATGCCCCTGAGTAATATAATACGCTGTGCAGAGTGTTTGACCACCTAGTGGTCCATCTGGTAGCGTAAATTCTGAGCAGCTGCAGGGGTCTGCTTATTCTGTTCTCCCCTACAAATGTACCTCTTCTAATGACATAGGCCCTCATTCTATTGCGACTTGGCCAATTGAATAGGGCTCTAAATAAGCACATAATATATATTTTTTTAAGAAGTTTTTAGTTAGTAAGCATCTATACAAAAGCAAAGTTTTCACTAACTAAAAACTTCTATAAAAAAAATATCCTATGTGCTTATTTAGAGCCCTATTCAATTGGCCAAATCACAATTGAATGAGGCCCATAGAGTCCTAGACAATCTATGATTGGTTAATATGTCTAATACTGCAAACACTGTATGCATCAGTTATAGGGGCCAATCTTTGTTCAGACTATTTTGGAAGGTATCAGTGAGAAATAGCTTTTAAGCATGTGTCAATAAAATATTTAGATTTGCAAGCTTATGTAGTTTATCTTGGTATTGCAAATGAGGAACCTTCATGTAAATTTAATAAAAAATGCAGCTGAATATTATAATGCAACTGTAATTGTCACCTAGTTTGCACCATTACTTGTATGATTACAAAAGTGAGCATTTTTTTTGTTTTTTTAGTTCTCTGGTTGCTTATTTTTCTTTTTAATTAAATCCTAAGTAATTTTCCTAGGACTTCTGAATCTGTTTTGTTCCAATCAAGGTAGGCAGGAGATGTTTTAGCATAATTTTTGAGTTGACTATACTGACCACCTTAGAGAAGTTTAGTGTAATCTTGATTAAAAAGAGGAATTGTGAGTGGAAAATGTAGTGGATAGGTTTTTAGATGTGCTCAAATTGCTCTAGAGATTTTACGCCTTATTCTGTGTTGACATGATTTGTCATGGGTGAATGGACACACTCTGGGTAACAGCCTATACTTTCGAAGCATTTCCAGGCTTTGCACTCAATAGGTTCTGACGGTAGTAGAACTGCCGTCTTCATTAAAAACACCTATAGCTTATCTGGCAAAAAGCACAACTATTCCTTTTAGAAGATGGTACTTCCTTCAGAGGTGTCATGGATAGGAGATTGACTTAGCTTTTCAAAGTATGTATACTTTTTATTAACAATTCTCTTAGGTAGCCACATGTGTTGCCCTGCATTGCATCTGTTGCATGGAACCCTCACGGTTGTATATCATTCAGCAACTGGGAGGAGAGTGAATTGGATGCAGGGTTACATCTGAAAAATGCAACTCTGACTTCCAATCACTGGACATCAATGAGTTAGGCTCCTAACCTAAGTATAATGATAGGGAATGCACATAACAACATAAGATGGTCTGATGCAGACGTAACTGATTTTACATGTCTAAAAGGCATTTTAGTCATAACTTACCTGGATGATTATTTTATCAAATCACCTTCTCACATGACTCAATCCATTGAAATTCTACAGTGCCTGTCAAAAGTTTTCACCCCCCTTCGCATTTTTTGTGTTTTGTTGCCTCACAACCTGGAATTAACATGGATTGTTTGAGGATTTGCATCATTTAATTTACAGAACATGCCCACAACTTTGTTGTTTGCTTCACAATAAAAAAAAACACATCCTCAAATAAAACAAAATAACAGAAAAAGTCAATGTGCATAACTATTCACCACGCCGAAGTAAATGCTTTGTAGATCCACCTTTTGCGGCAATCACAGCTCCAAGTCACTTTGGATAAATCTCTATGAGCTTGCCACATCTTACCGCCAAAATTTTTACCCATTCCTCCTTGCAAAACTGCTCCGGCTCCTTCAAGTTGGATGGTTTGCGCTTGTGAACAGCAATCTTTAAGTCTGACCACAGATTTTCTATTGGATTGAGGTCTGGGCTTTGACTAGGCCATTCCAACACATTTACATGATTTCCCTTAAACCACTCAAGTGTTGCTTTAGCAGTGTGTTTGGAGTCATTGTCCTGCTGGAAGGTAAACCTCCGTCCTAGCCTCAAATCACGCACAGAATGGTACAGGTTTTGCTCAAGAATATCCCTGTATATAGCACCATCTTTCCCTCAACTCTGGCCATTTCCACAGTCCCTTCTGCTGAAAAATGTCCCTACAGCATGATTCTGCCACCACCATGTTTCATTGTGGGGATGGTGTTCTTTGGGTGATGTGACGAGTTGAGTTTGCGCCAGACATAGCGTTTTTTCTTTGCTGGACGAAAAGTTAAATTTTAGTCTCATTGGACCAGAGCACCTTCCTCCATACATTTTGGGAGTCTCCCACATGCCTTTTCACAAACTCAAAACGTGCCATTTTGTTTTTTGCTGAAAGAAATTGCTTTCTTCTGGCCACTCTGCCATAAAGCCCAACTCTATGGAGCGTACGGCTTATCGTCGTCCTATGTACAGATACTCTAGTCTCTGCTGTGGAACTCTGCAGCTCCTCCAGGGTTACCTTAGGTCTCTGTGCTGCCTCTCTGATGAATGCCCTCCTTGCCCGGTCCGTGAGTTTTGGTGGGCGGCCGTCTCTTGGCAGGTTAGCTGTTGTGCCATGTTCTTTCCATTTAGTTATGATAGATTTGATGGTGCTCCTGGGGATCATCAGAGAGTTGGATATTTTTTTATAACCTAACCCTGACTTGTACTTCTCAACAACATTGTCTCTTACTTGTTTGGAGAGTTCCTTGGTCTTCATGGCAGTGTTTGCTTAGTGGTGCCTCTTGCTTAGGTGTTGAAGCCTCTGGGGCCTTTCAAAAAAGGTGTGTATATGTAATGAAAGATCATGTGACACTTAAATTGCACACAGGTGGACATCATTTGACTAATTATGTGACTTCTGAAGGTAATTGGTTGAACCAGAGCTTTTAATGGGCTTCATAACAAAGGGGGTGAATACATCCGCACATGCCAATTTTCTGTTTTCTATTTCTAAAAATAGTCTTATGTATATATTCTTCTCATTTCATTTCACCAACTTAGACTAGTGTCTTCTGATCCAATACATAAAATTTAGATTACCAAAACATTGAACTTAAGGCTGTAATGTAACAAAATTGGTAAAAAGTCAAGGATGGTGAATACTTTTGCAAGGCACTGTACAAGGCTTTGGTTGCCTTATCAACCCTACCCCCCCACCCCCCCAGACTTGGCTGATTCATTCTTAAATGTGAGCAATAATGAACGCCTGCTTCTTGAAGCCTTCTTTTCTGCCAAACACGCTTACAAATATTTACCTCAAAACAAGCTTACATATGTTCGAGGCAGACTTCATAAAGGTCATCAGTATTATGTCTATTATACTACTATATAAATGTATTCATCAATTAAATAATGGCAGTACTTTTTTGCTGGCAGTACTGTTTCGCCGAGCAACCGGCTTTATCAAAGGCTAAGGCATATGCCTTAACCTTTGATAAAGTGTATGTCTTAGCTTTTGATAAAACTGGATGCTCGACAAAACAGTTTATTTTTTGTAACTGTCAGGTTCTAACTAGCATTGCATTCTCCTATCTTCCAGTGCCTGTATTAACCATTAGTGCCACTTACCTGTTGGCTACTTTAGAGGCTTTATACTGGCTGTTTGAGGGGCCATAGATAACAGCATTGTGGTTTCTATACTTTATAGGCTAATTGTTTTTTAGCTGAAAGAGTGTGTGTTTTTAATTTTACTGGTTTTCTGTACCATGGTATTCGTATTCAGCAGTTGTTGTACATTAATTATTTGGATGAATCATTAAGACTGGGCTAGTTTTTATTATTGGTATTGTTGCACCCCCTTAATTTAAGGATCTAGCTAGCTTGTGGGGCACATCATAGCCCTTCAGACAAGAGGTACCACGATTGAGAAAGTACTCTCTTTTTTTTTTTGATGTGGTTCTTTTGGTCCTCCTATTTTACAACTGCCTTACCCTTTGGGAAAATTGTATCTCCCTTACAGTAACTTTCCATGGTACTTTATTTATAGTCTGCGACTATTTTTCTGTTTTTTTTTTTATATTTTGTAAATACAATTGATAAAAGAAAAGAACTTTATCATGCGGTATTAGGCACTAGAACTTTGGGTATTTTATTATTTTATTTATTTAAATAAGTTAGTACTTATTATTGTAGCTAAAATCATGTTGATCTAATCTTTTTCAGAGGTTGAACCTTTTAAAACGCCTTATCTCTCTGAGAAAATTCTGCTACGACTTCTTAAACACCCAAATGTAATCCAAGAAATGAAGTTTGATGAGAAAAATAAAAGATCTTCAGAGCATTATCTTTATCAACGTAATAGACCTGTTGATTATTTTATTTTAATCCTTCAGGTAAGAATGTGTACTTTTTAACTTCATGTTAGTTCCACTTGCAGTTTTTGAAGTAAACAAGTAAAGAAGGGCCTTAGACTTAACAATAGCATTCTTGATTTTATTTTCTAGGGCAAAGTAGAAGTGGAAGTTGGTAAAGAGGGACTAAGATTTGAAAATGGAGCTTTTACATATTACGGCGTTCCTGCTATCATGACTACAATGTCTTCAGGTATTGCGCTTACAAATCAATCTTATTTAGTGTCTGATTCACTGAAGATGATTTTTTTTAAATTATGTTAATGTTTCTCAGTGACATTTCATATCAAATAGTATATTTATTAAATGTTTAAGAACATTAAAAAACATTTTTTTTTTTCTTGCAGATAATGATGTTAGGAAGGTAGGAAGCCTTGCTGGATCATCATTTCTTTGTAAGTATGTCTTTGTTTATATTATCCACGTTCCAATATTGGGTACCCTAGTTGGATTTGGTGGGGATGATGTTGAAGATAATCTGGATTAAGTTTAGATATCACTAGATATTTCGATAATTGGTGGTATTTAATTAAGTCACTAAAAGGACATGGAACACAATTTTGCATGTATTAAATATTAAAGCGATCCTGTATTGAAAATATTAAGTAAAACCTGTTTAAACATCCTTGAAATTAACATAAAGTGCCTATCAATAATATGCAGTGCAGACAATAATATGCAGGTCACATTGGCAGACAATTTATTTCCCTGTACTGTAATGCTAATAGAGTATTCCTCAGAGTAAAAAAAAAAAAAAGAAAAGAAACAAGGGTAGTCCTTTTCAAAGACTTAGCTTGCCCTAGTTTTATATTGTAGCGTTTTTTTTTTTTTTTAAACCTAATGTCTTAACTTTTAAATGCCTGTGTATTCTTGAGATAAGCACAATTGTCCTATTGTGGTTCAATATGCTAATGTGTGGATTGATGTGCTAATTTATGGTACAGTGCGAATATTTGTGGCACAGTGTACTAAATTATTTTCATGATGGAAAAATAATGTCCTGCTCCGTTAAAGGCACACTTAATTCAGCACAATTTGGACTACATCCCTGTAAAATCTCCTAAAAGTATTTTTAATTAAGTTTTGCATATTTGAAATTTGTGCATTTTTCACAAAGACATCAAATAAATAAAAACTGTATTTCTATGTGTGAAAGCCTGACCACAGACCGTTACAAGTGTGAGACAAGGGGACTTGGTTCTGCTTAATCACTGCAACCGATTTAGGTTGCAGAGGTGTTTCCCCATTTTAAGTCTATGGGGAAGTCTTTTGACTGACGGTCAGTGACTGCCTGGGAGACCTGGAACCATTCTTCCTGACCTGGGGCTCTTTTCCATGTGTCCTGTAAAGCTGACGCACAGCTAAGAGTTTTTAAAAGCTAATGTGCGGAGCTATCCTATGGCTCACGCAAAAAAAAAAAAAAAAATGGAATTTTGTACAACTTACAGATTCGCACACCGCTTTAAAATGTGCTCACAGAAGACTCAAAGTCTGAATCTATAGTTTCTACAGCAATGCTACCCACTGATGTAAGTAAAGACGACAATAGCATCCTTCCATATCCTGATCTATGTAACCCTATTCCCATGGCAGGGAAAGAGTTAATAAAAAAAAAAATATATATATATATGCAGGTGGTTTATGACCCACCTCACTCTCCAGCCGTGATTGGAGCCCTTGTTCCTCATCTTCAGTAATGGTGAGGGGGGATTCAACTAAACAGATCTCCGCCTCCAAGAGTCAGCCAACAGTTTTTTGAACACACCCTTGCCTTATATACTATTTTACGGATTCTGATTAGCTGAAATATGTGTCTATCATATTTTAGCCAATCAGAATAGAGTATTTCAATAACCCCCCCTCTCCATTTTGGTTGGTAACACTCCAACCAATCAGAATGCACAGATTAGTTCTTCCCAATTTCTCGTTGGTTTCAATCAGAAATGGGGCATGGGTAATTCAAATACTATATTCTGATTGGCTGAAATAAGATTGACAAATATTCAGCCAATAGGAGTCTGGAAAAATAGGGTAATGTCCACTGTTGGTTGGCACAGTAGAAGGGGCGCAGTTAGATATTTATTTTATTACTATTATGGTGTGGTGGGATTTTTAGGCAGAATACCATTTCAACTAACCGACGATGAGGAACAAAGGCTTCAATTAAACAAAGACCCCCGTTGTATAGGGGTTAATATAAGTGCCATATAAACCCCTGTGCAGTATGTATTCATGTTAGGTGCCATGGGTCCATTGTGATCCCCATGGTTATAGCATAGAATACCATGGGGCCCTTATGGATCCTTGTTGTATATGGGGTTCATTTTCAGTGCCATGGGAATCCATATGTCTCCACAAGGACACCCATGATTATACTTTAGATTACCATGAGGATTCCCATAGTAATGGGGTAACATTAGGCTCCATGGGGTTCTATAGGGACCCCATGGTTATGGTAAGAGGCCCAATAGGGTTCCATAGAGACCCCCATGAGGCTTATAGACCCCCACAGCACAAAGGTTGGGGAGAAAGGGGTCCAATGACCACTGGATATTCAGAGGGGAATCATGCTCATAGGGGATAACTGGTATTGAGGGGGAATCCCAGGACATGCCTGGACTCGTAGGGAGTAGCAAGTCATAAGCGCTCTGCATAGTATTGAATTTTTTTTTTTTAATCCCTTCTTTGCCATGTTAAGGGAGGATTTGAGGGCAGTAGAGTAGACCGGGAGAAAAGGTGGGAAGTGTTGCTTTGCCAAGGGGGGCTTTTGATTTATGTGGTCTCCGCATTATGCATGTGTGGCAGTCCCATTGGACTGCAGTATTCCACGCGGCATGGTGGTGGTTTGTCATCACCACTCGTAAAAAAGCCATGCTGAATTGCTAGTCCTATAGTGCCTTGTGTGAGTTAAAAAAAAAATAAAAAAGGCTCAGGATAACTGTAATGTAATTCGCATGGCCTTTGACGCAAAGCAGAGCAGTTATCATGACTTAAAGGTATATAGAAGAACTTTGAAGCAAAATCCTGAACCCCCTCCTCAACCTCCCTCCTCAACCTCCCTCCTCAACCTCCCTCCTCATCCTCCCTCCTCAACCCCCTCCTCAACCCCCTCCTCAACCCCCTCCTCAACCCCCTCCTCAACCCCCTCCTCAAACCCCCCTCCTCCACCCCCCATCCTCATCCTCCTTCCTCAACCTCAACCTTCCTATCCTCGGCCTCCCCCTCCTCGGCCTCCCCCTCCTCGGCCTCCCCCCTCCTCATTCTAAACCCCCCCCTCCTCATTCTAAACCCCCCCCCTCCTCCTCAACCTAAACCCCCCTAAATACCTCCCCCTCAATTACCTGCTTCTGGTCCGGCCTCCACTCCGCTCCTTGACCTGGTGCGCATGTGAGGTAACATGCGCGCCACGCCATTAGCGTATACCGGGTGCCGGCACCCGGTATATGCTAATGACGTGGCGCGCATGTGACATCACATGCGCTCCGGGTCAAAGAGCGGAGGCCGGAGCAAAAGCTGGTGAGGGGAAGGTATTTAGGGGGCTTTAGGTTGAGGAGGAGGGGGGCTTTAGGTTGAGGAGGAGGGGGGCTTTAGGTTGAGGAGGGGGGGGCTTTAGGTTGAGGAGGAGGGGGGCTTTAGGTTGAGGAGGAGGGGGGCTTTAGGTTGAGGAGGAGGGGGCTTTAGGTTGAGGAGGAGGGGGGCTTTAGGTTGAGGAGGAGGGGGGCTTTAGGTTGAGGAGGAGGGGGGCTTTGGGTTGAGGAGGAGGGGGGCTTTAGGTTGAGGAGGAGGGGGGCTTTGGGTTGAGGAGGAGGAGGGGGGCTTTGGGTTGAGGAGGAGGAGGGGGGCTTTGGGTTGAGGAGGAGGGGGGCTTTGGGTTGAGGAGGAGGGGGGCTTTGGGTTGAGGAGGAGGGGGCTTTGGGTTGAGGAGGAGGGGGGCTTTGGGTTGAGGAGGAGGGGGGTTTGGGTTGAGGAGGAGGGGGGCTTTGGGTGAGGAGGAGGGGGGCTTTGGGTTGAGGAGGAGGGGGCTTTGGGTTGAGGAGGAGGGGGGGCTTTGGGTTGAGGAGGAGGGGGGCTTTGGGTTGAGGAGGAGGGGGGCTTTGGGTTGAGGAGGAGGGGGGCTTTGGGTTGAGGAGGAGGGGGGCTTTGGGTTGAGGAGGAGGGGGGCTTTGGGTTGAGGAGGAGGAGGAGGGGGGGGTTTAGGTTGAGGAGGAGGAGGAGGGGGGGGGTTTAGGTTGAGGAGGAGGAGGAGGAGGGGGTTTAGGTTGAGGAGGAGGAGGGGGGCGTTTAGGTTGAGGAGGAGGAGGGGGGGTTTAGGGTTGAGGAGGAGGAGGGGGGGTTGTTTAGGGTTGAGGAGGAGGAGGGGGGGTTGTTTAGGGTTGAGGAGGAGGAGGGGGGGTTGTTTAGGGTTGAGGAGGAGGAGGGTTTAGGGTTGAGGGTTGAGGAGGAGGGGGGGGGGGTTAGGGTTGAGGAGGAGGAGGGGGGGTTAGGTTGAGGAGGGGGGGTTAGGTTGAGGAGGAGGAGGGGGGGGTTTAGGGTTGAGGAGGAGGAGGAGGGGGGGGTTTAGGGTTGAGGAGGAGGGGGGGGTTTAGGGTTGAGGAGGAGGAGGGGGGGGTTTAGGGTTGAGGAGGAGGAGGAGGGGGGGGGTTGAGGAGGGGGGGTTTAGGTTGAGGAGGAGGGGGTTAGAATGAGGAGGGAGGTTGAGGATGAGGAGGGAATATCGGCGTATAACACGCACCTATCATTTGCCCCCTATTTTCAGGAAGAAAAAGTGCGTGTTATACGCCGATAAATACGGTAATTTCAGTAGAAATAATACAAAACTAGAAAAAGTATATAGAAACACAAATACTGTCAAATACCAATTTTCTTATCTAAAAGACAGTAGACTCCCTCACAAAATTCTTTGGTTCATGTGTGTTTTTTTTTCCATCTTGAATTACCCAACCTCTCTTCTCAGCAGCAAGAACAAGTATCTCGGCAAAAAAGTTCAAAAGAAAGCAATACAACTTTTTCTTACTTCCTCAAGGCAGTGATCCATTGAAATTACAATAAACTTATTAATGTAAATCCCCCTTTTTTTTTTTTTCATTTTTTTTTTTATTGCGTTAAAAATTGCAGCCACAGAAACATCCAGTCTCTCCCTATTGGGTTGAGCTGCAAGTCACATCCTATAGCAAAATTGTTTTTTTAATTATGGTATTCTTTTGTGTGTGTGTGTGTGTGTGTTTTTTTTTTTTTTTAACACATTTCTCTGCAACTTTATGTGGAAGTAATTATAAGACTTTAATATTTTTTAATTCCCAGAATGTTGGTGTATTTCTAATAGAGCTAGAATAAAAGCTAAAAGGTCATTTATAGCGTGGTAGTTGTTTACTGGTATTTTAATAGTTTTAGTTGTGTAGCTCTCTAAATAACCAACCCATTTTCAAGTGTTTGCTAATTCTTAGTTCTGTGTGGTCTTTGCTTTAGAAGTCTTGATATATACTATTCAATGCAAAGAGCATTGGGCATTGTAAGACTTTCTTGCAATGTACATACTTTTTATCTTTTTTCTTTTACATTATTTATTCTCTTCCCTGTGTTCACCTATATATCCTGTCTCTCTCTTTTTTGAAATGTTCATCCCCAACTTTTTTTATTCCCAATCTTGCCTTGCGCTCTTAGTACCTGTGTC
Organism: Discoglossus pictus; assembly: GCA_027410445.1. Taxonomy (NCBI): domain Eukaryota; kingdom Metazoa; phylum Chordata; class Amphibia; order Anura; family Alytidae; genus Discoglossus; species Discoglossus pictus. The sequence continues at coordinate 92,136,704 of CM050171.1, forward strand.
CGTATCTCGCACCTTCGCTTTCAGCAGAGGGGAATCTTTGGCTGGCTCCCCAGGTAAACATGCATGGCTTTCTGTTTTTTGGTGATATGAAAATGGGTTGAATTCATATATTCATATGAATGTTTTAAGAAAACACTTTCTTTGTATAAATGGTACCCTGCTTAATTTTGAGTGTTAATGCAGGTTGGTAAAAAAAACTCAGGTAAGATGTTTATATAAAGTATAGAAATGAAACCCGCACACAATAAATGTTTTATTCAAAACTGCAGGGAAAACCTTATAACAAACTTTTTATAGGAAAAAATGCTAGACTTGTTGCCATCAGTAACTAGAATTCTCCAGTGGTTTCTACAGTTGAGCCCCTCTTGCCTCTTGCCACACCCACTCATCTCCTGAGTGTTAAGGGATCACTGAATTGTCATATTTTTTAATATGCTATATTGAAGAACTTTATAATGGACAAAATGTTGTTAAAACAGAAATAAAGCCTGTAATTTTAACTAGTATATTTAGTTTTGCTTTAATACAAGGAATCCTTGTGTGTATCCTAACCTAATTAGTCACCTGGGAGAGACATTGGATTCGAATAGGATGAATATGGATTTCTATTGAAAGGATGTCTGTGTTGTGACAGTTAACAATGGGATTTAATGTAAGGGAACTCATATTAGAATATCACTGACTCTAGTCAACCAGATGCAGCAACAATAACCCCACAATTTATGGTACCATCCTATTGTCAATGCAGTCCATACCATCTTCCTCACAGACCTCTTGAACATAATTACCCAAGTCCACACATTTTACTGGGCTGGGGTTCTGCAACCAGCCCTCTGGATCCCCCTTCAGAACCACACTTCTCAAACAATCAGTGTATTCTGAGGGCAAGCAATCGTCCACCCAATCTTGGGCTGCCAACGCCTTCTGGGACCTTGGTAGGTCATCTTCACCCCTGTTCGACTGACAGGGATCCTTCCAACTTGGGGGCCAAAACACCTCCAGAGATGCCTCATCCAGCAACTTCCCTCCAGAGATGCCTTTTCCAGATGCCTCTCTTGTTAATGGGGACAGAAGTTCCACATCCACAGGAAATGGGAAAGGGCAGTTAAGTACTCTTTTCTTCTCCCATTGGATATCCTGCAGGTCTATTGTGACTTGCTCACCCTCCTCCTCAAGCCTTTCCTCCACCCGATGGAGCTCATTATCCAACAACAGCTCTTGTATCATCTCTGCCTTAGTAGTAGCCATCGTTCTGTGAAGCCCTCTCTCCCAGAACAAAACCCTGAGGTCCGCAAAATGAATGTTGTCTAATCTGGACATCTTGCTTTTTTATGCTTACAGGGATTCCATTGCTCACCACCAGCTGTCACGAGCGATACTTCAATTGGGCTCACCCAGAACCTGGTTGTGACCCATCCTGCGGCTCGTGTGGATTATTGGGAATTTCCTTTCCTGCCTTTGTGTACATGGCAGGGGGCATCTGCTAATTATCTTTCCCCATTGCTCTGTCGACTTTCTCTAAATTGTTAGGTCCTTTGATCTCTGTTTACCTAGGAAGAGATAATTGACATGTCAGTGTCATGTTAATCTTTCCTCTGGCAGGGGGGCCAAATGGCTGGGGATGATATAGTGCATCTCCTACCTACCTTCCTGTATAGTGCTAACCCTTAATCTGCTGGAAACTTCCTACCTCACAACCAGGTAACCCCATAACTGGACCCCTCTTTCCCCATAGACCTCGGTAATGCACTTTATTAAACTCCCCGGGGAAAATGCAGCATTTAGATACTAATCCTTCTATGGGGATTCTCATACTTAATATTACAGTCATATCCCCCAATTGTCCAAAGGTCCAGTGGGCCTTCCTAAACATGACAATAGGATTTTATACAATTCGACCAACCACATTGTACATGTTACTTAGTCAGATGCAATAAACTGTTTGAGAAAAACCATGTTAATTCAGTTTTTCTAAGTGATTTATTCCCATAGTAATATTATTTAGCTTTAGCATGAGTACTATTCCCAGATCTTCCTCTTCCTTCATGTATTGAATTTCCCATTCAGTACAGATCCACTTTTTGGATACAGGCCATTTTAAAGAGGTAAATGGTATGTGTGGTTCTGAAAAGTCACAACTTAAATAAAGGGCATGTATACTGCTCTTGGATCTCTACCTTGTCGTCCTGAAGGGGTTTGTGTACTTCGAGCTATACCATGTAGGGTCACCCAAGGTGGGCAAATTTAAATCATTCTGTCACTTATTGGGTTATGACCGAGCACTGCTTTAGCCACTCTTTTATTGATTATGAGGGCTACTCCATTTCTTCTGCACAATTCTTGACCCCAGTAGAAGATCTGGTGGTTGTCTGAAAATTTCTATTCCAGTCCATTTGAGTTCACAAATTCCCAGGCTATCATTGTCTTATCTTGTCGTCTAATTTTTGACCACGTCCAGTTTGCCTTTAGTTCATAAAGTTCCAGATTCCTATGCTAAATTGTTCTTTGGAGCAGTGGATTTTCCTTTCCCATCCAGAAACATCCATAGCAGGGCATCCTCTCGACTTTGGCCCAACCACTTCATTTAGATTTGGTGCTACCTGTACTCGCCCTTTGCTGCATACAGCATAAGTGAGCAGTTAATGCTCACTCAGTTTGCCTTAAGTAGCTGCAGGCCCATCAGTAGGTCTTATTGATTGTGGTCCCCTGATTAACAGCAAAGAGTTCAGGAGAATAGGCACAACCAGGGTTAGTGATAGCAGATCTCCATTCACGGCAAGCCCAGGTCCCAGTGTTAACACTATTAAAAGGGCATGGAACACAACTTGTATTTTTTTATTTTTTTATGTATTTGTTTACAACAACATAAAGCGCAAATGAAAAATCTATTAGGCAAAACCTGTTTAAATGACGTTCAAGCTGACATGACATGGAGAAAACATAATTTTACTATGTATATCTCATTGGTTGACAGAGGGCATGCCTCAAGAGCAGTTTAAAAATCTGAGTAAGATTTTCAGCTCTGACACATTGGTTTGAAAAAAGATAACACTGATCATAGCAGAGAGGTCAGACAAATTGCAGACCACTGGAGAAGGAACTGGCAACCCACTGCAATATCATTGCAATTAAAACCTTATGGATTAGCACAGACACAAAATGTGCCTGGTCATGAAGAGTCACATTATTAATTAACCTCTTTCTAATGCAACAAAGAGCAAATTATTTCCATTTCCCTTTACCAGTCTGAAAGCGCACCAGCTGAGGTTAAAGCTTTGGGCGACATGGACCGTGGCTTAAACATATTAAATAATGTGAGGATAATTTGTATTTGTGGCTGTCAGAAGAAGGTAGGCAGTTGTAGAATTTGGTATCTTTTCACTGAAAGGATTTAGGTGATTTACTAACCTTTTTGGTACATTCTTCACAGCCTTTATAAGGATTATAAACTCTGTCTTTTTCCCTCTGGGATTTGCCATAAATCTTTTTTTTTTATTCTTTAAATTTGCTTAACCCTTAGCAAAAAGGAAAATGTATTAGCAAGATTGTAACAGCTTGGCAAAATTAATTTATGTGAAGAGCCTTTGACAAAGAGGTTGTATGTACGGTGAAACAGCCCATCAGGCGTTACCCTTGCCAGTTCTGTGATAAATACAATCTATATTGCATTCTATAATACTGAGATGCTTTTTAAAGCGCAACCTTTAACTTAGATCTATGTAATATGGTCAATTGTGGTGGCCTTCAGACTATGGGCCTCATTCTAATCATAGCCGCAACTCTGCGCTTGCTTACGATGGAGCAACGGCCCATCACAGCCCTATGTCTACGTGTACATTTACAAGTACGGTGCAAGGAGGTCCCTCTTACGGCCGATCGCAAACCATGCAATCGGCCGTTGCCAGGTTCAAGCAGGCCAAATCTATAAGTCAAATATTCAATGAAGCACTGTAAATGATGGGTAACACAGTGGGGGACATGAGGATTAAAAGCACTACATTCACAAGCTGGCACATAGCTGCTAGCCAATACTGTAATTTGTGGCCACAGTTCCCCGGGCTTGAAGATCAAGTTACTGGCTTGGAATTCATTCAGGCCTGTAGGTCCCGGGCTTGAATGACCTCCAAGCCTGTAACTTATTATCATCATATCCCCCATCAATTACAGCTCTGTATATAATTATCCCCTAAGATCTCCAATTCCCTGTTGCAGCTCTTTTATGGGCCCGCGGCACACTTATACTTACCCTCATGCCGCTAGGGTACTGTGACCTAAGGACCTGCGATAAATAAAGCAATAAACCCCTGCAGTGGGGGTACTATAAGTAACCCCCCCAGGCATCTAAAATTAACCCCATCCTTCATGGGGCTCTATACAGGGCCCCTATTTAACACTGTCACTCATGCGGTCAACATAGCACCCATGAGACAATACCCCCCTCAGTCCAATAGGGGTCTATATAGACCCCTATAGGACACTATCATCCCCTAGGTTAACCGTATAAGTGCCATGAGGATCCTCCAGGACTCTCATGACACAAAGTCTGAGCACTACACTATTAACCCTAGCCATAACCAATTAGCCCTAACTAAACCAGATTAACCCCAACTGTGCCTATTAAATCCCCATCTAGGCCTATTTTAATCCCATAAGTGCCATGAGGGTCTACAAGCACTACGCTACACTATTCCCCCCCCCCCCCCAATAAACCACTAAATCTAAACTAGCCCCCCTCTAACTAATGACCCCCCTTCTCCCTAACATATTAACCCCTCTCCTCCTCCCTAACCTATTAACCCCCTCTATCCTAACCTATTAACACCTACACTACCTACCTAACCCCCTATTAAATCCCCCACCCCACTAATTACAAAAAATAAAAAAAGCAAAGTTACACAAAATAAAAACCCCACCATTAACAGAAAATAAAAAAAGAACCACTCAACTAAAATTAAAATACACGCACAAATAAACATCACATTACAATACATCAAACCCCCACCCAGCAATAAAATAGTTAAAAATATACCCCTAACATACTATTAACCCTTAACTACATACATGAATACCCATACCACATACTTTTAACCCCTAACTAGATACAGTAATACCCTAAATACATACTATTAACATCTAACTACATACATTTATACCCTAGCTACACACTGTTGACCCCTAGCTACATACTGTAATACCCTAGCTACCTACTGTTAACCCCTATCTACATACAGTAATACCCTAGCTACATACATTAAAAACCCTAAATCTCACCTACAGTAAAATAAAAAAGCCCATTTACCTTGCCCAAATGCCCCTTCAGCTACAACAGGTTTTCTGCCGCAGGTCGCACCCCTAGGAAAAAAAGAATAGTTAGTACAGAAATAAACACAATATAACATCTAAACATTCTAAATATTAAACTTACCATTACGAGATGTCCCCGTCCTTCCTGAAGTCTTCGCCTGCTGGGTCCCTGGGGGGGAAAAATCTGCAACCCTAAAAAAAAGTAGATTTCAAAAACTAATGAAGCTCCTCCCTGGAGGAGCTCCCCACCGCAAATGAGTCTTCTTGTAGCGCTAGTTCCGGTAAAGAAAAAATGGAAACTGAAGGGGCATTTGGGCAAGGCCAGTGGGCTTTTTTATTATATTGCAGGTGAGATTTAGGGTTTTTAATGTATGTAGTTAGCATATTACTGTGTGTAGATATGGGTTAATAGTATGTAGTTAGGGTATTCATGTATGTAGTTAGGGGTTAATAGTATGTAGTTAAGGGTATATTGGAACTGTATTTTATTGGTGGGTGTGGGATTTGATTAGGGATAGTCGTGTAGTGCTTAGACTTGCTGTCATGATGGGGGAGGACCCTCATGGCACTTAAAGGGTTAACCTAGGGTTTAATAGTGCCCTTTTGGGGTCTATATAGACCCCTATTGGACTGAGGGGGTTAATTTTAGTCTCATGGTGACTGTATTGACCCCCATAAGTGATGGGGTTAAATAGAGGTTTTTTAAGGGTCTGTATAGACCCCCATAAATATTGGGGTTAATTAGGGGCTCTGTATAGAGCCCCATGAGTGACGGGGTTAATTGTAGGTCTCTGGGGCGTACCACTGGGGCTGGGGTTAATTGTTTTATTTATTGCAGGACCTTTTAAGGATCTTTTAAGCAGCGGGAAATTTTAAATTTAAAATGCAGCGGGGGATTAGATTGTGACTTCTGCTGCAAGGCTTAATGTAGGGATACCAGCATTGGGGGGGGGTAATGTTAAGTGCCGCGGGGGTACTTTACCCCCGCGGTTTGGGGTAACTATTTGTGTGCCGCGGGCCCTTTTAAGGACCCGCGGCAGGGAATTTTGAATTTGGAAATGCTGCAGGGGTGCCGATCGGAACCCCTGCATTATAGGGTAATGATGGGACCCCTGCTGCAAGGGGGGCATGATTGGGAGCAGTGGGGAGGCTACGTAAGGGCTTAACAAGCCCTTGCGACTTCTCCTTGGTGTAAGTAAGAGCCTTGCGGGACCTTTTGGGTGTATGTAATCTGCGGCTTGATGTGGGCCATTTACGGGCTTGACTGGAGGGTGATCGTAGCATTTGTTTCAGCCAAAACTAGAGACCGGGTAAGATCAAAGGCTTTGACGGAAGTAAGCTGCGATTGTCCTCATCGCAAGGGGTCGCAGCTAGATGGCCATAAGCTGCCGGAGGCCGCCATTAGATTAGCTAAGTAGCTTGCGGCTACGTTTTTCCAAAACGTAGCATTAGAATGAGGCCCAGTATATAGTAATTTAGGCACGCTGACCTTCACGCACTGCAGAACAGCTCACCGACATCAGGGTGCCGAGCACTGCTCCCTGATGACGTTCTGCGCTCCGTTCTGCATCCCATCTGCCACAGGGTCCCCCATCTCCTATTTACTGGACCTGTATGTATGTAGTGATAAACATGCAATGCAACATGCTCCTAGTGACACATGCACACAGTGACATTACATACAATATGCTCCTAGTGACACATGCCAGTCCCACATGGCACACTGTCAGCCCCTTATCTTAGCCTTGGCAGCCTCCAACAAGCAAGTCCAGTAAATGTGAGATGGGGTAGATGGGATGCAGGCTGGAGCGCAGAGCGTCATCAGATCGCTCTGGTCTCCAACGGGCGGAAGTCGTGCCACCAGTAATTTATGCTGAATTTATTTATGCAATCCTAAGAAGTGGCTTTAGTTTGATTTTATAAGTGTTTTTAATCTCTTTGTGCAAGGACAATCCTGTTATTTTCCACTATAATATGAGGATTACCTTAAAGTTAGCATTTATAGTTTTACTTCTAACACTCCCTGTAGTATTTAAATTGCATTAAGGATACCATGTGGTAAGCTTTCTGCTCATAGGAGTTTACATTGGATTGAACATTGTATCCAGCATTGAGAGCTGATATTTTGAAATTGGCAATGCTGTGTTGAGAACTGCATAACTGCTATATTGCAAATTAGTGAAAATGAATTTTGTAAACATAGGTGCTACCTGATATTCCAATATTGGTTTAGAGAAATACAAAGTTTTAATTGCGGCGTTACAATCTTGCTAATAAAATTTATTTTTTGCTAATGTTTAACTGAAATAAATGGTTGTTAATGCACCAGGAAGTTAAATATAACGTAAGAACATATTCTTTAAATTTACCCTAGTTTGAACCTGTATTGGTGATTATTTTAGCTTTAAGAATTTGAATTCTGTGAGCACTATATGCCATATATGTTTGGCCAGATTATAACATCTATAATATGTTGTTTCTCTGGCTGAAGTAGATCATGCAGTATTGAAATTCAGCCTTTTTGTAGTCCTTTATGTGCTCGGATGTAGTCCTTTTCACTGTATGCATACATAGATAAGCTGTCACATGTCAGTTGGACCAGCTCATGCAGTTCATCTAATGCAGGGGCAAGTTGTCTCTCTTTATCCATGAAAGTAATGAGGCCCCATAGTGCATTCTTCTTTTATCTTCCCTCCAAAAAGATTTGTGACTAAATCCCTAGCCTCCTGTTCTTCTTTCCTACTTGCACTTTAATTCCCAGACTACCCGAGGACCCCCGTGGGGTTGTAAAAAACTATTTGGATTAAGATGCAGAAAACTTTTTGAAACTAAATCTTAAGGAGAAACAAAATCTGTCCCAAACACTGTTGAAATTGTAAGCTATATAAATACAATTAATAGCAAAAAATAGGGTATTTTGAGACTTGCATATTGATTGTGTTGATGCCAGTATATGCACACACCAATGCATATGACCTTTCATTGCCCAAACATTGAAAGATACTTTCTTGTTCATCTTTTTGGTTAAACCCTATTGCTTGTCAAATTTTCTTTTGCTTTCTCTTCCTTCCTTCCATAATGTCTATAGTAAACAGATCCCCTTCTCGCTGTAGTGGCTTGAATCGTTCTGAATCTCCTAACCGAGAACGTAATGACTATGGGGGCAGCATGAACCAGTTAAGCAACAGCAACAATAATCTCTACATACCGGATTACTCTGTGCATATCCTCTGTGATGTGCAGTTCATTAAGGTAACTGGTAGGATTGATATATTCCCGCATTACGGTACTTAACACGTGCAAAAGCTGAAATACTAGTTTATAAAAAAATCTCCTTTAGCAGTCAATCTTCAGTCATTTGTTGTCTTAAATTAATATGATTAACATGTTGTCTTCTCTATTTCTGGGTATAACCTGAATAGATTAATTATAGATAACGGGATTAAAATTGAAAGCATACCCTTTCATGTTAAATTTGGATAAAACTTGTTTGTAAGGAGATATATTTTTACCTTCCATTTTATTTTGTACACTAAGTGCTAAACTGCCACTTCAACTGTATCCAAGTAATAATATTTAAAGACACACTCACCGTTCTTTCTCTCAACATTATTATATTCTACATTCTCAGATGGTATACATTTGTGAATTTGATTATATTTACTCTGAGAAGTATTATGTAAAGTATTTATGTTTTCACTATTCTCAAATATTACTGCTTTGCTATTCCAGTATATCATTTTTTTTACAGTCTAAGATTTCTACATAGACTTCTTGTTCTTGAAAGTATGATTTCAAGTAGTATGGCCTACAAATTGAACTGACAGGAATTGTTGGAAACATTTTATGAATAACAACATGGCAAATAAAAACTAAATATATTTTTCTATAGATTACTCGTCAGCAGTATCAAAATGCACTAACTGCCAGTCGAATGGACACATCTCCACAATCTCCAGAAATTGAAGTCTTCAGTGATGCTGATTCTACAAAAGTGACAAAATACCACAGAAGCTCAGAGTCTCCAAGAGATGATACAGCTACCACTTTAGTAAATGAGCGATACAGCAATTTTGGTAACATAACTAAAATGAATGGGAATAGCAAAGTGTTTATCTTTATTTACTTTATTAGTAATGTAGTAGATTTATACACATTCATCTAGCCTTTAAGTGGTTTTTCATGTTGAAAGTATGTTTTTGTTTTGGTTTTTATTCTATATCTTCTACCTCAAATGTTAATATATACATTTTTTTTACAATAGGTAGCAAATCAGATGGGCTGAAAAGTCCAAATGACTCTGTATTCCTGCATATGGATGATATCCCTCGTATAAGGGAGGAACTTGCTGACAATGAAAGCTTTTCCAAAAGTAAGTTTAGAGTCCTTGTGATATTTTTATATAACGTGTATAATTCAGGGATTCAAAATATACAGGTCACCTGTGTTATTAGACCTATCTCTGCTTTCTTTGGCTTTGCCTGAATTCAGGAAAAAAAAAGGTCAATACAGAAGAGAAGTAAATCTAAGTAATTGTTTGAGGCAGCTATCTCTGTGCAGCGTGATATCTTATCTGCAGCTTAATGCTATGCGATGTTCATCCTGCACTTTTTACTCTCACTCTGTGTGGTCACGCTTTCAGTAAAGTTAGATTAATATGGAGGGCTAATATATCATTTAACAGGATTTCAATGTTCGTGTCACAACAGGGCTTTTGAACAGAGACAACCTATCAGGGAGAAATTAGGATTACCCCTTATATCCGTTGTGTAACCTGCTGTCAAATTTATTCAGTTTAATCATGACTGTTTGTTTGGTTTCTTTGAAAAGAGAGCAATAAGAAAAATCTCTGAAACAATAAAAGAGTATCTATGCAGTCATATAGAAAAAGCTTGATATTAAACTCTTACATAAGCACTTTCTATTTAACAATCGCATATTATATGTTGAAAATAAGCCGGTCATCAAACTTTTGTTTCTAGGGTAATAGGGGACTCCAGACGTGGACCCCTTGCTCACTGTGCCTTAGGGAGTTCAGCTGCACCTCACTGATGAGGCCCATAAAGGCCGAAACATGTCTGGGGTTTGCTGTTTCTCCTGTTCAGGGTAGAATTGCCTGGTATTTTGGGTCTGGGTCACTCTTTTGAGTGTGACCGGACTGATATACTACAGGATATTTCTCCCTGTGAAGGGCACAAGTGAGCTAAAAGAGGTTGCTCTCAGAGTGGCTTATGTCTATAGAACAAACCTATTAAGGTTGGTTCGTTCTCTGATGAGCACCTCTGACTTTGTTGTTTTGTATAAATAAAGATCCATAAAAAAATTCCTCATTTTTAAAAATGTCAAATTGTACTGAAACCAAACATTTCAGCTTCCTATTCTAATCTGTCTTTTTTAACTGCAATTAGCATTTATGCTTGATTTATGGTCCTGCAATAACTGCAAAGTTTGAGGAAGAAAGGTGTGCATGTGTCTCTGTGAGAGATCGCAAGGGAAATTAACTGCCGCTGGGAGAAGTAATCTACTGGGGCTGGGAGACATCACAGGAGCAATTCGCTGAGTGAGGTGATGGGGCAATTCATTGTGGCTGGGGGAAGTTTCACCTGGGATGTAGATAAAACAATCAGTGAATGAAGGGACACAGACCTTGCTCTGGGTATTACAGAAATCTAAAGGAAAGCTGCAGCTCAATTCACAGACCAAAAAGATACAATGTATTATGTATGCTAATTTTTGCTAGGATTTTCAGGGAGTGTCAACATTGATAGAAAATAGTTTGCAAATGCAAGAAATTCAGCAAACTTTAGGGTAACTGTTTAAATGTTTGTTTTGGTATTTTTTTTTATGCCTACTAATTTCCCTCTATTAGATGCATTCATAATCCAGCTCACTTGCATATACCTTTTATAAACTAACAGAGGGCTTCCCTGTTTAATCATGATTGGCTTGTTTGAGCTACTTATAAGGGTAAATTCATATAGTCTGTATTTTTTAGTTTCTCAATATTTTGCCCATTATAAAGTTATATTTCTCAAAATAGCATAATATAAGTTTGTGGCTACAATGGATCTTTTACCATTTGAGAGCCAGCATATGTTTGAAATATTTGGCCAAGCTTAGCAAACAGGGCAACTTATGTGCTGTAGGGGGAGGTTAAACTAATTGTTGGAGTGTACCCAATAAGACATCCAGCAGGGATTTATTTACTGGTGATTCAGTGGAGGAAGGCAGTGGCTATGTTTCCTGGTGGGTCATATGATGTCAGCGTTTGAGAGCTAAGAATGTAAAGGGATATGAATACGATCTGGTGGTGCCCAGCCATATAACTGGCAACCACACCTCGTTATGATTTACTTTTAGTTTTCTTTTTCATTACAATTTCTCTATGGAAAGAGTGATACAGCTGCACTGTCAGTTATACATTGTCATACAATCATGTTGATTTTACATAGTTGTAAACATGGTGACCTAAAGAAAGCATATAGTCCTAAAAAAGGGTTGGAGGTAGTACAGAAGGGGAAAGAAAGGAAGAGGAAGGAAAGTTTAATGTGTAGTTGAGAGGGTTGTTTCCTGTCCGATTGAGACTTGCAACAGGAGCAAGTTACACAATTTATTAGTTCAACCAAGATGTCCACTTTTTAAGGTAACAGTACTAGTGATTCTTTAGCATGTAGGTCGGGTTTTCCAGCAAGGCGGTTTCCTCTTTTTTTTTTTTTAAATATTTAGGGCCACAACAGACATGGTGATTTTCATGTTTTAAGCCTTTTTGGACTTCGATGCCAAATATGGTAGATACAGGCTTTTTCCCAGCAGAGATTATATATATATATATATATAATATATATATATATATATATATATATATATACCGTATTTTTCGCCCTATAAGACGCACCGGCAGATAAGACGCACCTAGTTTTTAGAGGAGGAAAACAAGAAGAAAAAAAATCTGAATCAAACACAAATACACTTTACACACAGATACACACCTACATTACACACAAATATATATATATATATATATTATATATATAGATACACATACATACATATACATACACACATAAATATACATACACATACATACATAATACACCACATACACACACATACATACACACATACATACACACACACACATACACATACATACCATATACTGCAGCATTTGGGAGCCATTGACCCTCCCTGACCCTCCTGATCCTCCCTGACCCTCCTGATCCTCCCTGACCCTCCTGATCCTCCCTGACCCTCCTGATCCTCCCTGACCGTCCTGATCCTCCCTGTACCCCCCCTGATCCTCACCTTTATAGAGACACATACATACATATACATACACACATAAATATACATACACATACATACATATATACACACACACACACACATACATACACACATACATACACACACACACACACATCCATATAATGCAGCATTTGGGAGCCCCTTGACCCTCCCTGACCCTCCTATCCTCCCTGACCCCCCTGATCCCCTGATCCTCACCTTCCTTCTGATCTCTGCCATCTTGATCTCACCCCAGCGCTTCCTACCCAGCACTCCCGTGTACTGCAGCGTTGCGTGTGTGACGTCACTAGGACGCACCGGCGACGCGATGCTGGTAGGAAGCGCTGGGGTGAGATCAAGAGGACAGAGGCAGTCTGAAAAGGTATATTCGCCGTATAAGACGCACCAACTTTCCTCCCCCAGTTTTGGGGAAGAAAAAGTGCGTCTTATACGGCGAAAAATACGGTATATATATATATATATATATATATATATATATATATATATATATATTTTAAAAATGCCCAATAAACACAATTAGGGAATTGGTATTCCCAGTAGTAACATACGGATGTGAGAGCTGGACCATAAAGTCTGAGCGCCGTAGAATTGACGTCTTTGAATTGTGGTGTTGGAGAAGACTGCTTAGAGTCCCTTGGACTGCAAGAAGATCCAATAAATCAATACTTCAGGATATCAAGACAAACCGTTTACTAGAAGGTATGATTGTGAAGCTGAAGCTCAAATATTTTGGGCATATCATGAGACCGCAGGATTCCCTAGAAAAGACTCTGATGCTGGGATAGATTGAAGGCATAAGAAGAAGGGACGACAGAGGCGGAGATGGATAGATGAGGTCACTGAAGCAATGAACTTGATGGAGCTCAGAGGGGCAGTGACTGATAGATGTACCTGGTGTGCTGTGGTATATAGTCACGGAGAGTCGGACGCGACTAAACGTCTAAACAACAACAAGAGGCATTTTCCCAGCAGAGCTTAGATTTTTTTTTTACAAATGCCCAATAAACACAATTTGGGGAAGGGGTCAAGAATACCTGTCTGTCATACATTTTAAGATAGAAGTTTTTCCAGATTCTCTGGGTCACTGGACACAACACCATGTGTGATAATGTGTGCTCACTTTCCCACAGTCCTGAAAGCATTGTCCTGGGTAGTTGGGTATATACAGCCTTATTAAATTGCGATTCGGCCAATTGAATAGGGCTCTATTTAAGCACATAGCATTTTTTTTTACAGAAGTTTTTAGTTAGCGAAGACCTTGCTTTTGGATAGAAGTTCATTAACTAAAAACTTCTGTAAAAAAAACATGCTATGTGCTTAAATAGAGCCCTATTCAATTGGCCGAATGACAATTTATTAAGACTGATAATGTGTAGTCTATGCAGAATTAGATACATGCTATGCAATACTTTCAGGTTCAATTCTACTATAATGAAGCTACTTGTGCTGTGGCCAATATGTTTCAATCATTTATCCTAATCACTTTGTTTCGATTTCTACATTCTGTTCCTTTTCCCATTTTTGTTTGAATTTATCTAGTTTGTCTTATCTACAGCCACAGAACCTACGTCCTACGTAACTTGCAACCTCATTTTCAGGTTACTGGATTGCCTGAAACCTCAATTTAATGTGGCGCTATGTTTTTAAGTTTGGTAATGAGACCCCTCCTTTGTTTCTATGTGTATCCCTATTTGCCCTATTTTGTGAATTTCTCTATATATATTATTTGTATTTTTGTAGTGCATCTAACTCCTTGTGTTTAATCTGTGTTGGGAGGGTCTGAAACAGGTACACCATTTTAATTGTGACTATTCACCCAAGATATTGTAATCTATATGGGTCCCATCTATGTAGTATGGTAATTAGTCTGGTAATGGTAAAAGGATACTTTACCTGATATATTTCCTATACCCTGGCTGGGATGTTCACCCCCAGATATTTAATAAACTTAGGATGCCATTGGAAGTCAAAATTAATTTGTATTACTTTTAAGCATTGAAGGAGATTTTTAAAAGCAATGCAAACAAATCGGAAATCATTAATCGAAGTCCTGGCAGGTACGCAGATGTTATCAGAAGCTCAAGTAGGTTCGGTAATGTAGTTAGTGGTTTGGTGATGGTCATAATGACATCGTCGGCAAATAAATTGATTTTGTGTTGAGTCTGACCTACCACCAGGCGATTTAGATCCCTATGCTCCCAGATTGTAGCTGGCAGTGGTTTGATGGCTGTTGCAAAAATTGCAGGCAAAAAAGAGCATCCCTATCTAGTTCCCCTCTAAACGAGCATGTCATCTATGCAGGGATCAGGTAACTTGACTGAGGTTCTTGACTTGGTGTAAAGAGTTTGAGTAGCATATGGAAATGGACTGTTGATACCAGAGTGTTCCAACTTTTCAAATATGTAGGCTCATTCCAGGGAGTCAAACTCTGTCTCAACGTCTAAAGATAAAAGGATTTTCTAGCTTAGTGTATAAGGTTCAGGTTTCTGCAGTTTTATCCGGCGCCTCCTTCCCCAGGATGAACTCCACCTTATCCCATTGGACTAGTGATGGTAGAAAGATATTAAGTCTCTCAGACAATATCCTGCTTGAAGATTCAATATATCCTTTCCTGCTTTGGAGATCACTGTCACATCGCCATGTGTGATTTCTGGTGGTAATGTATTTTTATTTATTTATTTTCTTAAGTTCGTAGTCGTTCAAGGGGAGGTCTTCTTTGTTAACTGGCGGCAGTGTGTTTGTTTCACGCTAAAAATTATCTGATTGAGAGTTTTTTATTTTATTCACCTGACATTTTGATCCTTTTCTTCTTCATGTAGCATGGTGCCCAGTTGAGGCTTTTACTCTAGTAATAGCAAAGGAAAAATGCTGCTCTTATGCATACAGGCTTGTTTCCTCCACTATACCACCAGGGTTGTGATGATGTAAAGGCATGGAATAAGATAAACACAAGGGATTGCACCTCAAGTCAGATTATGTTACCAATAATATATAGATAGATGGTGCCCTGCAGAGCCGAGGAATCTCTGTATATAATGCACTCTTAGATATAGGTATGTGGTAATTGAGAGCTTATATTAGAGAGGCTAACTCCAGGGTCTGTACCTTTTTAAGAAAATACACATTTTTGATGGATTTTTTTGTTTGTTGTTGTTGGGGGAAAAATAGGCTTTAAAACATTTAATTGCAGGAAAGAATAGAGTAAATATTTTGGAGTAAGATATTTCAGACAGTTCTGAATTCTGTGGTTCATGTTCTTTCAGATAATATGCACTTTTATATAATTTGTTTGTTATGGGATAGTTTAACCTGAGGAGGTATGGGATGTGCATTTTTTTTGTCTAGCAAGCAGAGAAAATTATTTTGTGCTAGTAGAAAATAACTGCCCAAGTTTGACCCTGAATAAATCAGTGGCCATATATATTTGTACCAGTGTTCTTATGGTAAACAATGCATATTTTCTAAGTATAATTCTAATGACATGCTTGGTTTTGTTAATAGTAGATAAAATGAACAAAAAATATTTTTTTATTTATTGCATATGCAAAAAAATACCGTATTTATCGGCGTATAACACGCACCTCATTTTAAGAAGGAAATTTCAGGAAAAAAAATAATTTCAAATAAAGAACTTTGAAGCAAAATCCTCAACCTCCCTCCTCATCCACAACCTCCCTCCTCATCCTCCCTCCTCAACCTCCCTCCTCATTCTAAACCCACCTCCGCATTCTAACCCCCCCTCCTCATTCTAACCCCCCTCCTCAACCTAACCCCCCCTAAATACCTCCCCTCACTTACCTGCTTCTGCTCCGGCCTCCGCTCCGCTCCTTGACATGGCGCGCATGTGACGTCACATGCGCTCCACGTCATTAGCATATACCGGGTGCCGGCCACGGTATATGCTAATGACGTGGCACGCATGTGACGTCACATGCGCGCCATGTCAAGGAGCGGAGGCCGGAGTAGAAGCAGGTAAGTGAGGGGGAGGTATTTAGGGGGGTTTAGGATGCGGAGGAGGGGGAGGGAATATCGGCGTATAACACGCACCTATCATTTGCCCCCTATTTTCAGGGAGAAAAAGTGTGTGTTATACGCCGATAAATACGGTATTCTATCATAAGAAACTTGAACATATGCTGTAAAAACATTGTATAATATCAATATAGACATACAGAGACATGAATAATTCATAAAAAAATTTAGCAAAGCAAGAATGTTAAAAATACACCTCACCTCTTTGGGCCTAAGAAGATTCCAAACATCTGACATTCAAAGGGTGAAACTAGTTTCATACATGAGTAACTGATGCACATACATATATTAAAGAAAATGCTGGAACTCTATTTTTTTTAAAAGCATGCATTTAATCCATTGCGGACACTGTGCTATAACCATTGCGTTGGAAATGACTATTGCTTATTGAAGGTTCAGTGACCATGCTAGCACTAGAAATGCTATAATAGATACATTTATTAAACTGTTGTGGACTTTGTTGGACTGATATGCTTTGTGTGGAGATGTAGTGTTCTGAGAGACCTTGCCTATGGGCTGATTTGCCCTGACTAAGGGGTCAAAAAATAATAGAGGATACAAAATGCATTTAACCAGTTTATTTAGCTAAATGAATGCAAATCTTGATTAGGAGTAGGGGATCATAGATTTGTTACTGTAGCATGATGACATCATATCATCAAACACCTCGTAAGATGGAATTGGTATTTTTCTTAGAGGTGGTTGTTGCTGCGCTGATGAATGGCCAAAATATTTATGTGCTGGGTATCCGATCCTGGTTAACAGGATGTAAATATATAAGATGAATGTCTTGTATTGGAGTGGTTTAGGCTTGATTGATTGTCATTTATGGTGGAGTGGCCAAAAAAGGAACCCTTTGTTGAATACTCTTGACAGGATGCCATTGGTCATGAGTTGGGAAATAGTTGATGTGCATTTCATAAGCTGTCTTGGTTATGGTTAGCTTGAGCGAATAGAAGTCTGCTCTTTACTTAGGTCGGCGTTCACAGGGCTGCTGGAGTTATTTGGTGAGATCCCCAGGTTTAAGGCATCCAACAAATAAGAATATGGCTAGGTAGTTGCTTGAAAAGTGTTTCTTTGACTGTTAGTCTGGAATGGATTGGTTGGATCTTTTATTTTTTATTTTTTATTTTTTTTTATATATATATTTAAATAACCCTTTGAGAAATAGTTGGACCAGATAAGATGGCATAAATGATTGGTAACCATTATGGTTGATTGAAACGTAGTGGTGTAAAATGCCTGTGAAATATATTTTGATGGTTCAATGAGACATTTTAAGGCCATTACTACAGTAGGCATCACATTCAAACATTGCGTCTATAGAAGGGATACATTAAGATCATGCATGGTATTGGGAGCGACAGCTCATGCCATGATCGCGTTAGCTTCTGCCTCTTAGGTTATCAAGTGTTGACTAGTTGCTTCTTTCTCTGGAGGACTGGCTTGAAAATATTGTAAAATGTTCTGAAATAAAGGAAGAGTTGCTTGTAAGAGATGCTTTGATTTATGAAATCATGAATGAGGGAGAATTTGAGAAATTTGCACCAGATTATCATTTCTTTTGGTTGAGAGGGAGATTAAATATGTAGTCTGTAAACTGTTTGAGGTCATAGTGGAGGTGGCTGATGAATGATCTACTTTGGGGAATGATTGTGATGACAGATTTCAAGAATCCAAGAAGCTTTGTAGATTAGATTTGGTGTAACAGGAGAAATTAAAGATGAAAGAAACTTCTTCTTTATTATACTTTAGTAAAAACAGGTTCTTATCCCACCATACTCGAATGTTACTTCATATATAGGCCACTGTATTGAACATTGTGGGTACTCAATGTCATCTCAAGTGCTGCTCTCATTAGAATACAAGTTACACAGCCTGTGCACGTCTATCTAAATTAACCTTAATAGCCAAAGCAGTGTCATACAGTTGGACAAGATTATACCATATGAAGATCACAGAGGGCCAGCACATACAGTATAGCCAAATGCTCAGGACCAGACCACACACGTCCTCAGACGCAAACCTCGACGTACGTTTTGTCAACGTCGTGCTGACATCAGGGGGGCGGCGTACCTGCAGAGGAGACGTGTGTGCATTTAAATAGCCCTGATAGACCCTCCCTAATCAACATAGTGGCGATGTAATAACTAAGTCGGATGCCTATTCCAATAAATCTAAACCAGTGCCATTGCTCTTTGATTTTTACAATCGCCTAATACATTATTTATAACATATGGTATAACCAATTACCGGTTTAACTGCCGTTTTGCAGAGCAGCCACACACAACAAGCAATGTTATTATCAATACTCTCATTCCACAAAGGACACTAAGTATTTAATATAATTGGACAGGTATTACATTTAATATGTAAAGTGCAGTATGGTAATCATCACTGTTTAATGAATAGCTGAACTGCCATTTGACATATACAGCAGATATAGACATAGTTGTATGATTTACATACTTATTGTTCCTAAAAAACACCAAGTGAAATATGTACAAGAAAGAAATAAATGCATCCCACTATTACACAGCACTTCGTACACCCCCTTCAAAACTCTAAAGGGTAAATCATATGCTATAAAAAATGTTTGTCACTAAGACCTTTAATTAACCTTTTAATTATAAACCATCTTATGAATTGGTCAATGCATTGGGGGAATGGTAAACTGGGATTAAACCAGAGAGAAGACACTTAAATTGAATACAGCCTGAAGTGCCAATTATTGATAGCATTGTAAGGAAAGGATGGACACATCATCTTATATGCAAAGGAAGGCCTTAAAATAAAAGCCTCCATTTAGTCCAGTAGGGGATTGAGATTGTAACCCATAAATCCACTTACATTCACGCTGAAGGAGAATCTTATCATGGTCTCCTTTACGTTGGGTCAATGAAACCCCATCTACCGCTATGAATCTCAAGTCTATTATCACTTTGTTGTGACCGTGACGAACATGTCTAGATAGGGGAGTATCAGCGTCTTTTTGTGCACTATACAAGTGTTCCCATAGTCTTCAGCGGATCTGTCTTGTAGTTTCCCACATATGTCATCCTTTGACCCTGCAAGAAAATATATATTGCTCCTGTGTTGGAGCAATTACAGAAGCTAGTAATGGAATATTCATGTCCAGTTACTGGATGTGTCAGATTTAGATTATTTGCACTCCAAGCAACAGTGTAAAAGGAGATAAACAATTGCATCAATTTCAGGAATGTCAATTTAAGCTAAGGGAATTTTTAATTTTTTAATTTTTTTTTGAGGTTGATGCCTTGTTCTGGGGGCTAGCATTTTTTTTCTTTATTTGGAAATGGGGATATTAAGTGTGGAGAACATGTTTAAAGCTTTAATCATCATGGTAGTGTACAGCTCCTGGGCAACGGTAATTGTAGAGATTTCTGCAAGTCCATTAAATATCTTAGGACTACTTCTGGAAACAAATGACAGGTTTTTATCCCATTGGATACTTTGTAGATTCAATAAACTTGGATGAATCAAAGTTTGAATGCGTCGCTAATATATGTCTTGGTGATCTAGATATGGGAAGAAATACTGAATAATTTGGATTCTGTCTCCTATGGTGGTATATTTTAAGTAAACTTCTATGGGTATAAGAGAGCTGATGCTTAGAGTTGGGGAGCTGTGGGAGGCTGAAAGGGGTAATGATTATTTGCTTACTTGAAATTTTCCTTATGAAAATGCAGATAGGGTTAATCTTCCAGGTAGAAAAAGGCAGCATTGGGAGGGGACCTGTGAGGAAGCTTTTATGCTCCTCTTACTAAATGTTTTTGGAAACTAGTTCTGGTTTGTGCTTGGGTGATAATAGGTTGATGCAAGAGTAAGACATTTATACAGACAGAAAGAGTGCACATTTATCAACTAGTGGGCAACTATATGCTAGTTGTATAGTGGGTATATATCATATTAGAGTGAGATTCATATAAGGTCTGATTACATTAAAATTTAACCTTTTATTAGTTACTCTATAAAAGCAAAACTTTATAAAAAAAAGTTGCATAAAATTGATACACAATCAGTCTTCATAGTCTGTGTTTATATGAGACTATTGGCTACCTATAGGTATGCGATTAGCTTATGAAAGTTCATAACTGGTCTATAAATTGCCATAATCTACATTCTCCACTTCATATAATATTCATACCTCCTTGATCAAATGGCTGGCTTGCAGGTAAATTATTCTGAGCTAAATAGTATTATCCCATCTGATATATGCTGGTAGGATCCGTGTTGTGTTGCTCCTAGATAAGCCAGATTGACTAGGCTGCACAAGGCATATAGATGAAAGGGACTAGGGAATCCTGTTAATCTGCCTATAATACAAAAAAACTAATGCTGTGTAGCGGTTTTCCCTGCTATTTATCTTCTTATTGTGGAAATGGTCAGAACCACTGCACTGAATAGCATTACTCTAGTTACCTGTTATTAAATATATTTGTGCTGAGTATAGCGGTTATCCCTGCCTATTGAAAGGTATTGGTACCCACTATTTATCCTCTTACTGTTGGATTAAACAAACTCACTGCACTGTACTGAGCTCACAAATAATCAGAGACTCATTACATTAGAGTGGTCGCGGCTGTGCCACAGTCTCCTGTTGCACCCACTGTGACGTCATCAATAGGTGCCTGGTGTGCATGTTTCTCGTTCCATTCACTTCTACCAAGGCTAAGAAGGACCATGCCATTGTAAGGCTTAAATAGGCATGTCAATTTAATTAGAGCTAGTTTAACGCCTTAGATTCCGGATTTAGTGACTTAAAATAGGAAGGAGATATTGGATAGGGTTAAAGTGCTGCATAACAGAACTTTCATTTTATTGAATGTTAAACCACTTATAACATATAGATATAATAAACTGATTATGTGAAAAAGTATGTATACCAGATTAGGTAGCTATGTGGCTCAGGTATATAGATGGCCTCTTGATCTTGTGGGAGGGGAGCAAAGAGGAATTTGAAATGTATTTTTTAAAGTCTAAATCAAAATTATCTTAACATTAAACTGACCCACCACATAGACTTGTACAAAATAGATATCATGGATATCACCATTGTGAAATAGGTCTGTGCAAATTATGCCGTTATCCTATTTCGTAAATCAACTGCCACTAATACTACCCTACATCCTACTAGCTCACACCATCCATCAAACAAAAGGGCTATCCCTGTGGGGGAATTTCTAAGAACACCAAGGAACTGTTCCACCATATAAACTTTCAAACAACGCTTGATGAGTTAGAGACTAATTAATAGAGGATACAGTAAGACCTACAGTGGATATAAAAAGTCTATACACCCCTGTTAAAATGAGACAAAGATAAATCATTTCAGAATTTTTTCCACCTTTTTAATGTGACATATAGACTGTACAACTCAATTGAAAAACAAACTGAAATATTTTAGGTTGAGGGAAGAAAAAATATAAAAAAAATAATATGGTTGCATAAGTATGCACATCCTTAAACTAATACTTTGTTGAAGCACCTTTTGATTTTATTACAGCACTCAGTTGTTTTGGCTATGAGTCTATCAGCATGGCACATTTTGACATGGCAAGATTTGTCCACTCTTCTTTGCAAAAAACACTTTTTAAATCTGTCAGATTGCGAGGGCATCTCCTGTACACAGCCCTCTTCCGATCACCCCACAGATTTTCAATCGGATTCAGGTCTGGGCTCTGGCTGGGCCATTCCAAAACTTTAATCTTCTTCTGGTGAAGCCATTCCTTTGTTGATTTGGATGTATGCTTTGGGTCGTTGTCATGCTGAAAGATGAAGTTCCTCTTCATGTTCAGCTTTCTAGCAGAAGCCTGAAGGTTTTGTGCTAATATTGACTGGCATTTGGAACTGTTAATAATTCCCTCTATCTTAACTAAGGCCCCAGTTCCAGCTGAAGTAAAACAGTCCCAAAGCATGATGCTGCCACCACCATGCTTCACTGTGGGTATGGTGTTCTTTTGGTGATGTGCAGTGTTGTTTTTGCGCCAAACATATCTTTTGGAATTATGGCCAAAAAGTTCAACCTTGGTTTCATCAGACGATAACACCTTTTCCCACTTGCTTTTGGGAGACTTCAGATGTGTTTTTGCAAAATGTAGCCTGGCTTGGATGTTTTTCTTCGTAAGAAAAGGCTTTCGTCTTGCCACTCTACCCCATAGCTCAGACATTTGAAGAATACGGGAGATTGTTGTCACATGTACCACACAGCCAGTACTTGCCGGATATTCCTGCAGCTCCTTTAATGTTGCTGTAGGCCTCTTGGTAGCCTCCCAGACCAGTTTTTTTCTCGTCTTTTCATCAATTTTGGAGGGAGCTCCGGTTCTTGGTAATGTCACTGTTGTGCCATATTTTCTCCATTTGATGATGTCTTCACTGTGTTCCATGGTATATCTAATGGAAATTCTTTTGTACCCTTCTCCTGACTGATACCTTTTAACAATGAAATCCCTCTGATGCTTTGGAAGATCTCTGTGGACCATGGCTTTTGCTGTGGGATGCAACTAAGAACATTTCAGGAAAGACCAACTAGAGCAGCTGAACCTTGTTTGGGGTTAATCAGAGGCACTTTAAATGATGGCAGGTGTATGCTGACTCCTATTTAACACGATTTAGAATGGGATTGCTTAATTCTGAACACAGCTACATCCCCAGTTATAAGAGGGTGTGCAGACTTATGTAACCACATTATTTTTCCTTTTCTTTTTTTTTTTTTTTTTTCCCTCCACCTAAAAGATATTTTTTTTTTTTTTTTTTCAATTGAATTGTACAGTTTACAGGTCACATTAAAGGTGGAAAAAGTTCGGAAATGATTTATCTTTGTCTAATTTTTTTACAGCACAGAAACCTGACATTTTAACAGGGGTGTGTAGACTTTTTATATCCACTGTACATAAAGAGAGCATATAATTGAGCGTTGCACACGGGCATAGAATCTCTATTAACCCCCAAAACCAGAAATGGTGACAAGGAAGCAGTGAGATTTGTGGGAACCTTTTTTTGAAATAAAAAAACATACTTAATAAGTATACACATGTTTTGAAATCTGATCCACTAAGTACATATATTGATGACCGTATTAATATAAGTTGGCGTAGATCACGCCCTCTTAAAGACTGCACGGTTAGGAGGAACTTCTCCAAAACTAAAAAAGAAGTACATTACCTAAAAGGTACATTCAAATGTGGCCATTGTACATTTTGTAAGTATATGACAAAAGGAGAATCGACTACAGATAGAACAGGAGCAATACATAAGGCACGCAAATTCTATAATTGTAGTTCAAATGGGGTTATCTTCTGCCTGGAATGTCCATGCCAAAAGAGATACACTTTGGCATGACAAGCAGAGAGATCAGAAGAAGATTGGGGAGCACCTTGGTAACATCAGAAATGCCCCCAAAAATCTTGACAATGGTAAAACCCTCACTACTGTAGCTCAAAATTTTCTAAGATATCACAACTCTAATCCAGATATTAAATGCTGGATTCTACAGAGGATCAAATTGGGTATCAGAAGAGGAGATCTTGAACGGGAACTACTTAAGGCTGAGAGTGGGTGGATCACCTTGCTGAATACCATAATTCCTGAAGGATTAAATGAAAATATTAACTTCACCATATTTTTATAAACATGTATGTTAAGGGGAATGTGACACCAGACCTCATAATTTGTGAATAGTATCTTCCCTCTCAACATAATAGACTTGTCAGAACTCAGATATGTCCTTACTTGGTATACATACTTTTTTCACATCTGTTTATTTGATACAACAAGCCTGTTTTTGCTCTGCAATTTACACTCCGATATCTATATGATTTAAGTGGTTTAACATTCAGCAAAATGAAAGTTGTGTTAAGGAGCACTTTAACCCTATTCAATAACTCCTTCCTATTTTTTTTTTTTTTTTTTTAAGGACAAGCAATTAACTTTGTAGTGATGCAGATTAACAAACACAAAAATGAATGACCATAATTATGAATCAAATAGAATACATGCATTTTGGTATTGCTGTACATTGTATATTCCCGTTTCAAATCACAATATTGTCATAATAAACAATGTTTCCAAACATTTTTTGTGATAATGTTATCCTTTTTGGCTTTATGATTTTAACAATTTTAGTATACAAGCTGTGATATCGGAGAACAACTTCATGTGCAATCTCCTTAGGTAAAAGAGTTAAAATTTGCTAAAGCTATAAATGAACTCAAAAACAAAGCAAGTGGGAGTAGGGGTTATGTCTGTTCGTCCGGTCTCCCCGTATCTACCAAGCACCCACGTAGGGGGTGGTTCAAGCTTGCTTTACAAACCTGGTTCCATCTCCAGCACTCTGTCCGGCCAGCTCCCAACTCCACCTCTTGCCATACCCAAGCAGATTTCCTCCTAAGGCTTATTTAATCAGAGCGTCCCAGAGACACAACCTGATGAGGAGATCCAGGATTCCAATACACTTAAGAACACTGAAAATAAGTTGAGAAGTATGTGGGTCATCCTTTTATTTAAGTAATATATAATTGATTTTATTAATCACTTTTTGAAATTTGATATTGCTATCTTTCCAAGACCTGGCTATAACTGTCTTGGTTGCTAGCATAATTAACTGTGCTTGTTTATTAACTTTAGCATCCAGACTTACAAATCTCACACCTTGCAAGCAAGAGTCTACAGCTGGTGTCAGAGAGGTCTGGAGCAGCCCTGAAATACATTTCATGGTTCTAAGCCAAACTTTCCAGACTTTGGGACATAGCCACCACGTGTGCATAAAGTCTCTTACTTAAAGTCTTCTTACATAAATCTTGTGCTTGGCACCCCCTAAAACAGGTCTGCCTTTTGCAGGACATATTTCATATATGCCCTGTGTATTATTTTTTTTAATAAGTTTGTACGTTGATGACTACTTTTTAAAGACACAGTAGAAATACTGCCATCCTATTTAAAGGATACACTAGACGTCTTGAGGAAACTAGATGACCTCTATGTGCCTCCAGATGCCTTATTAGCATCTATTGACATAGAACAACTATACTCCAGTATTCCACATGATTCTGGTCTGAGGGACGTTGAGTACTACTAGAGTATGAAGGGTAATCATCTGTCTTCCATTAATTATTTTATTACTACGCTATTAAAATGAATCTTGATGAGAATTTTTTTTCTCCTTGACAAAAGGTGGTACCATCAGATACGTGGTACAGCCATGGGTACGTCGTGTGCACCGAACTACGCAAATTTATACCTGGGATAATGGAAGGAAAATTGTGTCTTCTCTGAGCGTAAGGAAATCTTTTCAGAGAAGATTTTGCTCTGGCACAGGTTTATTGATTACATCCTTGTAGTATGGGTGGGAACACCATAAAAATTTGAAAACCTATGGGAAGTATAAACATCAATACCATGGGACTAAAATTCACATACAATATCAGTGGACAAAAGATAGTCCACTGGACTTTAAAAAATAAGCAGATGATTTATGACTTCGGTTTAAAAACCATGGATACCTGAACCGCGTCCTAAAAAGAGTATAGGAGGGCATTTGGAATCTGACCGGGCAGAACTTCTGTATGGGCAAAAAGAAAAACCAACAGATCAAAATGTGAGATGCATTATGTCCTATGGAAGTAATTGGAGGCAAGTAAACGAGGTGCTAAGAAAGCACTGGAACATTTTGTTGAGTGACTCCACATTGAAGAAACACTTACCTTTAGAACCCTCTATAACATACCATAGAACGAACATAAGACATGTTGGTGAAAAGCTTCTTCCAGCCTCCTTCAAATTCTGGGACATGGTGAAGACAAACAACTGGATTATTTCACTGTGGACGCTGTAAGGCGTGTAAATATATACAACCCAGTAAGGAATTTGTACATCCAGGAACATCTAATAGGTTTGCATTAAGGACTTTTATCAACTGTTCATCAACACATGTAGTGTATGTTATGAAGTGCACATGCCCGAAATTATATGTGGGCAAAACCATATGCCAGCTACGAAGGAGAATCATGGAGCATACATACTCAGTGGTGAATGACTTGATACACCAGTATCTCGACATATAAAGCTCTGTCATGGGAACAAACCAGAATCTATAAGATTTCAAGTGATTGATAAGATATCAGCAGGTCCAAGAGGTGGAGACCTTAATAAACAACTATTGCAAAGAGAACGTAAATGCATTTTTCGTTTAAATACAAATTACCCTGAGGGTTTAAATTTTGGGTTTTTCTTATGCCCCCTTCCTGTGAAAGAATATAAAAAGATATGAGAAACATTGTTGGTGATAAATTTATGGACTTATAATAGTAACAAAACTAACCCCCAGCATTACAGATCATAGAAAGGGCAATCTCCTAGTGGAAAAATACACGACTCCTGGACACCTATTAGGGGATGCTCAGGATAGTCGGACGATTATTATTAATGATCGGAATAACAACATTGTGGGGTATTTCTGAAGTCCATCAGTAACATCTGGTCCATGCTCACCTCAGTTTGGTTTTGACTAATAAAAATAAAAATTTGTTTTAGGTGTAAACTCTTGATATATTTTATTAAATCACTCGTACTGGAGATTTCGGGACTTTATTACCCACAACTGAATGGGGTTATACCTCCGTATTTAACAAAAAGAACCAATAAAACAGTTCGCTTACATGGGTACACTGAATGAATAGGAATTTTATAGTTAGTTGTAGACCCAAATAAAGGGCGTACTATTAATCATGAATAATAAAAATGCCATCTAGATAAATAATATAGAACAATGGTTGTTGTAACGGCTACCCCGGTAGTGAGAGGGTATCCGCCGTTGAAAACGTCCTTTTCCCTGGCAAGCTACTGTGTAAAAGGGAAGTTTGTATCAACCATCAGAGAAAAACTTTAATACTGAACTCAGCATGACAGTTACATATCATCAAAACATTCCAACCAGTTAAAAGGCCAGTGTAGTAATAAATGTTCCCAGGCAAAGGTAAGCTTCTGTTACACTGCTCCCCCTTTGTGGAACACTCCGGCAGACCCGGATTGATCCTTATCGGGTCAACTTGGGGCTGTCCGGTCTGCTGTTAAGGTAAAAGTTCTGTTTGCCTGGACAATCTGTCTGCGTTCGCATTGAACCGGCCAGGGCGATATTGAATGGAAAAGTTATACGGTTGTAGGGCCAAGCTCCATCTCAGTAATCGTCCATTGTCCCCAGCCACTCTGTTCAGCCATACTAGGGGGTTGTGGTCTGTGATCAGGGTGAATGGGGTGAGCTTCTTTAGAGCCCAGACCAGGGCTAGACACTCTTTTTCCACTGTCGCATAACTCACTTCCCTGGGCAATAGTTTTCGACTCAGGTATGCGACAGGGCCCCCCCCCCCCCCCATCTTCTCCGACCTGGCTTAGCAGACCATACATGTACACATCTGTGTGGACAACAAATCTTTTGTTAGGGATGGGGGCAAACAAAACAGGTGCGTTGATCAAGGCTTGTTTCAGGGTTTGGAATGCTGTTTCACAGGCGGGAGACCACAGGACTATCCTAGGTAAATTTTTCTTTGTTAAATCTGTCAGGGGTTTGGCGATGGCACTGTAGTCAGGGATAAATTTCCTGTAGTACCCTGCTGTCCCTAAGAATGCTAACACTTGAGTCTTAGTGTGGGGTGTGGGCCAATTGGCTACGGCCTCTACCTTAGCGGGTTCTGGTCGTTGTTTCCCACACCCCACTCTGTGTCCCAAGTACTGGACTTCAGCCATACCGAAATTACATTTCTCTGGTTTCAGGGTTAGGCCGGCGGCCCTAATCTGATCCAGCACAGCCTCTACGTGTCTCAGGTGCTCCCCCCCCCAAGTCTCACTATAGATCGCAATGTCATCCAGGTACGCACAAGCGAAATCCTGGAAGCCATCAAGGAGGGCGGTCCACTAAGCACGGAAATGTAGCTGGGGCGTTCTTCATCCCGAAGGTACAAGCCAAACGACACACAGAACCGGGTCGTTCCGTCCTTTTGGGGACTAGGACGACTGGGGATGCCCAGGGGCTGTCGGATGGCTCTATAACTCCTAGTTTTAACATCTCCTGAATCTCTTTTCTCATCTCTTCTTTTACGGCTTCGGGGATTCTATAGGTAGTCTGTCTGAGAGGGGTTTGTCCTGGGGTTCCAACATAATGGGTCGCTAAGGATGTGTAACCGGGCTTCCGGAGAAAACGTCAATCCTTTATTAGCTAATAATTGTTGGAGTTGCTCCCTTTCTGTGGGAGTTAATCGCTCCCCTAGCTGCACTGTATTAAGCCGAGTTTTAGGCTTGGCATCGGCTAACAGATCTGGGATGGGGAGGTTGTCAGGGTCTTCAGTGGCCGGGATACATATGGCTGCTATATCTTCGGGCCTTTCCTGGTACTCTTTTAATAAGTTTTTATGAAAGGACTTCTGTATCCTTTTGTCCTTGCTACTGGCTATTATATTGGTGGTGTCACAGACCTGTGCCACCACCTTGTAAGGGCCCTGCCAGGAGGTCTGTAGTTTATTTCCTTTAACAGGTCTAAGCACCAGGACTTTCTGACCTACTTGGAATGTTCTCAACCTAGCGTCCCGATCGTACCAATGTTTTTGACGGCCTTGTGCTGCCTGGAGGTTTTCTCGGGCCATCCTGGCTAGGTGCCCCATGCGGTCCCGCATCTCCAGCACATAAGGTACGATAGGGACCCCCGCATGCTCCATCTCTCCCTCCCAGTGCTCCCGGATGAGGTCGAGGGGGCCTCGTACCCGCCGTCCATAGAGCAACTCGAAGGGGGAGAACCCTGTGGATTCCTGCGGCACCCCTCGATATGCGAACAAGAGGTGCAGCAAAAATCGCTCCCAGTCTCTGTATTCCGCTGCAAAGGTCCGTAGCAATTGCTTTAGGGTACCACTAAAGCATTCACAGAGACCGTTAGTTTGAGGATGGTATGGTGAACAAAGCAGGGTTTTGATAGGATTTCCTGAGGAAATCCCACTCTGGTGAATATCCCGACTAGCGCACTGGCGACCGTGTCAGCCTGGATATTCGTCAGAGCGACAGCTTCTGGGTAGCGAGTAGCATAGTCCACTACTGTAAGAATATACTTCTTACCCGAAGGGATAGGGTTAGGTAGGGGTCCTACGAGGTCGACTGCCACCCTGCTATATGGTTCCTTGATCACGGGCATAGGTGACAGTCAGGCTTTAGGGTGATCCCCCCTCTTTCCTACTCGTTGGCATACATCACAAGTGCTGCAGTAACGCAGCACATCCCTCGAGATCCCTGGCCAAAAGAAGATCTGGGTGATCCTGTAGGTGGTGCGGTTACCCCCTAGATGCCCTGCCAACGGAATGTCGTGGCCAATTCGGAGAAGTTCCAACCGGTACTTTCTGGGTACTACGAGTTGGCGCTTCTGCGAAGGGACACAGCCTCTCTTTCTGCCTTCGGTCAATCTATATAACCTGTCCCCCTCCCATATAAAACGTTCCCGCTCATCCCCTCTACTGTCGGCTAATTCTCGGTACTTTTGGAGGGTGGGGTCCTGTCTAGTTTCCCTCCCAAACTCTTCGGGGGTGTCCCACGCTATGGGTCTCTCCGTGGCGTTAGTGCCAAGTGTCTGCTTGTGGCTTACCTGGGTCTCCGGACCTGTTGTAGGATCGTCCTTGGTACGGGTCTGTGAGCGGGTGGTCACGGGACAAGCAGCAGCAGCAGCAGTCGTGGGTAAAAAAAACTGAGGCTAGAGGGCCAATGTCGTTGCCCAGCACGACCTCAGCAGGTAAATTTTCCATGATGCCTACTGTGGTCTTTCCCGACCCGACTCCCCAATCCAAGTGTACCCGGGCAGTGGGTACGCGAAAAACAGCCCACCCTGCGACACAAACAGCAACGGTACGATTAGATACATGTTCTGGTTTCACAAGATGTTTCTGCACCAAATTGATGGTAGTGCCAGTGTCTCTTAAGCCTTGTGCTATCTGTCCATTTACACGCACCTCTTGGCGGTGATGCTGGCGGTTATCCGGGGAGGCAGCCTGTACGGGGTTGGCCTCATACAAGATTCCCAAACACTCCTCAGGGCTCCCTTTGATTTCCAGGCAGTGAGCAGCAGAGGGACGTGATGGCGGGGTCTCTGTGTGGGGTGTTGTGCGCCTCCATTCGTTATTGGCTGATCTCAAAGGGCAATATGCCCTGTGTTGCTGCAGTGATGACATGTCACTTTGTAAGATTCCTGGGGCTGGTTGTAAGACCCCTGAGGGCGTGGAGGTCCTTGGGGTACTGGAGCCCGAAATTCTGTGCGTGCAGCGTAGGTTGGGGTGCGTGCCTCTGTTCTAGGTGCTGGTCGTGTGGTACCTTGGCTCACCTTCCATGTTTCTGCATATTCATCTGCTAGTCGCGCTGCCTCAGTTAAGTTGGCAGGGCGGCGATCTCTCACCCAGTCCTGTATATCCGCAGCCAGATCTTGAAAGAAATGTTCCATCAAGAACAACTGTAACACTTCTTCTCCGGTGTTGGCATTGCATCCTCGCACCCAATGTGATGCCACCCTTTGTATTGTGTTTGCCCATTCCATGTGGGAGTCCACAGCCTTCTTCTTGGACTCCCGGAAGCGACAGCGGTATGCTTCTGGGGTTACGGCATATCGGGTTAGCAGTGCCTTTTTAACTTGCTGATATTGTAAAATATCCTCTGGAGCAAGAGCCCGAAAGGCTTCATTGGCTTTGCCCGACAATTTCCCAGACAAAATAGTGACCCATTGGTCTGGTGGTACCTGGTGTAGTGAGCACTGCCTCTGTCAGCCAAATATCCATCTATTTCCTCCTCACTTTCTACAAAAGCTTTAAATGCAGTGAACAGTATTGTCTTTACTGTAGCAGTGGGTGGGGGGTAGGAACTGCCTGTGTGTAATGGGCTGTCTAGCTCTTACCAGTTCCGTTTCTTGTCTCCTCTTAGTTTCTATCTCCTCCCTTGTTTCCCGGAGCAGCTGGTTTATTAGTTCCACGGACGTTTCTGGATACAAGGATAATCTCCGCTGTACAATACCAGTAATTACATCGTCCTCGCTGACAGATGTAAGGGGCTCCGTTACTTCCATGGATCTATCCATTTCGTCCAGCTCCAGCAGGTCAGCTATCAGCTCCCTCCGTGGCCTGTTACTGGCACTCCTACCACGACTCTCCAATAAATCTTTTAGTGTGGGTCTTTTCAGCTTGGCGTACTGAGACTCAATTCAGCACTTGCTCTCTGGATAAAAATACCATCCCACCGCTGCCAACCAAATGTAACGGCTACCCCAGTAGTGAGAGGGTATCAGCCGTTGGAGACGTCCTTTTCCCTAGCAAGCTGCTGTGTAAAAGTGAATTTGGTATCAACCATCAGAGAAAAACTTTAATAACTGAACTCAGCATGACAGTTACATATCATCAAAACATTCCAAAGGGCCAGTGTAGTAATAAATGTTCCCAGGCAAAGGTAAGGTACTGTTACAGTTGTAATCTCTCATTTGACAATAAGGGTATCTGTCAACTGGATTTTGTTTATTTCATTTTATTATTATATTTTGGGAAGAAGAAATTGATTTAATAAACTATGTCTTATAATGTATGATTATCAAATATATGCCTGTGTATAGATACTTTGAAACTATTTGCTGCAAGATCCTCGTTTGTAAAGAGACCAATTTGTACATGTTATTTATAAAACACTTCCTGACCTGTTGTCCAATTGTAAAATGTAAGTAAATGATGTCATCACGCAGGCGAACGTCAAATACAGACTAAAAAAAAAGCATTGGACTGTGTCATGCGTTCCACTGAGGAATGCAGGAGCAAACGTGATGATGTCATGATGCTGTGTGTGTCATTTAGACGCAAAAGCAGGAAGTAAAGGGCCTTTTTAAGTCGGGAACACAACAGTGGACAGTACCCTATGAATAAGCCCTAGGAAGGGCGAAACAGAACAGTCGGGGGGGGGGGGGCTTATGAGACACTGAATGGCAATGAGGAAGCACTGAGGAGGGATTTTATGGCACATGCTTTTGTTATCCCCATTTACCAACAACACGAATTGCAAGTATTATGCATATATGAGATTGTTGGTGACAATTTGGTGCAGAGCAATAGCACCACAGAAACCTGCTTGGGGGGTTATTATACATATATTTTCATCCATATGTTCCTTATGTTGGTTGCCAAATAGTGTTCATTTTCTAAATAGTATATTATTTTAAAGGGTGTATAGAGTATCAGGGAAGTATTCCCTGTGATTAAGCAGGTTTCATGCTGGATATGAGGAATTCTATAGTCGTGTATAAAAATGGAGTTAAGTTTATTATCACTACAGTGGATAATTCCAGGGTGTATTAATTTATATTATATATTCCTTCTGCCCTTTCTTTACAATTGGATACTAATTACACCAGTGACATATGTATATACAATTTTTAGTATCATCGTTGTTTTTGTGGAATATCCCATAATATTAAAGTTGCTTGAAGTCTCTAGAAGACTATAATTTATCGACCCTTTAGATAGATTTGAGCAAGTTGCAGATGATTTGCTACAATCCCAGGTTTGGTTTAAGTCTAGCTCCCATTTCTGCATGAAGGAAGGCTTTTAATGTTTGGTTGATCATTGGGTTTTGAGAATTTGGTTTGGGAGAATCAGGATAAGGGGACCATAATATTTCCCCCCAAGTTAATGGGGCCATTTGGGCATTTTCTAGGAAAATCCACTTTGGCTGGTGTGTGAGTGCACGAGAGGGATGAACGCAAGTTGCTCGTGCTTTGTGATAAAGGGCAAAGTTGGGGCATGATAAACCCCCCTTTGACTTGTGCCAAAACATGATCTTTTTCTTGATTTCTGGGAGGCCTGTTCCTCCAAATGAATTTGAAAGCTACATTTTGAAAGCTGGCCAACTCTTTGCTGTTTATTGAGGACCTTGCCTATCCCAATTGAGTAGCTTGGGCAGGACATTCATTTTAATGTGACTTTGACCACCTATTAATATTTGTGCTAAGAGTTTGTAGAGAGGGGGCAAATCAGCGGCGTAGAGGCTTGAAATTGTATCACTTATGTTAATGCTTAAATATTTAATTATGAGAGGAGGGCCAAATAAAATGTATATGTTGGCTTTAGCTGCGCTATGTCTCTAAGGGAAAGGCCTATATTAAGAGCTTCCGTTTTGTCGCCTCTTATTTAAAGGCCTGATAGAGCACTATATTGGCTAATTGTAGTCCATCTCTATTGAGTGTACTGGATCCGCTAATGTTCACATTAAGTCGTCCGCGAAAAGAGTACATTGGAGGTGGTGATGTCCCACCTCAAAGCCCTTGGATGGCCTGAGCTAAGGGCTCGATAGCTAGTGCGAAAAGCAGAGGTGATAGAGGACAGCCTTGCCTGGTGCCCTGCTGTATGTCAATGACCGCCTTCTGCAAGCATGGAAGCTTTAGGGTTGCCTTAGGAAAACTATAATATGAACTAAGCAAATGTAAAAAAATCCCTTTTTTTAAATCAAAATTGAGATAGTGTGGCAAAGAAGGGCTGTTCAAGTCAACGCCTTCTTTCTGTAGAGAGCAAGTAGACATAAGGGGGGAGTTCGAAGTCCGGGAGAGGTGGATAATGTTCAGTATCCTTCTGATATTATCCCCTGTCTGTCTGTAAGGGACAAAACCAGACTGGACCTTGTGGATCAGGTCAGGTAAAAAGGTTGATTTTTCTCATGGCAAAGATTTTAGCCAAAAGTTTGATGTCCCTGTTTAGGAGAGAAATAGGTCTATACAGTGCCTTGCAAAAGTATTTTTTGTTGTTGCTGAAAGTAATGGCTTTCCTCTGCCTCTCTGCCATAAAGCCCAACTCTATGGAGCGTACGGCTTATTGTCGTCCTATGTACAGATACTCCAGTCTCTGCTGTGGAACTCTGCATCTCCTCTCTGTCCTGCCTCTCTGATTAATGCCCTGTTTACCCGGTCTGTGAGTTTTTTGGTGGGCGGCTGACTCTTGGCAGGTTTGCTGTTGTGCCATGTTCTTTCCATTTGGTTGTGATAGATTTGATGGTGTTCCTGGGGATCATCAAAGATTTGGATATTTTTTTATGACCTAACCCTGTACTACTTAACAACATTGTTCCTTACTTGTTTGGAGAGTTCCTTGGTCTTCATGGCAGTGTTTGGTTAGTGGTGCCTCTTGCTGAGGTCTTGCAGACTCTGGGGCCTTTCAAAAAAGGTGTATATACGTAATGACAGATCATGTGAAACTTAGATTGGACATAATTTGACTAATCATGTGACTTCTGAAGATAATTGGTTGCACCAGAGCTTTTTATGGGTTTCATTACGCACATGCTAATTTTCTGTTTTCTATTTCTAAAAAATAGTTTTATGTATATATTTTTCTCATTTCACTACACCAACTTAGTCTATTGTGTTCTGATCCATCACATAAAATTCAGATTAACAAAACATTGAACTTAAGGCGGTAATGTAACAAAATAGGTAAAAAGTCAAGGGAGGGGGGGGGGGGAGTGAATGCTTTTGCAAGGCACTGAAATTCTTGGCATCTAATGGGTCTCTCTCTTATTTTGGAAATCGTGTTAAATCTACTTGGTTTAATTCCTGGGGCATGTTTTCACCTTTTAAGAATAGAATTAAAAAGCTCATATAAATGCAGAGTCAGGATGTCTGAAAATTGTTTATAATATGAGTTGGTTAGCACGTCTGGGCCTGGGGATTTTCCGGTTTCAGATCCTTAATTGGATCTTTGATCTCCTCGTAAGTTACGTCCTTATTCAAGTACCGAAGGTTTGTGGGGGAGATTGAGGGTAGATCCAGAGTGTTGAGAGAGGATGTAATCGCCAAATTGGGGGTGAAGGTCTGAGTGGAGTAGATATTTTGGTAGTACTCTTTAAAAAAAAAAGTTGAACTGCATTTTGGCTGATAGTTGGGATACCAGAAGAGGTCCGAAATTTTAGTTATTTCAGATTGGGAGATTTTAGATTGCAAACTTCTGGCTAAAAGCTTATCAGGATTATTTGCCTTCAAGTAAAATAGATGTCCAGTTCTACTAATTGCCTTTTCTGTTCTTACAGAGAGGATACCATCTAGGTCCTGCCTGGTCTTATCAATTTGGCACTTGAGAGAGGGGGAAGGTGATTTTTGGTTTTGCTTTTCTAATGAGCCTAATATCATAAGTTCTAGCTCTTTCTGACTGTATTGTCTCTTGTGATGTGAGGCTAGCTTAAGGGACTTGGATAAACGCCTTATGGGCTACCTAGAGCTATCCTGCCGATGTCTCTGGCTTAGAGTTGGTGTCAAAGAAGAGTTTTGAGGCAACTTAATCAGAATACACTGGAATGGAGAGGAGATAGTTTCCAGGAGTATGGTAAGGTGAGATCCAAACGTCAAGTCTAGAAAAACGGCCGCATGAACAGACCACGTACAAGGGTTTATGTTCGCCTTGGAGGATCCATCAGAGAGGAGCTGATGAGCAGCGCATCTGAGCGGGAGTATGAATTGTGAGCTGAAGAGAAGAAAGTAAACTCCCTATAATGTAGGTGATGACCCCTTCAAGCATCAAATTAATTTAACGAGCAAAGAAGTCTGTGGATTTGTCTCAACTCAATAGAGAAGCGAATTTACATCGTGACTCTGGACCTATCTTTGGCTGGTCTGAGTGCCATCTTCAGATCTCCTCCTATTATGAGTTTTCCCCAGTCTCCCTATTCTAGTGTCCTAAGAAGACTAATCAAAACTTGGTGAGGGGAGGATGTGGGACGTAAAACGAAATTAGAGAGGTCTTGACACTCATGACTGTGCCCTTTTAAAATTATACTTACTAAATAGCCAGATGGGTAGGGAGTCAGGAGTGGCAGTCCCAGTCGAAGGCCAGGCTTCCATTGAGGTGTAAGGGTGCAGAGGGAGATGCAGGAACCAACATAAGGAGAGGGAAAAAAACAAGTGAATAGAGTTAAAGGAGTGTACATGATACAAGCAAAATGCCCAGGCTCAACAACAACCAAAACCAGTGTGCTGGCCTGAAAAAGGTAAGCCTAAAAGAACAATGCCTGAATGGCTTATTTCTTTGTGAGTCCAGGAAGTCATGGTAATTTAACATACCAAATAACTAATCTATGTAGATCAGGTAAAGAATACCTGGAGGTAAACCCCAGACAGTCCATGTTCCGTAACATTAACTAAATAAATGTGTCTAAGATATTTAAGTCTTTTGGGGATCAAGCATAAGCCTCTAATATGGAGCAGGGGTTATGCAAACTTTTAACATGAAGTGTATTAAGCTCCTTAGACTGACTGCCAGGGCACTATAAATCTAAAGAGCTCCTGTCCAACCTTAGCGAATAGGGAACAGAGTTAAAGTACCACCCTCACTCTTATCTGCCCCTGTAATTATCTATACCTTAAGCCTCGGGGTCTGGGTTGGAGTTCTGATGAAACCTAAAGAGGTTAATCCCTCAGTGTCGTGCCTAAGTAACTAATGAATATGCATGTTTCCCTAGTAATCTTTCCCTATAAGCAGATTAAATCTGCTAAGTGCATAAAGATCCTGTGGATAAAAACAAACAGACTAGGGACATGGCATAGCAACTTGGTAGATCGGTTGTTCTCTAGGCAGCACAGGAAACAGAGTCCTGGACAGTTTCTCAGGATGCTGCTGCTCCAGAGTGTATGGTCTGTCATTAAGAGCACAAAATAGAAAAGCTTGACCCTCAATCAATATAGTTCCTTTCCTGTAGTCCCCAAAGAACAAAGTCAGGAGCCTTCCTAGAATAAACTTCTAAGGAGGAAGAGGATCAGATTCAGGAGTGATCATTGAGGAAGACGTAGCGGATCTTTGGCCCTTTGCGGTTGTGCGGTGACAATGTGTGCTGTAGAGTCCGCTTTTGTCGTTTCCATGGCCAATCCAAGCCTTTGCAGAAGGGACATGCAGTCCTCCAGGGAATGCACTGTGTATTGTGTACCATTTTGGTGAAAATCGAGAGCGAACCGGAATCTCCATTTATATCGGACATTGTGTTCCGATAGTATCGCCAGTGCTGGCTTCATCTGTCTGCGTTTTTAGTAATGTGGAGGGGGAAAGATTGCATAAAATTGAAGTAAGGACCATTGATCTTACTCCTCTTGCGGGTGGTCGTGATTAGGTCCCTGGATTGTTGTCCAAGTAGTCTAACTACTATGTCTTTGGGGAGGTCCTGGTTTCTACTGCCACCCAGGGCTCTGTGGGCATGTTCCACCTCACTGATGTGATCCTGAAGGACCATATGAAACGTAGCTTTTAAATATCTTGGTAGGCCCACCACCTTTTGGAGGCACTCCTCTAATACGAATGTTAAATCTCCGGTTCTCGAGGTCTTCCAATTTATCTTTTAAGGAGGTGATGCAAGATAAATTTTTCAGGATTCCCATTCTATCTGGCTCTTGGGCCACTATTATGCGGTTGAAAGTCTCCTCCAGAAGGTGGGTCCTCTGACCCAGATCCTGAATGTCCTTTTGGAATGCTGACACCGTCTTCGAGAGGTGATTCTGAAGTAGGGTCTCAATCTGGTCCATTGTTTGCTTAGTCAGAGTCTGAGAGGTCCGATTGCCCAGAGTTAGAGCCCTAAGTCAAGGTGGAGGTAGTGCCTGCAGTTTTAAAGTGCTCATCTATTTTCTTGGTTGCTAAACTTTTCCTTTTCTTCCCCATGTTGCGATAGTTTGATAAGCTTCTGCAAATGGTGTTGGATTACCGGAATTTGGGGGGCGGGGGTCTTTGTGTTGTGCAACTCTGTGTTTGTTGGAGTGGACTATTTGAAGGTCCCCTTTACTGTTGCTTCCGATCTCCTGATGCAAGGGTTGATTGTGCTTTGCTGAGGTTTAGACACGTGGCTAGTGATGCATTATTGGTGGCGTTAGTAATTATTTCACTGGCTAGTGGTCTCATCCCCAGAGAATACTACATCCTATGGTAAAAGGCAATAAAGTTTTAATCTTTGATTAGTGTTTTTTTACAGTTACACAGTCCGAATAAGCAAGTGACAAAAAAATTACTTGTGTACCGCCGTAGGTATACTTGTTAAAGCTGTAGACCAAACGAGAAGCCAAATATTTAGAAGTGCAAGCTCAGTATTTTAGCTGTTATGATAAGTAGCTGCAGTTATTTTTAAATAGACAAAGGGTGGCACTGTTGTGCAATCCTAGTTGAAATAGCTTAGTCCTATGTGTTTATCACATTTTTAATTTTAGTAATAATAGTTTTGTTGTGGCACTCAGCTACTTAGGCATAATACAGGGGTTCTGCTCAAAATGAAGTCTGCTGTTGTTTAGGGAAAACTCCCTTTTATATTTGTTGTGCTGCAGCACTCCTCTGTGGCCTTTTATATGGAGTAGAATTGCCACCTTATTGCTGGGTGATCATGTGGTCTTATATCTCTTCTTCCTATTAAGTCACTCAATCCGGAATCTAAGGAGTTAAAATAGTTCAGGTTTAAATTGACATGCCTATTTAAGACTTACAATGGCATGGTCCTTCTCTGCCTCGGTAGAAGCGATTGGAACGCAAAATGCGCACGTCATGCACCTATTGATGACGTCACAGTCGGTGCGACAGGAGACTGTGGCACTGAGCCGCGACCACTCTAATGTAATGAGTCTCTGATTATTTGTGAGTTCAGTACAGTGAGTTTGTTTAATCCAACAGTAAGAGGATAAATAGCGGGTTCTACTACCTTTTTATTAGGCACGGATAACCGCTATACTCAGTAACAGTATATTTAATAATGAGTAACTGATTTAGAGTAATGCTTTTCAGTACAGTGCAGTGGTTCTGACCATTTCCACAATAAGAGGATAAATAACAGGTCCTACTAGTTTTTATTAGGCAGGGAAAACCGCTATACACAGCATTAGTTTTTCGGCATTATAGGCAGATTATCAGAACTCCCTAGTCCCTTTCATCTATATGCTGTGTACAGCCTAGTCAATCTGGCCCATCTTGGAGAAACACTACTAAACCGATCCTACCAGCATAAATAAGATGGAATAATACTATTTAGCTTGGAGTAATTTTCTTGCACGCCAACCATTTGTTCAAGGAGGTATGAATATTATATGAAGTGGAGAATGTTGATTGTGGCAATTTATAGTCCAGTTATGAACTTTCATAGCTATTAGTATTTTTTATATAGTTTTGCTTTTATAGAGTTACTAATAAAGGTTACATTTTATTGTAATCGGACCTTATATAAATCTCACTCTAATACGATATATACTCACTATACGGCAAGGATATAGTTGCCCAATGTGCACTCTTTCTGTCAGGAAGTATATTTCATGTACTACTAGTGGACAACAAGACTCTATTTAGGCTCTGGTCCTATTTTAAGGATATATCCAGACCCCACAGTGTGTTGTAGAGGTTATACTGGGGTTCCTAGTGATTTCCCTCATTTTATACCACAGACCCCATCTGCTAGGAACTGTTTTTCTCTCTTTGTTGATAAGAGTAAGACGTGTTAGGTATGGAAATTATATATTTTTGAAAGTAGTCTTTGAGACTGTTAAGGATATACGGAGATGCATCTGTGGAATGAAAAGCGGATAATAAATACTGCAAGAAGACTCTTTATTGATGATAGTCATTCTTCTTATTTTTTGCCTCTGAGGGCAGAGAGAGTTGGTGTACGCTTTCTTGCAATTGCTGCAAATGTGGAGTAAGCAGCAGCCACTGTAATTAGAACAATTACATTTCAAAATAAAAATTGTAACTGCCAGTGTTGCACAGCTGCTGCAGCTTTCATGGTTTTCATAGAAAATGGAAGTAAGTGAAACATCACCTTCAGCAATGGTTTTATTTCCGATAGTTTTGTTAGATGAAAGGAGCAGTGGTACTAGATAGAGATATTATTGAGAAGAAAGATGTCAAAGTGTGCTGACACTAAATGGGCTGGAGTGATAGTAGGAGGGGTGGAACAACTGGTGACCGATTTAGTTTATTTTGGGAGGATTTGAGGTGTCTGAAGGTTCTCCTAGGTTATTGGTTATGTTATTGATTTGGTGAGTGATTGTGGGGCTGAAGCTTTCAATTGAAGAAAGCCTATTCTGAATGTTAACGTCTGTGGAAACTTTTGTGATTATGCATCTAAGTCGTTGGAATTCAGTCTCCTGGTAGTCTGTGTTCTTTGTAATATTGATGTTGATGGACTGTTAATAGAGCCGGGAGGAAAGAGGAGGTGGAAAAATGTGGCTTTCCTGGCGTGGCTGGTTGGAGATGCTACGTTTCTTCAATTCTTTTTTGTTTTTGGAATAGTGCATGTCCTGTAAACTGATTGGGCTTCTAAAGACACTGATTCTGGTAATGAGGATGGGGGAACTGATTGTTAAATTGCATTGTCTGAAGTGGCCTGCTCAGCCGTCAGTTATGGAGTGAGATGATATGAAATTGTTAGCCTTAAAATGGCGAATATATATATATATATATATATATATGGGTGAGGTACATTGTATTCTCATTTGCATGTCCCCGCCTTTTAGACATGCAAATGGGCTTATTAACATATAATTAATATATATATATTAGACAAAGATGGTCGTTTACCACAGAAATTTTTATAACAAAAGGTTCTGCAACACATAGATTTATGATGCAGGAGACTTGTTTATTTTTAGGGCTCATAAACAAGGGTCTAGAAGTAGAAAAATGAAAAGAAAAATATACACAAGCGTTCTGACTAAACATACAAGAATACCCTGACTACACCCAGGCAGCTTCTCTGCTCCGGAGAAATTATGATTCATAAAGATAACAGTGAATCCAGTAATGCTACAGTACTTCCAGCGGAAGTTCTTGTGGATCAGATACAACAGTCTCTGATATATGGTGTAGTGCCGGGCACCAAATAGTCTCTGTTTTATCAGAAGTCTTTTCCACGTCTAAGTAACAGCGGATGAAGCATAGGGTCCGCCCGTCTCTCCCATATGCTTCACCCCAGGGCCCCTTTGATATTGCAATATTAACCTACAGCAAATTAACAAGCACTCAGCCTCTTCTCTGGGGTATAAAGAACAAAAGTCGTTTCTGAACTTTTAGTATTGTATTCGGCCTTGCAGGTGGCTTCAGTCTGCAGCACAGGTCCTCACGAGATTGGACATTTTCCCAAACGGCAGCTTCCATGGTTTGTCTCTCTCTGATTCCTGCACCCACACTTCCTGTGTCTGTCCTCTTGCTTTCCCCCAAACTTCATTTCCTGGCTGTTCCTGGGGATTTAAACAGGGTGCTTGACACTTCAGGTGCAGCTAATTGGTTTAATTCTGTCAGCACTGGACTAATGGACCTGATCAGCCTAGTGCTGACATATCTTCCTTCTATAATGTATCCGTGGGTCCGCCTGACTGGTACATCTGTGTTCTTATTTGAATGTCTAAAGCAGGTTAAAAAACCTGCTTCCAGCTCAGAGTTCTGAGAAAAACAGTTATTACACATTCTGGGAAGTTGAGCTGGGACACACAAGTTATATAATATATAATGTCATAGTGTGTAACGCTCCCTACACGCATGCACATTAGTGGTGGGAGGTTACACACTATGTGATGCGCGGTCGTGAGTAGACTAAGTTGACCTGCACAATAAGCTGCATGCGCAATCCACCGCACTAGCCAAGGAGAGAGACTGGGGAGGGGGAGGTTGGGGGAAGATACATCAAATATTATCCCGTCATTTTTGACAGGCAAGTTACTAGTGTGTGCATGCAGGGTGGAAGATGTAAATATGAAAGGGTAATAAGCTTGCTGTTCTGTAGAGGTTAGGATGTGTGGTAGTAATTAAGAGAGTGATTAGGATAAGGGCATTGGTTGGAAAGTAGACATATTGAATGTGTGGTGAATAAAGGAGTCATGTAAAATGAGTAGGCTAAGTTGAGGCGCAATTAATGTGAAGGAATGATGTCGATCAAATGCGGAACCTGGAGTTGCATAAGGAGAACTTAAATGAACTTAAAAATACGTGGGATTAGAAGTAGAAGTGTGTGAGTAGGTAAGGGAAAAGATGAGGGCATGAAATTGTAAGATTAAATGAGGAATTAGCAGATGGATTAGGTCGTATACTGAGAAGGCACAAAAATGAATATGTGGATGTATTGTGTGAAAGGATAGGAGGTAGGTGTAAACATCAGGAAGGGTTTGATGGAAGCTGAAGTAAGAATATAGTGAACGGCTGCACAGGGGAATAAGGGGCGTGTTTTGCGTGGTGAAAGGTCGTCAATCTTTGAGGCGGGAAGCAAGGTGCACTTTGCTGAAATAGTGACAGCGAAGAGACAACATGCAAGCTGGTGGCAGAGGAGACCATGCGGAAACAAAAGAAGGGTAGACGTAGGCTATAGTAGTAGATGTGGGTACCGTGTGTAGGTATAAGTGCAGTGAACAGGGCCGTATGAATCCTAGAAACCAGACGGATGGGTGGGGGAGGCGGATGAGGGGAAAACGTTTCAAAGTGATAGGAAAATGGGTTTAAGAGTATTGGGAGGAAGAAGAGAGAATGATATTACTTAAACTGTAATGTACTGCTCCAATATTACCAGACGTTAGCCTATCTTTGAGATGGTAGTCATTTAACACTTTAAGGGGAAAGTTACCACCCAAGTCACTTGGTTTGGGGAGCTCATCTATTACAACACTCAAGATGTCTGGAATGTAAATGACCATTGTCAGTCTTTCAACTATCTTGAGTTTTTAAAGGGAGGATGGAAAGCTTTATTAGCTTTTCAACATTAATCCAGGCAACGTTACAATTGGACAATGCTGTTGCCTTAATAAATAGAGAAATCTCTATCCACAGTGTGTCAGTGGGTCAAAAACAAAATAGGAAAGAAACATATGAGCAGACTTTCTCCACAATTAATCCTGGCAAATACAGTTGAATGCAGACATTTTATGACTTGTATTGAAGAATTAGTGCCAAATGGAGTGTGTCTTAATGGCATCCAAAAGAAATGCAAAGCTGACAAAAATTTTCACTTTGACTAAACATGTCCAAAGCCATTTGTATTCTGCACTTTCAGACCTGGGACTTTAAAGTGGCCTACATGTTTTCTCCATTTCCACTAATTGCAAATGTTTTACGGAAAATAAGAGATGAGAATCACCTGAGTCCTCTTGATAGCCCCAGTATGGCCAAGAAGATCTAGATATTCTGATCTGATTTGGATGTTCATTTCCTGTTCATTTTTACTGTCACTTGCACCCAAGTAAAGTATTCCAATCCACTTGGAAGTCGACTGCTTGGATTCGGAGAGAATGGTAATGTGTCAGTCAGATTTTTCTATACTGATTATAACCATTTTTTAAGAAGCAGAAAACAGTTACCTTTAGACTATACATACATTTTGTATTTCCTTCAACCAGGATTTCAAAAAGATCTCTGGATAAAATGCTTAATAAATGCAGCAGTTAATTTAAGATTACAGATGTCCTGTCTGCTATTACCCAAATAATTGTTTAAACCTCTGCCAGGTTATGACGTAAGGATGTCATCGCTAAATGCTATTCTTGTAGTTGTGACAAGTGAACTAGAAGCATCAGAACTAAAACGTTCTTACAAATGTTTGAGGGTGAATACATTCTAAGATCAGTGTGGAGTTTCCACCAGAATTCAAGCCTAAAGTTGCCTCTTCCGACACTAGGTTTCAAGATATTGTTACCTTTTTTCTTTGCAAATGCTTTAAGTCCAAAGGAGTGTTTCTACACTCACTACATTTTTACAGATGTGCTCACCTGCATTTACAGGAGACATCAAAATTACATCACATTCATTTAGGCTCAAACAGCCTCAGCCTCACTAGAGCAGATCTGCAGAGCAACAACTTTGATCAGTTGCATACGTTTTGTGAAGCATTACAGACTGAATGTGTTAGTTGCAGATGACATGATTTTTGGATGCAGGATGCTAGAAGCTATTAATACAGTGACCTGCTAAGTATGTGAACATTGCACTGTGCTGCATGGAAGATGTCAAGGAAACTGAGAACGTGTTGCAGTAAATTTAGTTTTCTTCGGTTGCAGATCAGATCACGTACCACCATCCCAATAGAAAATACA
This sequence comes from Discoglossus pictus, assembly GCA_027410445.1. NCBI lineage: Eukaryota > Metazoa > Chordata > Amphibia > Anura > Alytidae > Discoglossus > Discoglossus pictus. The sequence continues at coordinate 92,181,426 of CM050171.1, forward strand.
GGGCTTTTAGCTCGTGTATAGTGTCATTTGCTGTCTGTGTTAGCTCTATAATAAACCCAGAGGGAAGAGAGGCATGGGAAATCCAATTATTGTTCTTGGTGGTACATTGCAGTCTGTCCTAACATTGAGGCGCGGCTTATCTTTCTAGATGTGCTGCTGTTGAAATCATCGAGGAAACAGACCTTACAGTAACCTATTCCATATTTTGTTACCACAAAATCTTTTAGAAAAAAGAATCAAGAACTGAAATTGAGGGTATTTAAAACTGTTATTTTTAGAAAGCCTTTTTCACTTTCATATATGGAAAGTTTCTTGATAGTATACTGCAGCTCACAATTAACTTTTTTTAAATTATTTTTATTTGCAGATGCAGATTATTGTGGTGTTAATCTGGATGCAGAACATTCCAACACTGAAACTATTACATGTTCTCCATTGGCTGGAAGTGAAGAAACACTGGGCAAGAAATTGCTGAGGACACTGAGTATGTTCATTAAAAATAGTTTGCGTTGGATGTTCTCCAGCACAAAGGGTAGAGGCAGTAAATGGAAGACAGTGTGTCTATCTACAAAACTGTATAGAAGCACATTGAAAACCTAATACTTCCTATATTGTTATACCTTTTGAGAGTTCAATTTTAGAGCAGGGTTGCTTTTAACATTGTTTGTACCCTGTAGGAAATGTGTTGTCTTATTTTGATGATTTCATTGCTTCCAGTTATTGCTCTTTAGCAAATTAGAATGGAGATGTTTTTGTCTGCCTTTTTGTTCTGTTCACTTAAGGTGGATTAACACAGTTACTACATCAAACCATGGTACTATAGTACAATGACAGATCGCTAGATAGATATGTCATGCTATATACACAAACATTGTGTTTGATCACAAAAATATAGTACTCTGAGATCCAAAGTAAAAAATAAAAAAAAAGTGTGCATGTTTTCAGTACCTCTTTATTTATGAACACAGATATGTAAACATATTTTTATTCTTTGAATAAGATTGGAGTGTATAAAATATATATGTTGCTATATATAATAGATGTGTATATGCATTCCCTGTTCCTTCAGAAACTAGATGCAAAATCCACACTGGTCTGTGACATAGATTACCCTTTTGCTCATAACATACCTCCCAACTATCTAGATCTGGCTGGGTCCTACACAGATTTATCTTAATCTCTTGAGTACAGTCTCGCCATCAGATGACTCTAAACACATAATGCTGTCCAAATGCACATACAAATATTTCATTCTGTTCAATAAATTTAATTTTCTTGTCTTTTATTACCTGCTGCAAAAATTGTTGTGTAGGCCACAGTCAGAAAAGTGTATATATATAGCAAGATGCGTATGAGTCTCTAAGCAGAACACAGTATGCTGTAAGGGACAGTAGTTGAAGCACTCTGCCTTCTCCAATGAGTCTCTGGGGAATGAGAGGCTTTAAAAAATGTCCAGCGGTAACTTGAACTTGCTGGGAGGGTCTAACAGAGCTGTTGGCAACAGCAAGCTGCATAGACTATAATGTACCTCATAGTTTGCAGCCTATTCACTACAGCTGCTACATTACCAATTTCCTTACGTAGTGGCAAAACAAATTGTCCCAATGTTATCACGCAGCTATATTCCCTCCACCACACTTATCAAGCAGTCGGAGGTACAAATAACAATATTAAGCTACATAAACAATTGTTGATATCACAGGAAAGATTTAATGCAGGGAAATACAGCTAGAACAAAGCACAGATTAAATAAACTTGATGGGAGTGACAAGGAAGTTTTTTCATTTATTAAAAATAATAAGTTCAGAGTTGATCAGTCCACATATGGGCATTCTGAAAAGCTTCCCCTTTATTCCGAGTGATTACAATAGAATGTATGCAAAATAACGCTGTTATGGAGGTCCAATTATGTGTGCAGATAATGTCATTTAAAAACAACAAGATGACCTGTCTATTGTTTTTGAATCCATCACCATGTTTTGGTGTCAGGGATTTAATTCAAATTGTTTGCTGTAAATAAATACCTGATGCCTATAATTACTTAATATTTCAGTTGTCAATTAAAAGGCCTGTGTAATATTATAACACTTCACTGTGCTATAGTCTCTAGTAATTTTGCAATATACTTTCTAATGCAATTTTCAAATCGAAATTCTAAATGCAATGTCTGACCTAGAATAAACATTTCTATCAACACATTTATCCTCTTTCTGTTTTTAAACTCTTTTCTCAAAATACTAGCGCAAAGTAATAAATCAATAATCTCTCTCTTCGCAAAGAAAACTGGATATTAACAAAATATCTTTGTGTAGGCTACAACTTAATATAGGGTGTTGCAACATTAGAGGACCACTATAATGCAGTTAAATCTCAAATGTTTGTTTGTTCGTCATATAGTATTAAAATGGTATGCAGTTTAAAATAAAATGTAATGTAATGTTTTTTTTATTGTTTTTGAATGCATCAATGTTTCCCTCAACCTGTGGCAAAATCTACCTGGAAGCTAGACTAAAAAAAAAATTCTGACTGGTCAGACTCTGGTTTAGACTGATCGTGCTCAGTAAAGGGGTGGGCTAGGATGGCTCATGCACTGTCACTGGGCAGCGCCTATGGGGCAACTACAAGCAAGTTGCAATGCAGCTGATATGTCTGTATACAGTGGGGCGGAGCCTAATGATGCCATAGGGTTGGGGCCAGTGGCATCCTAGTTCAGCCTGCTTCTAAGCTCCATGATGGTCCAGCTCCCAGGCAGAGCTGACCACACCCCGATAAGGAGGAGGAGAAGAAAAGCATCTCTGCTTGAGGAGAAAAGGTGTTAAGTTTTTATTTTAAACTGCATACTGCTTTTAATAGGCTCTACCCAACAAACGTACGAGTTGTACTTTTTTAGTGCATTACAGTTGTCCTTTAAGCAATCATTGTAGAGGTCAATGATTAAAATCAATACAGTGGAATCTCTATATTCATCATCCCCTATATTGGTCAAATCCAATATTAGTAACATTTTTAGGGTGGAAAAATGATCCTATATACATCCAAAAATATTGTATTAGTCACAAAAGTTTACAAAACAGATAACCTTGGATAAGTTCTTTATCAAGTGCTAGTGAATCGTTGAGAGAGTCAAAAAAGACATAGATCACCAGAATTTGATTGACATGATATTTTAAGGGAAGATGACTCCCCTTCTAAACAAAAATTCATTTGATTCTCTTCAGCTTCCATCATCGCTTTGCAGTAAAAGTAAAGTTTTGGTTACATTTTTAGCTATTTATGTATCCGATTTGGGGCTGCCAACAAAGTATTTCAAATGTAATTAATTCCTATGGAAAAAATGTATTCTATATTCACCAGATTCAGTATCCGTCCGAAACGGATTAATGACAACTATAGAGATTCCACTGTATTGTAATGTCTTCCAAAGTTTAGGCATGGCAAAGAAAGCTAGATTTTCTTAAACGTTTGTTTAAAATCTAACAGATGGTGAAACCTCTAATAATTGTTTCTGTTTTCAGGTGGTAAGACCAGAAAAAAATCAAGGGATGCGGAGCGAAGCCCGGAAGAAAATTCTAATGTTATGCATCTCGTTGCATAAAAATGTGTACGTTCAACCGAAAAAGGTTTAAATATGAACTATTTAGAACCATGGGATGTTTGCAAGGAATTTCTTTAAATTTTTCTCCACATTAACAAGAAATCAAACTCTGTATGAACCGAAAAAGAAGTAATTGTGCCTCTTGCACTTTGTGAAGTCTTTTTCTACACTTTCATTGTAAAAATACAGTAACTTTTGAAACTTCTGTAAAGTAACACAGCAAGGTCCCAGTTATTGCCGAAACGAAAAGTACACTGATAAATATAATTGCTATTTATAGTCATGAAAAAATGTGAGTGGAAGTGTTAGATAATTGAGCTTGAATGTATTTTAGATATCAATTAACTGCAAAGATCCTCTCTTTAAGTCTCTTTTTTTTTATCTAACATTGGGGGTAATGAGCATGTAGAACATTTTCATTAGGTATATATAAGAATAATTACTAAACCATTATGATTTAACCAACTGCACATGTTCTTGGCCCATATCTCCACCACTGTGAGAATGAATAACCATAAATGTATAATGTATCCTTAAAATACCTACAGCCTTATTAAATTGTGATTCAGTAAATTTAAAAGGGCTCTATTTAAGCACATAGGATATTCTATTTACAGAAGTTTATAGTTAGTGAAGACCTTGCTTTTGGATAGAAGTTCACTAACTAAAAACTTCTGTAAAAAAAATATGCTGTGTGCTTAAATAGAGCCCTTTTAAATTTACTGAATGGCAATTTAATAAGGCTTCTACTAATGTTCAAGCTCAGGTATGGAAACTCTGTTATGGAATACTTCATAACCAATTTGAATTATATTTGAATGTGTGCCTTTTTTATTTATACAATAACTGTGATCTTGCTGCATAACTTTAAATCTTGGTGATTGAACAGATAAAGTAAATACTGTTCCAGTTATGTTACAAGTAACTTGTTATTTGTTAGAAAGTGTAAGAACCCTTGCTATCTGTAATTCAGAATATGGATATAGATCTGTATTTACCAAGGGAGATAATGCATCATGTTATATTTGGAAAGCATGTGCCTGCAATGGTGCTTTATAGGTACTGAAAGGTACTAATCCGTACCTTGCAGTATGTCCGAATTTGTACGTTTCAAGGGAGGAAAACAGGCATACTTCTATGCAGGACAAACAACTCCTTTACAGGTCCAGTTTATCTCAATGTTTACATTCACCGCCACTTGCATGCATTTCTTTATTCTGGTCCTTAACTAATGACACAATTCAAAATATGATAAAATATTTATTTTATTTTCTAAAATGCATACATTTTAATTTTGGTATAATTATATTGCAGGAAATATATTAACATTTTATAAACAATAGATTATATATGTGGAGAAAGGGGATATGTGGCAATATTGAAACTATTCATGTGTTTACTTATGTATTTGTAAATGCATGCACATCATATACACTGAAAAATATTTAGCATAGATTATTTTTTTATAAACCGCTCTACAAATGCACCAGCATCCTAATAGAGGGTGTCTCTTATGCTTTTAGTTGAGTATTGCAGCAGAATATTTATTTAACCTTTTAAACAGACTGAGGAAGGCACAATCTTAACAAGAGTAAATCATTTTGCTGTAAAAAGGGAGAAAGTACCGTATATACTCCAGTATAAGCAGAGTTTTTCAGCCCTATTTTTTTTTTTTAAGGCTGAAAAGGGCCCCCTCGGCTTATACTCACCCGCCCCCTTGTCTCTTTCCCTCCCCCCTCCTCATTCTAAACCCCCCTCCTCACTTTACCCCTCTAAATACCTCCCCCTCACCCTTTCTCCTCACTTACCTCCATCTACAGCTTATCCTCCGCTCCTCCACGCTCTTTCCTGCGTCGGGCATATGCTAATGATGTGACGTCACATGCGCGCCACGCCATTAGCATTGGCCGGGTCAAGACGCAGGAAGGAGCCTGGAGGAGCAGCTGCAGATAAAGGTAAGTGAGGGGAGAGGGGGAGGTATTTAGAGGGGTAAAGTGAGGAGGGGGTTTTAGGACGAGGATGGGGGGGGGGTGATAAGGGGGGGGGGGAGACACAGGGAAGGGAGAGGGGAGAAGAGACAGGGGAGAGAGGGGGAAGACAAGAAAAGGGCACACAAGAGGGACACAGGGGACAGCACATTTCCCACCCTCGGCTTATACTCGAGTCACTCATTTTTCCCAGTATTTTGTGGTAAAATAGGTGCCTCAGCTTATACTTGGGTCGGCTTATACTCGAGTATATACAGTAATTTAAAAAATGACATACCTATTGGAAGAGTTGAATGTAAGTTTTCAAGACTATTAGTAGCGATATTTGGGGGAAAAACATACATAGTTGAACAGAACTATTAGGATAAATTTGCTCAAGTTTTAAGTATGGTTTGGAAAAAAACATGACTTTCTGTGATGGTTTCTTTAGCTTTAAAAGTTTGTGCAAAGTGTGTCACACCTTTTACTATGGATATTTGAAAAAATCTAATCTTAGACATCCAAACGAAACCTATTTAACATAGTTCACAATCATGTTATAAGTAATTACAGGAATTAAGTTTGCTTCTAATTTAGATCATAAAAGTCCCTGCTCTGTTCCACTCTTCAATTAGGCATCTTTTACATCACTAGTATGATTTTTTGTGGGATGAATAGAGTCCTCAGATATGCTTACAGGAGCATATCTGCTGACTCTAATGTATGAACTCTGCCTGTTATTAGAGGGCAGGGATGAGTATCACACAAGTAGAGGGCAAGATCACAGCCTTAATGGGATTTTGAACAAGAAGTTTAATTACTAAGCACACAGATATATTTAAAGTTGAATTGTATTTATTTTTATGACCGTGCAATGTAGTTGTCAGATACATATTAATTACCTCAATAAGACATATATAATCTTAAAGACCATTTATTTTTTTCTTTGAAATATCAAGCACAAACCAGTACTAGTTTTATCTGATTAATAGACAGAAGTCCTCTGTTTATCCTGTTTTTTAGAAAGCTACATGTAACAGGAGGTAAAGGAAAATGTCTTTGTTGTATTCAAGCAAGCCCCTAGAGAATCTCCTATTCCTATGTTACCAGATATATCAAATCTTGTTACATATGGCCTACTAACCTATCTCCATCACATCAGTACATATAGTCCCATGTGGAAAATCATTCCCTTCAACGTTCTCAAAACTAAAGTCCTATATTTACAGTAGGGTCCTTTTTGAAGAACTAGAATTTGATGTGAAAACATTTTAAGAGAGTAAAATATAAAAGTATTAATTAGGGGGACTTTGAGTACAGACAGGGTATTGGTTCCTTTAATAATTGTACAGAATAATGCTAGCTTGCTATATAAACTTTTTTTTCTGCAGCGAAGGTCTTCAGAAAAAAAATTAAACACACTGCAGTGGTTACTGCAATCGCTACAGAATTGTATTTTCAATTCTTAATTGAAAGGATGTATTTTTTTATTTAATCTTAAAATAATTTGTACACATTCTCGGGTATTCCTTCAGCCATACACCACACTTGTTTCCCTTAACATTTCCTATTTTAAATTTAAATAAGGTTGTTTTTAATTATCCAGGTGGCCACAGTGGTAAGGTTGAAAAGCAAATAGTTTTTTTCCCAGTGGCCCAAGTACTAGTATTTAAATTCCATATGTGTTTTCTTTACTACAAAGATTATTAAAAACTGTTAACTTAAACAAATCAACAATGACCGTAAACTTTATTTTCAAGCCTACAAAATGTGATAACATGCATTACTGTCCTTGAGTGGATGGTCAAACTTTCGCTGACATTATCCTCTTAATGTATGAAAAATGTCTATCACTACAGTCTAGTGGCCCATTTTGGTGTCTTCTTCCACAAGTGTATCCTTATATAAAATATTTTATAACAACGTTTGATTATTCATTGCTAGGATTTGAGCTTTATGTGATATTCCAGATTGTGAACTCTTAACACTTCCAGTAGGATATACCAATACACCTTTCAAAGCACTTTGTGTGGCGCACAAATGGTAATCACTTTAAAACGAAATATATATAAATATATATATATATATATATATATATATATACTATAACTTTATGTGAATTTATGGTCAAAAATTGTTCTATTAATACAGTTCCTAAAATGAACTTTTGCATTTGTAAAAGGTAATTTTTTTAAAATAAAAATATTAAATCTATTTCTTTCTATTTGTCTTTTGTGATACTTTTCACTTGAAGTTATGATGGGCTATATGATAAAATACATTATAATATACTAACATATTGCATTAGAATTTATCTTTAAAATAGGCCACTTTATTCAGCACAATCTGCCCACATCACAGTAAAGATCTCCTAAAAGCATGTTGAGATACTCTTAGAATTTTTGGAATATGTGCATTTTTCAAATAAGAAATAATCTGTGTTTAAGGTTTTTGTTATACTGGTTATACAGTGCCTTGCAAAAGTATTCCCCCCCCTTCACAACATAGATTGTTTGAGAATTTGCATCATTTAATTTATGGAACATGACCACAACTTTGAAGATGTTTTTTTTTTTTATATTGTGAAGCAAACAACAAATAGGACAAAATAACAGATAAATTCAATGTGCATAACTATTCACCCCCATGAAGTCAATACTTTGTAGAGCCACCTTTTGGCAATCACAGCTCCAAGTCGCTTTGGATAAGTCTCTATAAGCTTGCCACATTTTACCACTGAGATTTTTGCCCATTCCTCTTTGCAAAACTGCTCCAGCTCCTTCAAGTTGGATGGTTTTTGCTTGTGAACAGCAATCTTTAAGTCTAACCACAGATTTTTTATTGGATTGAGGTCTGGGCTTTGACTAGGCCATTCCAACACATTTACGTGTTTCCCCTTAAACCACTAAAGTGTTGCTTTAGCAGTATGTTTGGGGTCATTGTCCTGGTGGATGGTGAACCTCCATCCTAGCCTCAAATCACGCATTGAATGGTACAGGTATTGCTCACGAATACCCGTGTATTTAGCACCATCCATCTTTCCCTCAACTCTGACCAGTTTCCCAGTTCCGGCTGCTGAAAAAAATCCCCACAGCATGATGCTGCCACACCACCATGCCAGTAGTTAGGGAGAGGTTGAAATATGTGTGAGAGCTGGGATTAGTATGGTAGAGAGGGCTGAGATGGAATAGGATCCTGAGGACGCGTGGATTATAGCAGTTTGGAGACTTCATCCTCTGTAGCCGGATCAAAGCAGTTCAAAGTGGCTGTGGTATGGGAGAAGACTGGGTGGTGTTGGTTGGTTTAGAGGGTGGAGTGTGAGAGCCTCTATGAGATCAGAGTTCATTACAGATGTTTTGAATTTTATAAATAAAATGGTTGGCAAAGTCTTCAGCTGTGCAAGAGGAAGGGATGGGCGGAGGTGGTGGGTGAAGGAGAGTATTGAAAGTGGCAAACAGACGCGTGGGGTTAGAGGACAGAATTGATATTAGTGATGTAAAGTACTGCTGTTTGGCAAGGTTGAGGGCAGAGGAATAGGAGTGTAACAAATTTGTAGTGGAGGAAATATGCTGAAGTGCGTGATTTCCTCTATAGCACCTCTGGATGTATCGTGTTTGTGTAGTGTGCCAAGGTTGTGGATGAGAGCGAGGGCATCTGTGTGTGGTTATGGGGCCCAGAGTGTCAAGGGTGGAAGAGAGAGTAGAGTTGTACGGTGAGGTGGCAGTGTCAGGGCAGTTGAGGTTGGTGATGGGGCTGATAAGGGGTTGGACAATAGTGGGGAGCTGAGTAGGGTCAAGTGCTTGCAGGTTTCTGTTCGTGATGGTGGCAGGGGGTGGTGAGAGGAAGATGTGGTGAAGTTGAAGGTAAGGTAGTGGTGGTCAGATAGAGGGAGAGGACATGCATTTAAAACTTTAGATTTTTTTTTTTTGCTGTTTAGTGTAATTAAAACAATAGGTTATTTTAAGACACAGTATTATGCTCTTTCACACCATAAAGCTGGTTTCTAATATAAAATATTGGAGTTTGACATGTGGGATATTTAATCCATTTGATGAAACACATTTCAGGAGATGTGTGTCTGGGGAGGCACTGGATTCTCATTCTTCTGTAACAAATACCATCTTTAACACTCCTTTTGAATGGTGAGTACATTAGAGCCACAAAGTGTATATCGGAGGATCTTTGCAGCCGGAGACTTCTCTAGAAGATGTATTGTTAAAGATACTCTGGTGAGTTAGTTTGTGCTCATATACACACATAGCATTGTAAATAAAACACTGAAAGCTTGTTTGTATTTTAAGAACATACTGCTAGTGTAGGTAGTATTCAAAAAAAATCTAATATTGAGGAAATGTCCAAAACAACCATGGTTTCCAAGTCTTTGTGCACTTGTCTACACTATTTTTTAAGGTACTTGACATTTTTTCATTAATAATCTATGGTTTATTTTCTGAAATAGATGTTTCAGATGAAACTTGCCATCTAGTTATATAAATGAGTAGTAGCATATATTAAATCTGTCCGTTTTTAATCATATGCTTCAACTTTAAAGGAAATGGTGCCAGGAGGCAATGTATTAGTAGTGAATAAATACTATTTTTAAGATTTGGGAAAGAACTTGTTTGTTTGTTTTTTAGCCAAAAGTTCTATAAAGCAATTTGATGCACATTGTATAGGAATGGGACAATTTTAGAGGATGTACTCAGAGGTAATTTAGCGAGATTTCCAAGGGCATTTTATTGATTCTAGAAGGAGTTAAGTATGTTCTTTTCCACAATATACAAAGCTACCGTGTCGTTGGGTCAGACTGTCACCATTGTCTCCCCTATCAAACAAGTAATCAGTAAATTTTAGAGATTGTACTCTGATATCTCGCTAAATTACCGAAGGACATTTTATTGAGTCTAGAAGGAGTTCAGTATGTTCCTTTCCACAATATACAACCGTAAAATCATATATCCTGATGCTTAACTCCTAATGTAAATATGTACATTTTATTAGATAGGAATATTTAAAACCCAGAAAATACGCTGCTAAATGTTAAAACTAGTGCTGAAATCAGTACCTAAATCATAAATCTTTTCTAACTATATCCAGAGGGAAAAAATATAATAGAGACCAAATGCTATCTAGAACAACTCCATAAATCGTGACATCCGTGATTATCCCATATCAATATAATATTTCTCAATTTTACTGGTAGCTGTTTCCAGAGGAATTATAAAGTTATCCTCAAATGCAGTAATATGCTAAACCCAGGATTACTATAGAAGTGCAGCACTCCCTTAAAAACAAAACTATAAAGCCAAAATAATGCAAGGATCCTTTCCTATAAATGTATAATATAGTGTTAAATAATCCTGCAACAGTAATGGGCTGTAACAGCCTCAAATCTAATATACTTGCAGTATCTTCACTGCCCAACCCGGGAGCCTCAATTGCAATTTTGGAAACTTTTCACTGGTAATGTTCTTCCTGTTGCTGGATCCATAAAGAATTGGTTAGGTTGGATATAATTGCAGGCTCTACAATGTCCGTATTTGTATAACCCTAATGTGGGTTTAAGCCACATAGTGGTCTTCTCCGATGGTCGATAAAAACTTCGAACTAGCATATCTCTGATGTATGTATTCCTTTAATGATTTGAAAAAAAGCGATGGTACCATCAGATACGGGGCACTGCCAGGAGCACATCATGTGCCCCAAATTACGCCAACTTTTATTTTGGCTACTGGGAAAAAACGTGGCAGATTTTTCAGAAACTATTTTATCATGGCAACGTTACATAGATGATGTCCTGGTACTATGGGCAGGCACGAGACAGGAGTTTGAATCATTTATAAAAAGACTCCATAATTCCTTGGGCCTAAATTTCACATATGTTATTGATGATCCAAAAATTTAATTCTTGGATTTAAGTCTTACTAAAGACGAAATGGGTAACGTGCAATCATCAACTTATAAAAAATTGACAGCTTCTAACTCATTAAGATGGTCTAGCCAAAATTCTATTGCCTTAAAGACTAAAATACCGGTTGGTCAGTATCTGCGATTGAAAAGAAATTGCGATAATCCAATTCATTTTAAGGATTAGGCAGACCAACTAAGAATTCGATTTTAAAAATCAAGGCTATCCTTTCAATGCTATCCTTTCAATCAAGGCACTTTCAATGGACAGATCCAAACCCCTTTATGGACAAAAAAAAGAAAAGCGGTTGAACAAATCAGATGTGTGATGTCCTACGGCAGTGATTGGAGACAGATGAAAAATATATTAAATAAATATTGGTATATTCTTACAGAAGATTCTAAATGAAAGGAATGCATACCGAAGCAAGCATCAATCACATACCGTGAAATAGAAACACCATAGATATGCTAGTTCAAAGTTTTTATTGACTGTCGGAGAAGACCCACTATGTGGCTTAAACCCACATTAGGGTTATACAAATGCGGACATTGTAGAGCCTGCGATTATATCCAACTTAACCAATTCTTTATGGATCCATCATCAGGAAGAAAATTTCCAGTGAAAAGTTTCCTAAATTGCAATTCTACGCATGTAATTTACATCAGGATATGCCAATGCCAAACACTTTATGTGGGCAAAACGAAACGTCCGTTGCATAGACGAATTTTAGAACATCTATATTCAGTGGTCAAGGAACTGGACGCTCTGGTCTCTAGATATATAAAAGTATTTCAAAGTAACAAACCTGAATCCATGAAATTCTATGTGATTGATAGAGTAATTGTAGGCCCTTGAGAAGGAGACTTGGATAAACAACTTTTACAAATGGAAAGTAAATGGATCTATATGCTAAATTTACAATATCAATATGGATTAAACCAGGGATTTTCATATACTGCTTTCCTCTAGGTATCACATTAATTCATTAATTCCATCCCATAGTGGGTAAATTATATCCAGGCATTTAATATATGATTGGCATTAGTATGTATGCCAGTATTTTTTCTGCATTTGCACTTTAAATTTATATGTCATCATTAAAAAATCATTTTAAATCATTTATTTATGTCTCTTTAATATCACATTTATAATTCATTATTTTTTTTTTAATTAACAAATATATTATTGTACACATTTGAATTATCTTTAATTCAAATTTATAATCCTTTTCACAATTAAATTACATTTTCATCAACACATAAATCTACTTTGTATACTTTATAAATGTATACTATTTATCATCAAAAATGGGAAAAAAATCAAACCCATAAAGTATCCTTAATATTTAGCATTTACCATTCCAAATTTCACACTTTTTAATCTCAGCACATTCAATTAATTGGCATTTAAACACTTTATAAATATCTTCTTGAACAAAATCATTAATTAAGGGGTTAAATCTAAATCCAATACAGTGTAAACATATTCTTTAATAGATTAATAAATTATATCTTGGGTATTGATATGTTAATTTAATACATTTTTTGGGTAAATGATAAATGGTACCTATAGATAACACACAATATGCTAGGTCATTTGTTGTTGTTTTAGTGAATATCATTCAAGAGGCCAATAAGGCTAAGAAAGGTTTAGCTACATATCGACTCTTTATTATTCATCTATAGGGCCATTAGGAAATAGCCCAATAGAATTTAATTATTAATGTTGTCAACTTATAATCATTTTCAGATAGACTAATAGCTTTGATCGTTTGGATAAAAATTCAGATTTCTTGTTTGATAGGGGAGACAGCGGTGACAGTCTGACCCAATGACATGGTAGCTTAGTAACGCATTGACGCTGTAGTGCAATGGCGTATTGATGCATTGACGTTGTATCGCAACAGTGTGGTGAACTTTGGACGCAGTAACGTAGCTACGCAGTGATGTGACTATACCGGAAGTAAACTTTTTTAAAAAGCCTGTGAAATACTGCATTGTAGAGCCTTTGAGGAAGCAAGCAAAGTAGACCATCACCATTTGTTTTTTGTTGGCAAGGAAGAACCCCACTGATGAGCGCTGTGATTTACAAATGATTTGTCACATCAGTGAGGTTCTTGGTTGGTCAGCAAAGATACTGCAAGTATATTGGATTTAAGGCTGTTACAGCCCATTACTGTTGCTGGATCATTTTGCGCTCTATTATACATTTATGGAAAATGATCCTTGCATTGTTTTGGTTTTATAGTTTTGTTTTTGAGGTAGTGCATATTACTGCATATGAGGATTATTTTTCCTCAGGAAAAAGCTGCCAGTAAAATTGAGAAATATTATATTAATATGGGATAATTACAGATGTCACGATATATGGAGTTGTTCCATTTGGTATAGATAGCATTTGTGCTCTATTATTATATGTTTTTCCCTCTGGATATAGCTAGGAAAGATTTATGATTTAGGTACTACTCATTTCAGCACTAGTTTTAACATCATTTAGCGGCTTATTTTCTGGGTTTTAAATATTCCTATCTAATAAAATGTACATATAAGTATGTCATTTGGTGTTATTGTAACACAGTCTCTGTTAAAAATATGTTCCTTCCCTGGATCTACCTAAACTAACGGAGGAGAATGTTACTTCATTGAATAAAGCAATCTCCCAGGAGGAAGTGAGCAAAGTTATTTTAGAATCAAAATTAGGCAAAGCCCCAGGCCCAGATGGCTTTACAAACACATATTATAAGAAATTTGTCAGCACTTTAGCCCCATACTTGACCACATTATACAATACAATACTGGAGGGACGACCAATCCCCCCAGAACTCAACAAAGCTGACCTGGTATTGTTTCCCAAGGAGGGGAGGGACCCGTTAGAAGCCAAGAATTACAGACCAATTTCACTCCTTAACAGTGACATAAAGTTTCTGGCCAAAATCATGGCAGATAGGATAGCTGGGTTTCTCCCCTCCTTGATTCACAAAGACCAGGTGGGATTTATCCCAGGGCGACAAGCAGGGGACAATATCAGGAAAATTCTGAATTTAGTCCACTATTCTAAATTAAATAACACTCCGGCCTGCCTGCTCTTTCTGGATGTAGAGAAGGCCTTTGACTCTCTGGAATGGCCTTTTCTCATGGCTACGCTAAACAAATTCGGGTTTTCAGGGAAGTTTTTAAATCTAATTCGGACTTATTACAAAGATCCTAAGGCAAACTTAAGACTCCCGGGTGGGGGGAGGCCAGCGGTCAGCATCCAGAGGGGGACGAGACAGGGGTGCCCATTGTCACCGCTCCTATTTGCGTTGGCAGTCGAGCCCCTGGCACAATGGATTAGAGCCTCCCCGGAGATAAAGGGTATCCAAGTGGGGTCACATCATTTCAAGGTGTCACTATTTGCGGACGACTTACTATGCTCCATTTCGGAGCCATCGACGTCGGTACCACCCCTGATCCAAAAACTTGAACACTTCGGGATGCTTTCAGGATTGAAAATTAATGTAGAAAAAACTGAAGCCTTGGCCCTAGATATACCGCTCCCGGAGAAAGATTCCCTCACACAGAGGTTTAAATTTAAATGGGCTGGGAAGGGGATTAAATACCTAGGAATTTGGTTGACAGCTAAAGTACAAGATCTATATAAAGCTAACTACCGGCCAATGTTCCGTTTACTCCAAGAGGAGATGATTAAATGGGGCAAATATAACATCTCCTGGCTCGGTAGGATTAGTTCGGTTAAAATGAACATTTTACCTAGACTGCTTTATTTATTTAGATCTCTACCGATCCAGATGCATATGAAAGACCTCTCAAACTTCCAAAGCAGGGTGTTCCGTTTTATCTGGGGTGGGGGTCCCTCCAGGATTGCAAGAAAGAACATGTACAAACATTAAATCCAGAGCGGGGTTGGCATGTCCCAATTTAAAACTTTATTATCGAGCAGCTCAATTAGCTTTTATTCCCCAGGCCCACTTACCCGAAGCCCATCCGGCATGGATGTTTGTTGAAAGCCAAGACATGATGCCCTATACATGGGACACGGCGGTCTGGATTCACCCACTCCCCACAGGGATTAAGAAATCTGCCAATCCTATAATAAGGAACTCCGCGGCTAATATTATCTGGGCCTTCAATCATACAGACCTTCTACCCCGGATATCCCACTTAACGCCTATACTTACGCATCCACTAGCTCCAGCAGGTATCTCACAGGTCTCTCGGCAATGGTGGAAGAATAACAAACTTGATAGATTGGGAAACTGGATGAGAGATGGTCGGGTATTAACATTCGAAACTATGAGAGACGAATATGATATCCCCTTTTATGAGCACTATAACTTTTGCAGATTGAGATACTTTGTAGATAAACTACTTAGGAGTTCAGGGGTCCCCTCCCGGAATGGGTTCTCTAGAATATGTGAAAAAGCCCCCCTTAAAAGAGGAGTGATAGGGGAATTATACGAGGTCTTCAATACCCCAAAATCATTAGCCAAAGAAAAATACATGAGGGAATGGGAAAAAGATATAGCCAAGAACTGGTTGATTGAGACGTGGGAGACTTCCTGGGCCAATCTCCTGAGGGGGTCACTAAACTATAGTGTATTAGAGACATCAATTAAAGTCCTTCATCGGGCGTATATTACCCCAGATCGACTAGCTAAATGGAGTAAGACGGAAAGTCCGAAATGCTTTAGGGGGTGCTCAGAGCTGGGCTCCTTTCACCATACTTGGTGGAGCTGCCCAAAGGTTCAGCAGTTGTGGACGGCAGTGGGTGACTTAGCGGATAGTATATTTGGACACCATATTGAAATTACCCCAGAATCTAGTCTACTGGGGATTCCGGTGGCCTCTCTTTCTGCCCCCCACAACAGACTCCTACAATTTATCTTTTTAGTGACGAAATCACATATTGCCAGGAACTGGAAGAAAAAGACACTTGAGATAGGGGCAGTTCGAGCTAAGATTCACTACTTAGCGGTTAATGAAAGGATTTCCCACTCAGTGGCGGATTCAATCCCTAAGTATTTAGAAATATGGGGTCCCTGGATAGGATACACTGATATTAGAATCCCTCTACTCCAATGAAGGGGGAGGAGGAGGGAAGGGCACCCTCACCTTGTTGACAGAATACAGGGGGGGCTGGGGGCCGGAGAGGAGATACCGGGAGAGGAACTGCACCGATATGGAAGAAGACAGACAGGTAAGCTAGGTTGGATCAATGACAAGATCGAGATAGAGAAATGTTTTCCAAAGAGGAAGGCTTAACATATATGTGTCAGAATGTTTTAGTTTAATTGGTTAGGTTAACATTTGTAAAAATTTGTAAGCAACTCTTCCTGAAGATATAAGAAAAGATAACAGGGGGGAATAGAATGGAAGGAAGGTACTGAAAGACTAACAAACGCAAATAATCATATTATATCCCTCTAGAGGTAAATGAGTCAGCCAATGGATAAAATTTGGGCTTTTTTATAATATCTTTATGATCCTCTAAGTCACAGGTTAATAACGGAAAGTATTAGGAGATAACAACTTAACAACCAAAGAATAGTATAAGTAACGGATAAGTTTAGGGATACATGTTTACATAACCAAGAAGGGTCCATTATAATTCTATACATTGGTTCATCGATAATAGCACGGAGGTAAATACGGAAAAAAGGAGGAGGCAGGATACAAGGATGAGATTTCACAATTGATGTTGGGGTATTGTTTTATTACGCTCAATATTGTACAACTGTTTGCACTTTGTATTCCTGCAATAAAAAATTAGTTAAAAAAAAAAATATGTTCCTATTGTATGCTAACTCAAATATATCTATCCAATTGTCAGGTTCTATGGAAATCCTAGAACCCTTTCCTGAGGTTTCATGAATTTCACTTTGTTAGAAGATCATGATTACTAAAGTATGTAGATGAGAGTATTCCCTTACTATTTGGAGATTTAAAGCATATTTGTTTATATTGCATCAATGATTAATGCAGATCTGGGTGCTGATTTGAAATTAAGAAATGCTTGATCTGTAGCATGGACGGAGCTATAGCCGGTGCAACAGTGCTATGCACAGAGGCCCTGGCTTGGGGGGCCCCTAGTGCTGTCTTTTTATTTATTATTTTGTATTTATTTTTTTACGTTTTGGGGCCCCCTGCAGCCTGCACACTATTATGAACCCTGTAACTGGCATCCCCCTGGGCCTCCACAACTGGTGCTCAGACCCCTCACTCACAACCCCCCCCCCCCCCCCCCTCACTGTTTCTGGGGTGGTCTAGCCTGATTCCCCATCCCCTGCTCCTGCTCTCTGCTTGTGTCTGCTGGTGCGGGGGGGGGGGGGGGAGAGGGAGGCATGGGGAGAGAGGCAATTGGGGAGAGGGGAAGACATGGGGGGAGAGGGAGAGAGGCAAGGAGAAAGAGAGAGACACACTGAGGGAGAGAGAGGTAAGGGGGAGACATGGAGGGAGAGGGAAGACACTGGGGAGAGAGGGAGACATTGGGGAGTGGGAGAAAGGCAAGGTGAAAGAGGGATACACATGGAGGGAGGGAGAGGCAAGGGGAGACATGGTGGGAGACATGGGGAGAGGGATGCATTGGGGAGAGGGGGAGACATGGAGGGAGGGGTTGACATGGGAAGAGAGGGAGAGGAATGGGGTAGGGAGGCAAGGGGAAAGAGGGAGACACATGCAGGAGGGAGAGGCATGTGGGGAGAGGGGGATACATAGGGCAAGGGGGAGAGAGAGGCAAGGGGGAGAGCGAGATGAAGATAGAGGGAGAGAGAGGGATAGAATGAGAGAAAGAGAGGGGGAGTGAGAGAGAGAAAGAGGGGGAGTGAGAGAAAGAGAGAGGGATAGAATGAGAGAGAGAGAGAAAGAGAGGGGGAGGGAGAGAGAGAGGGAGAGAAAGTGAGGGGAGAGGGAAAAAGAGAGAGGGGACAGAAAGAAAGAGACAGAGAATGGAGAGGGGGAGATTGAGAGGGAGAGAAAGTGAGGGTAGAGGGAAAGCGAGAGAGGAAGAGAGAGAAGGGAGGGGAATGGGGAGAAAGACGTGGAGAGAAAGGGAGAGGGAGAGAAGGGGAAAGGGGGGAGGAAGAGAGAAAGAGAGGGAGATGGACAGAAGTTAGAGAGACTGGGGAGTGTGAGCGAGAAGGCGATATATATATATATATATATATATATATATATATATATTATATATAATAGTTGTCAAACTGCAAGTTGTCGTCGCGCTTGAGAGCCTCGTAAAGCGAGGCGAGCCGTTGACGCATAGAAGCCTTCCATGCTTGGATCACTTAGACGATGAGCGCCAAAGGCGTTAATCGTCCTGCGAGGCGAGCACATGAGGCATTGAAACACGCGGTTCTTAGGCAAAATAAGCGCCGATGTCGCTCCTGCAAGCCTCACAAAGCGAGGCGAGCAGTTGAGGCTTTGAAACATGCAGGACTTAGGGCCTCATTCTATTATCGGCCGTAGGCGCTGCGGGGCCGCAAGGACCGGCCGCAAGCTATTCTGCTATTCTATTCCCCTCCGGCCGGGGATTCCGGCAGGCTTGCGGCCGGCGCCTTGCTATCTCTTGCGGCCGCACGTGCCGGAGGAAAGCCTTTGATCTAAAACGGCCGCAAGAAAAGCCCGGTTGCTATTCTATTGCTCCGGGAACCCTCTCTGCAAGGCTAAAACCGAGCCGCAGCTTACTTGCAGGAAAAAGGTCCCGCTAGCACCAATTAAGCACATTATAAAGCCCAAATAAAGCCATCCTGCACTTTGAGGAGCCTATAAAGTGATTGTAGGTGTTAGCAAAAATAGCACAACATTCCCATATACTCAAATCCGTAAAAAAAAAATTTTTATTATATATGTCAAATATCCATGTAAAAAGTCCAGAGTGCTTGGAGCACCTCGGACCTGGCCACGCTGAGGCCGGAAAATAAACAGTTAATGTAAACTCGGATTTGGGCTGATGTGCAAGCTTGAGAGGGGGTTACTATTAATCCTCATGTCCCCCAATATGATCCCTAGCATTTACATAGCTGTACAGTGCAGTCTTCAATTTATATTTGACTTTTAAAATTTTGGAGCTTACGGCCGGTTCCAAGATATGCGGCCGGCCGTAAGAGGAGATCCTTGCGGGGCCGTATAATAGAATTGCGAGGTAACAGAACCCCCGCAAGGAATCGCAGCCTTACAGACGATTTATGGCCGATAATAGAATGAGGCCCTTAGTCTGCAAACAGTTGAGGAACGCAGGACTTAGAAAAAAAAATTTGACCTCGGAATCTCAAAAACCGACCTCACAAAAATAATACTTTAACGGCCGAACCGCGGAAATCAAAAAACAAGAATTTACAAGGTATGCACTCAAATTTAAGCCGAATTTGCCGAGTTTCGGCACCCGACAATCGGCTAAGCAAGAAAAAAAATGGCAGGCAAAAAAAATAAACTAGGCTAAAGGAAACCGAAGCGCGTAAATTCCACCAGGCACGTACGAGTTAGCCAGGAATGTAGCAGATACAAAATATACCATTATAACGGACAGGAAAATGCTTGTGAGCCAAGTAACGCATAGAAAAACCCCGCCATTTTACAACACTAACTTGCAAATAATAACATTATGATTCTAAAATGGTGCTTTACCCGCCTAAACAAACGGTTTGGCCTTGTGCATGCAGCATATTTACACTGCACACTTGGCACATTGCTGACACTTTCTCCTCAGGTGATCAACAGTCCAACTGTACATTTTCTGATGCAGGAAAATCAAGAGAGATTGTTAGCTCTTCAGGATATTGATTGCTGCATATTAAATATAAATAGGTAAACTATATGAAATGTATTAATTCATATTAATTGATTAATTCACTGTACTAAAATAATTGTATATTTTACACTGTACTTATATATCTGTCTTCACGATGAGCGCCGAATGTGATCGTTGCAAAGGAGGAAACTTGAAAGACACGAGGGGAGATCTAGGGGTATATATAAATATATATACAGTGCCTTGCAAAAGTATTGAGCCCCCTTGACTTTTTACCTATTTTGTTATAGCCTTAAGTTCAATGTTTTGTTAATCTGAATCTTATGTGATGGATCCAAACACTATAGTCTAAGTTGGTGAAGTGAAATGAGAAAAATATATACATAAAACTATTTTTTAGAAATAGAAAACAGAAAATTGGCGTGTGCGTATGTATTCACCCACTTTGTTATGAAGCCCTTAAAAAGCTCTGGTGCAACCAATTACTGTCAGAAGTCACATAACTAGTGAAATGATGTCCACCTGTGTGCAATCTAAGTGTCACATGAACTGTCATTACATATACACACCTTTTTTGAAAGGCCCCAGAGGCTGCAACACCTAAGCAAGAGGCACCACTAAGCAAACACTGCCATGAAGACCAAGGAACTCTCCAAACAAGTAAGGGACAATGTTGTTGAGAAGTACAAGTCAGGGTTAGGTTATAAAAAAATATCCAAATCTTTAATGATCCCCAGGAGCACCGTCAACTCTATCATAACCAAATGGAAAGAACATAGCTGTTGTGGCAATAACAATTAAAATAAAGGCCGGATAAAGGGTGTTTCTCTACAACCTTGATTGGTTGTTCAAGGATTCTAAAATAGGATCCATAGGAACAATTTTTTTTTTTTTTTGGTACGGATCTAAGTAATCTAAGTAATAACACTTAGGCCCAATAAACAAACTAAGATCATTTTTTGAGCATTAAATTTTTTTGTCTGCAGGGTAGGGGGGGGGGGGGGGCGGGGTTGCACCGGGGCCCTCCATTCCTTAGCGCCACCACTGATCTGTAGGTATCATTTTGCAGTTAAACCTTTATGCGGACCAATCTTGGGTGTATACATTGCTTCATGTCAGACTATAATCTGCCCTAATATTGCCGCTACATAATACCTCATTAAGTTTGGTGCTGAGAAACCTCCTTCTGATTTCTAATAGTTTTGCTGACTCCAGGCCTTCTATGGATATGGATCTATTAACACTTTCCTGTAGTATTTCTATTACTGATGTTTGAATTGGTATAGGTAAGCAACAAAATGTACATATATATGAGTTAAGGCTGTCATTTTTAATGAGTGAATGCGCCCTAATTATTATGCTACTTTGACCGACTTTCTAGCTGGTTTATGCTGACCTTGTGGTTGTTTCCCCCGGGTGTGTACGTGCAGAGGGAACATTTGTATGACACGCCCATGTTAGTTATAAGTACAATATTTTCAATACTATATAAGAGTGTGACTGAGTTTAATGGCTCATGTTGATCTTCTGCATAAGACTGCATTGTAGCACTCCCCCGATTGATCTGTACAATCAAGGAGATTTGATTTAGAACCTGGGACTGATTCCTTGAGTACCAGCCTGCAAAATGAGAGAAATTCAGAACATTTTTTTCCAGAACAGTTACTGGTGCCTCTGATTTATCCTTGTTAATCTGCAGACCAGAACAATCTCTACATCTATTTAATGTTTCATATACATTAGGAAGGGAGGCAAATTTATTAGTTATAGTCAGTATTACATCATCTGAAAATAAGCATCATTTATATTTATGTTGTTTAATTTTTAGACCTGTGATATTAATGTTTTGCCTAATCTGTATAGCGAATTGCTAAATGGCAAGCATCAAAAAGTAATGAGACAAGGGACATCCCTTCTCATCCCTCTGTGTGCTCTGAGTAGAAGAGATAGGGGGTTAGTCCTCTCACTATTTGTATGGGTCTATCTCTGGCATCACTATGCTGTACTGAAACACCTCTTACTCAGATATTACACCATATTCACCTATTGTCCAGATCCTTTATTCATTCTTGTAGTTTCTGAATAACATCATGATATGAACAGATTGCAATACTATAACGATGACTGTAATTATGTTATAATTTAATGTTTTTCAATTTCTAGCATATCTGTTCATTTTTTTTTGTATATGGTCTCTACCTTTGAAGAGTTCTCTACTTATGGTAAGTCACCAGTTGGCATCTCAGCTACAAGTTTACGGTTTGTAGTTTTCTTTAAAAAATAACCCTCTTGTTTAGGTGTTTCCTTTGAGGCTTTGTTAGATGATTTAGTGGATGAAGGCGATATTGTTTTTTATGTTTCTTCAATTCTATACTGTTAAACCAGGTTCAGTCTTGTTTTGAGATATTTATTTTTCTATTTAAGGTATAAAACGATAGAACTTTATTACTTAAGGTTAAATTTAGTGTATGAACTGTGGAACAAGAATGTGTACTTTTAGAATAGACGAATCTATATATTCTCCAGGAACCAATATCAGCAGTACTGATTATATTCCACTAGATGTCAGCAGTGTATCAGGGAAGGCAATTTTTATGAAACAGTGGGAACATTGCAGCATGTCTTTAAGTGAGTGTAATAGTTTTGCTACCCATCAATGTCCCAATGATTTATTGGAATAAAGTAAATTTATTTAGATTATTTTGCTATGTATTCTGTTGAAGTTATTGTTTTATTCTCAAGTTTTCTTTATTTTCCCTTTGTTTCCTGATATTATATACTCTTTTATTTTTGTAATTATTTCCTCACATTTAGAATATTTTTCTACTTCTTTATATTTATACATCTTTCTTTCAATCCATTATTTCAACTCTCCCTCAATTATCTTTCTCTTTTCCTTTTCACCTCGCCTCTCTTTCCATGCTCTGACCTGGACAGCTCTCGACTCACTCTGATCTCTAGTATAGACAGCCTTTACTCTCACTGCTTCTTCTTTCCTCGCAGCAGGCTCTCACTCTTCTTTGAAGATGGAGCTGGTACTACTGTCTCCCCAGTCAGATTGCTCCCTCCTGCCATAACAGATCTCGTTGGGCCTCCACTCCTTATTTCTTGTCTCACCTCCTGTACAGCCAACTTGCTTTCTCCCAGCTAGACATAGAGTCCCCTCTGATTGGCTCTCCCAACCAGGGCAGGATCTACCTTTTTAAAGCCCCTGGGCAGTGAAGTGGAGGAGCCCCTGCAAGTGCGTTAATAAGGTATGCACGCACCCATTTTTCCCTTTTCTGTGTGTGTATATATCGCTTTCTGTGTGAGCTAATCACAGACATTTCTCTAACAGCCATTTTTACAAAATAGATACTCATATACACTTGATTATTAAATTAATATGATGGTGGGCCATATTTTTTATATGTTTCTATGGGAGGGCAGCAAGCATGTTACACAAACAAAAATCATGATCACTTGTATCAAAAATAAAAACTAATAATGAGAGTGTGTGTATATATATTTCAGGGAGTTTTTTTGTTTTTCATCCTATATATCCTGTGACATATTTTGGCTTTCTATATGTGTGTACGTGTTTGTTTGTGTATGTATGTATGTGTATATATATATATATATATATATATATATATATATATATATATATATATATATATATATATATATATATATATATAATGTGTGTGTGTATGTGTATATATATATGTATGTACAGTGGATATAAAAAGTCTACACACCCCTGTTAAAATGTCAGGTTTCTGCGCTGTAAAAAAATGAGACAAAGATAAATAATTTCAGAACTTTTTCCACCTTTAATGTGACCTATAAACTGTACAACTCAATTGAAAAACAAACTGAAATCTTTTTGGTAGAGGGAAGAAAAAATATAAAAATAAAATATGGTTGCATAAGTATGCACACTCTTAAACTAATACTTTGTTGAAGCACCTTTTGATTTTATTACAGCACTCAGTCTTTTTGGGTATGAGTCTATCAGCATGGCACATTTTGACTTGGTAAGATTTGCCCACTCTTCTTTGCAAAAACACTCCAAATCTGTCAGATTGCGAGGGCATCTCCTGTGCACAGCCCTCTTCAGCGCACCCCACAGATTTTCAATCGGATTCAGGTCTGGACTCTGGCTGGGCCATTCCAAAACTTTAATCTTTTTCTGGTGAAGCCATTCCTTTGTTGATTTGGATGTATGATTTGGGTGGTTGTCATGCTGAAAGATGAAGTTCCTCTTCATGTTCAGCTTTCTAGCAGAAGCCTGAAGGTTGAGGAGGGATGTTCATTAATCCTCCAGCCAGTAAAATGGGGACAGGCTAGGACCAAGCGTTAATCTAATAGCCAATCTAATCTAATAGCTACTATAGCATGATCAAACAAGGGGCAGGGTGCAATGTCAGAATCTCGAACACGGTCAAAAAGGAGGGAATCCATTATAAAGGTATCAATCCTTGAATAAGCTGCATGAGTGGGGGAGTAATAAGTATATTCCCTACGGTCTGGATGAAGGCCCCTCCAGGCATCTACCAGGCTCATTCTTATCATTAGCTGATTAATTTGACCTAGTTTTTTACAAATTTTATTTTCCAGGGTGCTCCCAGATCTATCTATTGCTGAGTTAAAAGGGAAGTTGAAGTCACCCCCAATTACCAACCTGCCTAATTCTAATGCTTCTAGTTCCTTCAGTAATGTAATAAGAGTTTTGTGGGGTGAGATAGTGGGAGAATAAAGGGAGATTAATGAGATTTTAATACCTGAAACTAACCCTGTTACTATTTATCTTTATCTATAATGCTTTGTTCTAGTTTAAAATGAAAATATCTGTGTATGAGCACTGCTGCTACAGCTTTCTTCGTGGGTTGGGAGGCCGTATATACTATAGGGTAATCTCTATGTAGGAAAGTTGGCTTATTCTTATGCGAAAAGTGGGTTTCTTGCATGAAAATAACGGAGGGCTTAAACTGTCTATAGTATTTTAAGGCTCCATGATGTTGAAGGAGTTCTGGTCAATAGAAGATCTGTCTTGTTGTTGGGCTGCTCTGATCTGGTCTACTATTTCTTCTAGTAGTTGAGTCCTCTGTCCCAACTCCTTTAAGTCTTTCCGCAGCGGTTCTATCGCTTTGGTTAGTAGTTGTTCGATTGTGGCTATTGCTCTGGCAGAGAGATCCATCTGTTGTTTTGATTGTTTAGTGATGTCGTCTTGGTCTGAAGAGTCCGAGTGATCTGAGCCAGAGTCCACTTGGGATGTGGGTTTGGCCACCTTAGGTGAAAAATGTTCCCGAATGCCTCTTGTAGAGGGACCCCTTTTGCTTTTCTTCATGCTCGAGACGTAGATTTTCGTGATCATGTAATTTGGCAGAGTTTTCCTTAAATTGCTGTTGTTTGAGGCCGGCGTAGTCGTCTGTGGGTCAGAAAAACGGTATCATAGTTTGCAATTAAATTCCGTATCTGCACTTGAGAGGAAGACCAATGAAAGAAACATCGCCAGCCAAAACCCTTTATAAGTTCATGTTCAAATCTTGTACTTCAGTGTCGCTTTAGGCAGCGGAAACAGTTCAATTATGTATATTGAAAGCACAACTTTTAGGAATCCAGACAGGTAGGTTTCAAACAACTTTTAGTTTGCTGTAATGGACACTAAAAAGGTTTATAGGCAGCCGTCAAGGTGGTAAACCACCAGAATTTTAGCGGTTGTTTTAGCCGGTCTTCCTGAGGGAAGGTAGTTTTCCTTCAGCAAACAGAAGCTTCTATTCTGCAGAGTATCAGTTGTAGTTGTATTGGATGGCCACTGGGTGGCAGCACAAAACCAAAATATCAGATAATATACACCATGCATTTGGCCTTGTTAGATACTGTTCAGGGATAACTGGTCTTACACTGCAGATGTTTTAGACCAGCCTAATATAGATTTATTAGATCCACTTCAGCCTTAAAGCTAAGGCAGAGTCCTTAAAGGCATATGACATTACATGAGTAATACAGTGTCCACTGTTTAAGCAATGTTGTCAATTTAGACTCAGTAAGGTCACCCAGAAAGGTCTTGTGGTAGCATTAGTATATATCATTAAGCAGGGGTTGCTTAGGTGTAGTCTATTTCTTGGGGTAGCCTTTAGTACAGACAGCTCTCTATAAATTGTGTTGTTAGGGAGTCAATTGTGCAAGATGTCATTTCAGGCACTAGCAGGCCCGGTTAAAATGGCGTCCTCCAGGTTTAAGGGGCTCTCCACCCCAATCTTTCAAAGCTACCTGCACCCCAGTACCTTTCTTTGGCGACTATGATCTTGGCTGGCGTCCTGATATTTTTCTTTAGTCCCCCTAGGGTTTCCCAGCAGTTCTGAGTGATGTGGACAGTCTGTCATAGATCTTGGGCTTGTCTGTGAGCGTCTCAAAATGTCAGCCGTCTTTTCACGGGCTTTCTCTCTTGCCCGGCGACCTCCGCTTTTCGGCTCAGCCCTGTCCTAGGTACCCATCTGCGCCCTTCTCCGGGTCAGTGGCTCTCCCACGTCCTTCGAACATCTCCCAAGGCCCAGCTGGCCCCGCAATATGGCGGCCTCCTCTCCGCTGACCCCAGCTCCCTCTCACCTCCTCCCGTGCTGGCCTGGGGTCCGGTTGACTGAAGTCTACCGCTGGTGGTTCCTGCCTCCCTCAGTGCCTCTGCCCAGCTCTGTGCGGGAAGTACGCCTCCAGAGCAGCCCTTCTCGGCTGGGAGTGCTGGTCTTGGCCTTGGTATGGCTGCAGTAGCAAGTAGCTGCTGCAATCCACAATTGTCACAAAGGGCGTCCCGTGGGGGGTCAGGATCTCTTCCCCTGGTGCCCCCAGATGGATTACGGGGAATTCTGGGCGCTAAGGGTTATATTATAACCCAAAAAGCAACTCTATAAACGGAGCTCCAGCCAAACACATCCTGCTTCGTTGGACGCAAGCTCCACCCCCCGAGGATTGGTATTTTGAGAGTGAGAGAGCAGAAGTTGGAGCACAAGATTATATGTTAAAACAATCTATTTAGTTTTTGTTACACTAATAAATAAATAATAAAGTCTTAGGTCTTTACAAACACACTGTTCCATGATTAACAACATCTACCAACACTGAGAGCAGTGAAGGTTCTGTGAAGACAAAGATTTATGTTTTTTCCCTGAACCCACAGCAGTCCTTTCTCTTCACAGATGAACTTGTGAAGGGTTAACTTTCTTTTTTCATGCTCTCTGCACGGAGCTGTTGCTGTTGGTCTGTCTGGGCGAATGTCAGAGTCTCGTATAAACAGAAATTAAATTTATGTTTCTCTGTGAAAAAAATTCAAAAAGTATTTCAAAGTGTTTTTAAGAGACATTTTCTTTGATGTGGTCCAAACTGTGTTGAATTAAGAGGCCTTTTAAATATCCACATAAATTCTACACACCACCCACAAATCCCCCTATTATTAATTGAATACACAAATCATAGACCATCCAAAACATCTATCAAAAATACCCTATAGCCTATATCCACTCTACCGAACACACATACCCCCGCTAACACATACCCACTGTTCATAACCCTTGCTACATACCAACACACATACCATATAACACACTACCTACCCACCACACATCCCCATATACTTCCATCATTCCCCTTGCATCCCACATTTTAAAATACAGTTAGCTGTGGCCCTAGTAGAAGACGGAGGCAAAACGTGCGCGTCGCACAGCCTGTCACTGGAGTTTGACGTCACTGAGACCCTAGGATGATAGTGAAGCGGCTCCTATGATACAGAAGCAGCAGCATGGTTCTGCTTATCACCGCTGCATCAATCCAAGAGACTAGATGCTCACGTCAGCAGTCATTTCTATTATTCCTTATATTTATAGTATGTACATATTTGTTTCTCCTTAGTAACTTGAATATGCAGGTTTAGATCATTGCATTATAGAATTGCAGCAATATATGACACATATAATATTTTATCTCATTAATTGTTTTCAAGTGACAATTTCTTTCCCCTCCCCTGTGTCTCCTTCCTCCCCTCCCCCTCATCAGTGTCTCATGCCCCTCCTCTTCCCCATGTCTCTTCCCTCTCCTCTCCTCCATCTCCCTCCCCTGTGTCTTGCCCCTCCTCCCTCTCCTGAATCTTCCCCGCTTTCCTCTCCTGTGTCTTCACCCCCTCTCCCTCAACTGTGTCTATCCCCCCTCCCCTGTGTCTCTCCCCCCTCTCCCTCCCCTGTGTCTCTTCCCCCTCCTGTCCCCCCGTGACTCTTTCCCCTCCTCTTCTTCTCCTTTCTCTCTTCCTCCCTCTCCCTCCCATGTTTTTTTCCTTACTCCTCCCTCCCCTGTGTCTTCTCTCCCCCCTCATATCCCATGAGCTGCAGTAACCGCAGTACACAGCATGCGGCAGTAGATTGTGTGATGTGGCACGCTGTACTGCAGGTATAGGATCTCCACACAGGGATCATGGGCCACACATTGTAGGAAGCAGGTTATGCATTGTATGGGGATATAGATGCTTTATATTATATACTAGCGACTTGCCCGTCAAAAATGAGGCAAGTAATGCTGTTTGCCACAGACATTAATTTTGTTTGTGGTCTGAGATCCTTCGGCGCTCATTGCGAGCCTCGTGCTGAGCGCCTTTGGTGCTCATCGCGTGGCTCACAATGAGCGCCTTCGGTTGTTCGCCTCTTGGTTGTTGTATTTTTTTTTATCAGAGGAGCTTTTGCTGTCATTGTAAGCTTGGTGCTGATCTGCTTTTGCTCTTATTGCAAGGCTGTTCCCTGGTGTTTGTGTGCTATGAGCAACGTTGGCACTCGTTGTGAGGTGCGCGGTTGAATGGCTTTTGTGTTTATTGCAATATTGTTTTTTTTGTTTTTTTTTGTAAATGTATTTTTGTATGCTAATTAAATAAGTAATACATTAATAATGGAATATACTTTACCTATTTGTAAGTAATATATGCAGGAAGCATTGTGCTGAAGAGCTGACAATCTGTTTTGATGTTCCTGCAGCATACAATGTAGTTTTGGACTGTTGCAGAGCTGTGGTGTCAGCAATGTGAGCAGTGTGTAGTGTAAATAGGCTGTGTGCGCGAGGGGAAGCCGTCAGGGTAGCTGTGTACTTCCGCATGTAAGTTAGTGTTGTAAAATGTTGGCGAATGTGTATGTGGTACGCGGGTGTGGATGATTTAGCGTCCTTGCTAAAAGTGTATCTTGTACCTCATTCAGCTTTTTGGAAAAGCCGTATGTGCTTGGTGGTGTTTTGCGGCTTTAGGCTTGTGTAGCCTCATTTTCTGCAGCCATTTTTTCTCTCGCTTAGGGGATTTTCGTGTGTCTAAATTGGTTTAATTGGGCTTAAATTGAGGTCTAACTTCACTTGCAGAGGTCCTGGGTGCCCCCCCCCCCCCCCCCCGCCTTGCTGTGGGTACGTTTTTATGTCATTTTTGTGTGTATTTATAGTTTTTTTTTATGTCTTCAGCTGCGCGCGGTTCTGCCCTTAAGGTCTTATTTTTGCAAGTTCGTAATGTTTATATTTCTAAGTCCCGCGGCTCGTATTTTTTTGTGTAAGTCCGTAGTCATTGCGTGTTCGATGTATTTTTTCAAAGTCCCGCTTCCGTGGGTGTTTGTAACCACTCGTGTGGCGCTGTAGAGCGTCCACCTCCACAAACGCTTTGCGAGGGACGCAGTTCTTGCGAGCTCACTTCACATTGATAGGAGAGTAGAGTAGCTGATAAACACCATAGGAAACAAGTGGCGGGTTCCCAGTACTGCCACAATTTATAGGGTGCACAGTGGTAGGGAACATATTACTGCACTTAGCCCTTGATGTAGTTTTTGATATGTTACTTAAACAATAATTCTGTAATAAGGGTATATCATATTCATTATTTCTGTGATCAATACAATTAATTCATTTTTTTAATTGTTTTTACTAAAGGGAAGAAAGAACAACATGTTAGATGCATAGTATGAAACAAGGCATCCTGAAGAAGATACAATGTCAATGTGGAAGGCTTGTTACACTTTTCCCAACATTTTTTTTTGTTTTTGTTTGTTTAGTTTGTTAACGTTGCGTACATTTAAGATAATATACAACATAATATGCCAAATCCAATTAGCTTTAGGGAGAAGAAAAAGAAAAGAGAAAAACATAAGAGAGACAGAGAGAGAAAAATAGTGGGGAGGTGAAGCGTTGCTTTATTATTCCACTTGCTCACGTGAAACTAAACCTACTGAGTGTTAACACCAACCAATTCGTAGCTCCCACATATCCCAGTGGGAAGCCTATTTTTTTGTAATTAACATCCAGTTCTGCAGATATCATACACATAGGGCCTCATTCTTTTAACGGCCATAAAATGGCCGCAAAGCTGCGATTCCTTGCGGCCATCTTACGGCCCCGTGTAGAGCTACTGCTCCCCTGCTATTCAAATGGACGGCCCCGCCAGGATATCTCCCTTACGGCCGGCCGCACATCATGCAAACGGCCACAACCGTTTCTCCCGCGCCCGTAAATCTTGTTTTTCCGGCAGCAAAGTCAGAAAACTGTAAATGCAAATATAAATTCAAGATGGCACTGTAAAGCTCTGTAAATGCTAGGCATCATAATGGGGGACATGAGGATTAATAGCAACACCCTCTCAAGCTTGCACATCACCCAAATCTGATATTTCAATTACGGTTTATTTTCCGTCCCAATTCCTGCGTGTTTGTCCTTGTTAAAACCCGTACGGGCTCGGAGGTTGAAGGCCGCAAACTCAAAGCATTGTAGAAGCCAATATATATTCAATCCAGCACTGCAAAGCACTGTAAATGATGGGGAACATAATGGGGGGCATGAGGATTAATAGCAAAACATTCTCAAGCTTGCACATCGCCAAATTATACTTTGATTTTAAAATCCCACGGACTTCAATGATCAAGCCCGTAGCTCGTTATTCAAACCCGTGCAGGTTTGCATGATAGATAGAACACGAAGATTGAACATGAAATTAAATTCATTTATTTGCAGATTTGAGAGTAGGGGAATGTTGAGCTATTAATTCTAAGACGAAACATCACTTTCACTTTTAATATAAGTACAGGATGGCTTTTCTATGCTACGACTTGTAAGTAAGCCCTTTACGACCCGTGGGTCTATTTTACCAATTTACGGACTTGACGGAGGCTAATCCCGCAGCCTTTGCGGGTCTGATGTGCTCCAAGCCCGTGGAAGTTTGTACACGGAAATTTTACATGCATTAAACTAAATGATTTTCAGATTTGAGTGTAGGGGAATGTTGTGCTATGAATTCTAACACCTCCAATCACTTTCACGTCTCATCAAAGTGCAGGATGGCTTTATTATGTGCTTAATTGGTGCTCGCGGGACCTTTTTGGTGCAAGTAAGCTGCGGCTCGGTTTTAGCTAATTACGGCCTTGACGAGAGGGTTTACGTAGCATTTGAATAGCAACCGTGGCTTTCTTGCGGCCAAAACTCTTGCGGACGTATAAGATCAAAGGCTTACCTGCTGCACGTGCGGCCGCAAGGGATAACAGGGCGCCGGACGCAAGGGAATAGAATAGGCATGTAGCCTGCGGCCAGTCCTTGCGGCCACGCATCTCCTACGGCCGTTAATAGAATGAGGCCCATAGAGTGTATGTATTTAAGTTTAACTCAGACCTCTCTAAACAGGGGAATAGACTTCTTCCAAGATATAGCAATAGTGATTCTTGTTGCTAGGAATATTTGGTTAGTGAGAATTTGGGCCTGTTTGGTAATGGGAAGACCGAATAAGGCCTCTTCTGGTATCTGAGGTAATCTACTACCCCATAATTTCTCTAAAGTATCAAACCTTTTCAACCAAATGTGAGAAATTTTTGGGCAGTCCATACTATTCATACTATCTATCTTATTTTCCAATTCTCTATTTTTACATATAACTTTAACTCGTTTTTCCCAGTTTGGAATATTTTTCTGATTCCATCTTTAATTACAACCCATTTTGGTGCTAACAAGCAGTGTGAAATCAGCATTTTTTTTACGAGCTGGATCATTTCAGAAAACATATGAAAAAATACATTATTCGGAGTAAGTGGAGTAATTATTTCAGTTAATTTAGAAATCTGAGTAACACACTGTTCCCAAAAACTCTGACGTTTGCTACATTTTTTCACCACATATGTAATTGTGTACCTTGTTTCAAACATCCTCTCTAGCATAATTCAGATTTACGGTTGATCAGTTGTGTTAATCTTACCATTTAAAAAATAGTTCTCTATATACTAAATTTTGAGATGTCTTAACTATTTTAAAGGCTCCCATCCAAGTATCCTCTGACCATTCTTGGCTAATTGTAATTCCCAAATTAATATCTCAACCGATTTTCCTACTTCTTTAATCTTCTAAAATCTAGCAATTTTATGATTTTCAATCTTTTAGAACTAATTGCTCACATGTAATAATTTCTCTTAAGTTAGTGAGTTCATACCCCCTTTTCAATAACTTATGCCAAATTGCCAAAAAGTCTAGCCAAGAAATCTTATTTAACGAATATGTTTTTTGAAGATCCTCTAGAGAGAGCATAGAATTATTTTGGTATATAAATCACTTATTGTCTTTAAACCCTTGTCTTTCAAAGCATGTATATACACTGAAGTCCATTGTTATAAGATAAGATATCTAAAGTGATGGAAAGCTTGAGAGTTTTAACTTATCTCTAGGAGTATACCAAAACTTAAGAATTGACAAAGTACTGTTTGGTAATCTTTTACTTTTTTTAATTTCTATCTGTTATGGCTAAAATATTTGACCTTTAGCCTCATGATCAAACATTCCAGTTAACAGTTCAGGGTAATTTTCTGTAGTATTGATTGACTGGATCTTCTTGCAGTTCAAGGGATTCTAAGCCGGTTTCTCCTGCACCACAATTCCAGGTGGCAGTAGTGTAATATTTTTATTTTTTTAATAGCTTGTCCAGACTTGCCATACCTTTCCACCCCAAAAGCAAATGTATTTTAGTTTCATGGCTGCAGTCACCATCGGCAGAGATCTTAGAGCCAAGGAAATCATCAACTTCGAGCAGCTATTTCACCCTAATCAAAAAGCCATTTATTTCCTCCTCACTTTCAGCCATCAGAGTAATATCATGCACATATATGAGGTTGTTGATATTTCGCCCAGCAACTTTTATTCTGGCTTTGAAATTGTCCATCTGTCCTTACGCATGATGTTGTTGAATAAATAAGGTGACAAAACACAACCTTGTCATACACTTTTCAGGAACTTGAACCTTTCGTTTGTTCCATGTCGGAGGTGGGTGATATGGTCTGGTATCCCCATCTCTTCAAGAACTTGCTGCATTTTGTTATGATCCACACATTTAAAGTCTATGAGTAAATAGTCTATGAAGCATGTTTCTGGAACTCTCTTTCTCTATTATTCAGTGTACATTGACAATTTGATTTCTTCTGCGTCTGCTAGTGTACACACACAACCATACATTGTGCATACATGGTCTAGTAAAAATTCTGCACCTGGAACATACATTCTATTTTTGAAACTTCTTTAAAATAAGTCAAGTTCAAACCTTTAATGCCTGAACTAAACATCTACATATTAACATTAATATTGCAATTTATCCAATATAATTTGCATCGGAATATATGAAAACCCTTGATCTTATACTCTCTAGCTGCTCATTTTCTTCTTCAGTGCTTAAAGTAACACTTCTCTCAAGGTATTTATATTCTTCCAGTCCTTCGCTGGAGGAAAGTTCTGGTTGGGTGTTTAAATATATAATTTCTTGTGTAAAGTCTCCTTACTCCTATCAGATATTATGGTCTGCAATTACCTTTCAACAAAAAAAAAAAAAAAAAACTCAACCAACATAGAATCAAATAAAAGTAATAACCCAACCCAAAAAAAAGTAACCTTAAATTTATTAAGACTTCAACCTTTTTCTCCGGAAGCCAACGACCCCTGTGTTTCCCCAATACGAGAGTCTATCTTTACCTCCTCAGGCAGGCGATTAGCCTTATCTCTATCTCTATATAACAGCAACCTTCAATTAAAGTCTTCGCTTATGCAAGTTTTTTTAAATTCAGTTCCAAAGATTTGTATTGAGCGATTCCAGGCTTGAAAATTATATGTACATTTAATTCAGTATAAAGTTTGTATTCTTGGCTCTATACCCATTTATGTAAATGTAAGGCATGCATAAGTATGAGGGAAGTAAATATATGCAGGTTATAATTGTGTTTTTTGTCTGCATATATAAAATTTGTTTCTCAAACTTTTTCTTTTAAGTAGCATTATTGACACAAACACTGACAGGAGAATAAAAATAAAACTGGTCCCATCTCACATTAGTAAATGCAGTTACCCAAAAAATAAATACAAAATACTGTGCACTTGAAAATCGAGTTTATTACATAATTAAAAGTAGGTTGTTACCATGATCACATTAATAATTACCTTTATGTTTAATTTAAGACAATATTTGGCTTTATAGTATTCCAGAAAAGATCACGATCAAAAGTTGGCCACATTGGCTCAAGACTTTGTATTGCACTTACATTGAATAAAAAGGCAAGGTTAAAGTTGTGTATACAATTTCTGACTAAAAGATATAATTTTAGCATAATATGCAAGTTTGTGTGTTGTATCTTCTGTTTCGAGAAGGGCCGATGACATCTTTACTGCACTGTCGGTCACTCTAATGTAGTCCTGAACTGTAGGTGCCTGATGAAATTTAATACATGCAAATTAAAAAAAGTGCTATGTTTATTTATGGGTAGAGTCACTAAAATATCAAAGTGTTCTGTTTGTGGAAGGCTGTAATGACCATTTCCTATGGGGAAACGTGACATTTCACGAATTTACACCATTCTGGGCTGATATTTGTAACTACACTGTACATGGCCTAATAGGGGCAAAGATTCCTATTAAATTGAAATGTTTCTGCTCACTTTTCTGGTAAATTAAGTGCAAATCAAATAGTTTCCTAATTACCAGATATAGACTGATTTCCTATTACTTGATATTGAATAGTTTCCTATTACTTACTTTTAACAATTAAGAATGAGGCAAATTGAACAATCCAGGTTTCAATACACAAGTAATAAAGAAAAAAAAAAAAAGAGGACCAAAGTTTATTTTTTTTCTTTAAGGAATATGGGCCATTGTTTTTGTAGTATATCAAAGAATGAAAACAGATAATATAATTTAAAAAAAAATCTTAAAGTTAAAAGGTTTCATTTTTATTTCCCATTTGCAGCTCTGAACAAGCACTACATGTCCTACTTTGTGGCTGTGTCACACTAGGAGCTTCTATGTAAATTATGGGTGTATGGGTTAGTGCACACTGATCCTCCAGGCTCTGTGATGAGCCCAAAAGCACAGCCATGCACAAGCACCAACTAATGAGGACATTGCTGCTTGATCAAAGCTGAAAATGGTTAAAAAAGAAATCCTTATTTACATAAACTTTTATTTTTATTTTTTTTATAATATGCTCAATTCTCATTCTTCGATATAGTGCATACACTGACCATATACCTAAAAAACCCTTTCATATAGTGGTCCTTTCAGTGCAAAAACACAATGCAATATAAGCAAAGTTGTCCTTCAGAACAAGCAAGCTCATATGTAACAAGTCTCCCTGTATTATATTTTGTTCCTTTTTGTTTTTAAAGCAATTAAACAAAAACATTGAGGTTCATATCAGCTACTAGAAACAAACTACATCACACAAATTAAACTGAATTTCAAATACTAATGGTTTGCATGTTTTAGATTTGTTTTTCCTTTTACTGTATCTTTGTGGCTGCTTCATAAATAGACTGGGCTACGTAGTCAATGTTCTTTGTGGTAATCCCACACATATTAATGCGTCCGCTGGCCATCAGGTAGATATGCTTTTCTTTAATGAGGTAGTCTACTTGTTTGGCTGTAAGAAATGAAAGCATTAGTATTTATTTTCTAGTGTGAAAAGTCTCATCATAGAAAGAAAAGCAAACAAATAAAAGCTGCTATGTTCAGTGCTGCTAAAGGGATATTGTAGTGGCAACAGTTACAGTGTCCCTTTAAAAGTATAAGCAGCATCTATCATTATGAAACCTGACAGCACAATTATGAAAAAAAAATATATATAAAAATAAATAAAAATAAACACACTACAGTTTTTTTTTTTGATATTTTGAAACTGCAGTGACTTTATCACAACAATGAGAGAAAAAAAAAAAGAAGTGTGTACATACGATTAAGTCCAGTGTAGCTGAACATTCCAATTTGGTTGACAATGTGGTTCCAAGTCCCTGGGGTTTTAAGAGCCTCCAATCGGCTTTTCAGTTCTGCTCTCATCAATAGGACTCTATCAGCCATAGTCTTTACATTGCCCCTCCTGATAAGAAGGGGAAAAAAAAAATAGTTCAACATTGAAAAGTTTAGCAAAAAGAAAGAAACAAAGCAGCTTAGTATGGTAACTAAACTTTCACAGTCAGCTAGTTATTAATAACTCCTTTCAGACAAACATCAAGAGGCAAAATGAGCATAAAATGTAGCTATGTAAATGAGAAAACCTTATAAAGGCTTAAATTGTTCCTGAAAAGGTTAAACCCTTATAGTAAAAAAAAAAAAAAAAAAAAAAAAGACACAACTACTGTCTTAACTCCCAAAAGACCTTTTCCCAATGATAATATCATCTTACCATTCATCAAACAGTTCAGGGGTGTTGAGAGTTGTTGCAACAATTCGAGCGCCTTGTGATGGAGGGTTTGACCAGGTAGTACGGACAATCTTCTCCATTTGTGAAAGGACGTGTTCTACTCTCTCGCTATCATTTGCCACAACGGTCAAGTTACCAACTCTCTCGTCTAAACAACAAACAAAAAAAGCATGTTATACATGGAGAAAAAAGTATGTTAAATATTGATAGAGTATTATTGTTTTTTTTTTTTTATTTATTTCTGCCTCACAAGCTCAGATTTAGCAAATCATAAGCAGATACTGGTCATTGGAATTTTGATATTAAGGTTAATATAATTTGGTCTAGGATCAGCGTTTAGTATTAATCATATGCCCTTCGATAAGAAGAATGTTCCTGTTTATACAGACCCATCATTATAAACACAGACCGCTTTATTTACCAGAGCTTACAGAAGATCAAAAGAGATTAAGGAGGGGAGGAATGTTTTAAAATTTGTTCTCATAAATATCGGGCTCTGATATTTTGTTTAATAGATCTTTGCTGGATTTTGTGGTTGGTAGTAAAAAGCTAGTTTTTTTAATTCCCTTTCTATATAAAACAGAAAATAGCTCCTGCCATTTTTATCTGAAGTTATGGCAACATTCATTAAACCAGCAAGATTGTGCCCTGCTACCCATCTTACTCACAAAACAAAACAAAAAAAAAAAAAAAAAACACTTGGGTACAGCAAACCTTCACTACTAGAAAATAAAATTAGAGGTCAAAAAAATAAACTAAAGATATTCCCCCCCCCACCCCCCCCCCCCAACACTGAAATACTGAATAGGCAGTCACACCTACATAGGAGTGTAAGAAATGGTTCAAAACATGTAGTCATTCAGAACAAAAATTCAATAGGTGCATCAAGGTGACGCTTATAACACGTTTTAACAGTTATACAATTGTACTCACTGTATAATCCAAAGTTCTTGGAAAATGACTGAGCACAAAACAGTTCAAATCCCTTCGATACAAAATATCTCACAGCCCATGCATCTTTATCTAGGCTTCCAGAAGCAAATCCCTGATAGGCAGAGTCAAAGAATGGGAACAAACACCGTCTCTACAAAGAAAGAATTGGAGTAGAAAACATCCAAACATATTAAAATATTATGCAAAAAACAAAGTCTAGAAGTGTGACAAGCCATATAATACATGCGATAGAACAGAGGATGCAAGTTTGCAAGACTAAAATAATTGAAATTGTTTGTCTGAATATTAATATATCAACCACAAATTACGAACTGCATAGTTCAACAACATGTGCGGACACTCAAATATAGCAGTAACAAAAAAAAATAAAAAAATAAAAAAAAATAGGGGAACGCTACTTCTAAAAAAAGATTTCCTCAAAATATTGTAGTCAACCTATTCAAACATTATTTATCTACATACCTCCATGACTTCAGCTATTTGCTTCCACTCATCAGGGGTAGGGTCTGTTCCAGTAGGATTGTGAGCACATGCATGAAGAATGAAGATTGAATGCTTTGGTGCATCCTGTATACAAAATTAGAACAAAAACACGTTTTAGGAAAGTTTGCACCTTGATCAGGATGGTTACATCACTACTCAGATTATAGGAGTTTTATTCGCCAACATGAAAGCCTTTTACATGTAACCTTCCCAACCCCCAATTCTTAATGTTCTTGAGAACTAGCGACTTGCCAGTCAAAAAAATTAAGGCAATAAGATTGTAAGGCAGGTAATGCTGTTTACCACAGAGAGTGTTGTGGTCGTTGGCAATCGTTCGGCGCTCATTGTGAGCCTCTGGGTTGGTGTATTTTTGATATCAGAGGCGCTTTTGCACTTATTGTAAGGTCCACGCTGATCTCCTTTTGGCGCTTATTGCAAGGCTCTCCACTGGTGTACTTTGTGTCCTATGAGTACCATTGGGGCTCCTTACGAGGCGCGCAGTCAATGTCTGTTTTTTTTGCGATACTGTGGTGTGTTTTTTTCCTGTATATTTGTTATTTTATTATAATTAATGAAAAAAAAATATATATATACACACACATTTATATATATATATATATATATATATATATATATATATATATATATATATATATATATATATACACACATACATATATACACACACACACACACACACACACACTTTACCTATTTCTAATAGATGCAGCAAGGAATGTGCTGAAGAGCTAACAATCTGTTTTTATGTTCCTGCAGCATACCATGTAGATTTGCAGTGTTGTTGAGCTGAGGTGCATGTGTCAGCAATGTGTAGTGTAAAAGGCTGCGTGCGCGAGGGGAAACATTTGTTCAGCTGGGTACTTCAGTCTTCTGTAAGGTAGTATTGTAAAATGGGGGCGAATGTGTATGTGGTACGCGGGTGTGGATGATTTAGCGTCCTTGCTAATGGTGTGTGTTGTACCTCGTACAGGTTTTTGTAAAAGTAGTAGGTGCTTGGTGGTGTTTTGCGGCTTTAGTGGTCATGTAGCCTCGTTTTTTTGGCAGCCATTTTTTCCCCTCGCTTTTCGGATTTTCGAGCGTCTAAAAACTTAAATTGAGGTGTAACCTGACTTCCAGACGACCTGGGTATCCCCCCTTGCTGTGGGTAAGGTTTTCATTTTATTTTTGTGTGTATTTTGTGGGAGTTTTTTTTTTATGTTTTCCATAACTTTTTTTTCTTCCCCAAAGTCCCACTTCTGTGGGAATTTGTAAGGCGCCATAGAGCCTCTGCCAATGCTGCCTTTCGCGTTGAGGGTCCGAATTTGCGGACTGCATTGAGCCGAGCTGATGTGGGAGCCTCCACCGCCGCAAATGCGGCCCCTCACTTTGCAAGGGTTTGCATTTGCGGTCCGAATGTCGTACAGGGTCGTAGGGATGAGCACCTATGGCGCTCATCTCCACCAGCACCTTCGGCGCACCTTGCCAGCAACTGCGGCCCTCGCGTTGCGAGCCCGCAAGTGTTAGCAACGACCTGTATTGCAGAGAACTAATATATATATATATATATATATATATATATATATATATATATATATATATATATATATATATATATATATATATATATATATATATATATATATATATATATATATATATATATATATATATATATATATATATAACTAGCGACATGCCTGTCAAAAATGACGGCAATTGAAAGGCAGGTAATGCGGTTTAGTCCAGACATTAAATTTTGTTGGTGGTCCGAGATCCTTTGGCGCTCATTGCGTGGCTTGCAAGGCTGTTGGTTGTTGTATTTTTATTTCTGATAGGCGCTTTTGCTGTTATTGTTTGGTCGGCGGTGATCTGCTTATTGCAAGGCTTTGTGTGCTATGAGCAGCGTTGGTGCTCTTTGTGAGTGGCGCGGTGAATGGCTTTGTGTTTATTGTGAGTGTATTTTTTTATTGTATGCCAATTAAATAATTAATAAATGAATATACTTCACCTATTTGGAAGTAATGTATGCAGGATGCATTGTGCTGAAGAGCTGACAATCTGTTTTGATGTTCCTGCAGCATAGGATGTCGGTTTGCATTGTTGTGGAGCTGAGGTGCAAGTGTCAGCAATGTGTGGTGTAAATAGGCTGCGTGCGCGAGGGAAAGCCATTAGGGTAGCTGTATACTTCCGTATTGTGCAAGTTAGTGTTGTAAAATGGCGGTGAATGTGTGCGATACGCGGTTGTGGCTCATGTAGCGTCCTTGGTAAGAGTGCATCTTGTACCTCACATGTGTTTTTTGAAAAGCCGTATGTGCCTAGTGGTGTTTTGCGTGTAGCTTTTCTTTTTGGCGGCCATTTTTGCTCTCGCTTAGGGGATTTTCGTGTGTGTAAACTCTTGATTTTGGACTTAAATTGAGGTGTAACTTCACTTGCAGAAGTACTGGGTGCCCCACCTTGCTGTGGGTAAGCATTTTATGTATTTTTTGTGTATATTTATTGTGTTTTTAATGTTTTCATGTGCGCGCGGTTCGTCCGTTAAGGTCGTATTTTTTGCGAGGTCGTATTTTTTGCGAGGTCGTATTTTTTTATGCCAAGTCTGTATATAGTGATTGTGTGTTAGATGTATTTTGGTAAAGTGCCGCTTGTGTGGGTGTTTGTAACCGCGTGTGTGGCACCGTAGAGCCTCCACATTCGCAAATGCGGCCCCTCGCTTTGCGAGGGTCCGCATTTGCGGCTCATTGCAGCTGACGGAGACTCCACCTCCGCAAATGCAGCCCCTTGTTTCGCGAGGGTCCGCATTTGCGGTCTGAAAGTCGTAGGGATGAGCGCCTTTGGCGCTCCTTGCCAGCAACTGCGGCCCTCGCTTTGCGATGGCTGCAGTTGTGGTGGGCTCGCTATGCCAGCCCGAAAGCGTTCACAACAACCCGCATGCTCACAACTATATATGTTATAGGGAAGATACCTCATCACATTACTGGGCAAGAGACTCACCAACTGCCAAAACACTAACACAGAACATAACATATACTCTGAAATAGGACTTTTTGGTTACAAACAAAGTTTATTTTCCACCTCTCTTTCTAAAAAGAATCACAGAAGTGTAAGAGGTCCAATGAAAAAAAATAAAAAAAAACACTATCCATTTATTTTAGTGTTGGTGTTTAGTCGGTCAGCCAGGTCAGACCCTCCATGACCCTATGGACGACAGCCTGCCAGACATATCTGTCAGCCAATGCTCCTTTTAGCTCATGTTCATGGCTTCAAATACCTCATCTATTCATTCCTGCCTTAATCCGCTTCAGTTATATTTTGTACAAAGAATATTCCAATATATGTGGACTATAGTTACAAGACTTATTATATGGAATGTGTTAAAAGATTACATAGATGGTATTTTTGTAAGTAGTTCTGCACACCTAAATATAACTGAAATATCTATAAAAGAATCAGATTTACCCCCATCCCTTAAAATTGTAAATCCTAGGTAGTATAAAACATCCACCAATGTTTAACCATAGTGAATGTAAAAAGATCCAACTCAAGACATGAACT
This sequence comes from Discoglossus pictus, assembly GCA_027410445.1. Classification (NCBI taxonomy): domain Eukaryota; kingdom Metazoa; phylum Chordata; class Amphibia; order Anura; family Alytidae; genus Discoglossus; species Discoglossus pictus. Next base: position 92,223,317 of record CM050171.1, read on the forward strand.
AATTTAACCATATAGTATATTTTAAATACTGCAAGAGTTCTTTTATTTGTATGAAGAAAAAAAAAAAAAAAAGCTACTAAATAAAACCTGCGTAAAATAATTTGGAAATGAAGAAGAATTGCACACAGAATACATTAGTATATTGATCTCGCAGGCAAATAAGTATGGCTCATACATCTATATTACTACTCATGGGCCGATAGGGCCAACCATTAAACATTTTAATAAGTTTACTAAGCTCTTAAAATAGAGTATTTGTAAATGTGTCAGTGTGTTTTCTGTCAGAAAGGTCTTTAGCAAAACATGTAAACTCACCTCTAAATCTTGCAATAATCCTTTCAGGTCAAGTCCTCGTTTTTCAGCATCCCAATAGTGATAAGCTCGTATATCCTTAAATCCGGCATCAATAAACACAGCATTGTGGTTTTCTTTAGTTGAAAATTTCATAAAAAGTGAAAGCAACAATTAGTTATGACCCTCCAACAATGCAGTACCTGTATTCTATACAATGCAATCTATCAATACATGTTTTTTAATCATGGTAACAGTGACGACAGAAATGATTGTACAACTAAAGATGAACTGAAAACTAACCTATTAATACCAGGGGAAATATTTTTTCAGCACATTCTGTCTTATCCTGCTAATTTTTTTAACAAAATAATAAAAAAATAAAAAAATAGTTATTTCTGTACTACTGTTAAATAAAAAACAAGATACAGGTCTACAAACTTTGCAGATTAAACCAGTCTGGCTAATGGAACTCAAGGTGTGACCACATGTAATGTTATGGGGTCTCATCTGCGCTTCCATTCAGAATAAGCCTATTGATGCGTAAACACTCATACATACATACATACATACATACATACATACATAATATTAAGGCCCCCCTCTCCTTGTGCAGCTGAGGTGTGCAGGGTGCTGCGCCCTATTCTGGCCTGTGGTATGCCAGGTGCTGCAATCTAATTGGCTGGAAAAAAGGCCCAAAAAATGACAACACCTAATGGCTTAATTGAGAATGTGGTGGATGGGAGTTTGTTATGGGAATTGATGAAGTTTAAAAAAAAAATGGAGACTGGGCATGTGGAATTGTTGAGCGATAGAACGTGATGGTGACAGGAGTGGTGCTGGTCTTGGTCGAGCGTGGATGACGGAGCGGTGTCTGATTTGAATGATATGTTGCATTTAGTCAAGTAACCGGTTTGGTTAGGTGAGGTGGTTAACTTGGTTGGACGAAAGGCCATAGAATGCTTGTGTAGCGGCTGCTTGAATGGTGAGGGAAGTGCTTGGCCGAAAGGATTGTGGGCGACATAGGTGATAAGCCGTTTGGATACATTACCTGTGATGGGTGTCTGGAAGTATGTGGCGAGTGGCTTCCCTAGAGATAGTAAGGGCAAGACCTGAGGAGAATATGAGGGAACAAGGCAAGTAGACTTGCTGGAGATGGAAGGAAACATTTATGACATGTGAATGTGGTAGGAATATGGAATCTAGGAGAGGTAAGATGGACCGAAAGGAATGAATGGTGAAGTAATCTATTGAGGCAAGCATAGGAAGAGGAGGAATTGATTATTGAGTTGAGGAGAAAGGTGGCAAACATGGCGGTATTGGAATTAGTTAGTTATCGACGATGAATGAGGCACAAATGAATGCAGGATGAGAGGTAGCCCATTTGGTTGGGATGCGTAAATGAGAAGAAATGCTAGATTATGGATGAGTGTTGATGTTTGTCAAAGGAAATGTCGGGACTAGAAGTGGTGTGGATTGAGGCTGACGTTTGCTGGTCGGATGGACTATTTACGAACGGGTAGATGTTGAGTGGTAACTTAATGTCAGTGGGTGGCTTCGAAGCCTGGTTGGAAGAACTGGAATGAAGAGTTGAATAATCGTGAGGACGCTTATGGAATGGGCTTAGATGGGGTTTGGAAAAGAGCTGGTGGTCGTGGCTGATATTAGTAGAGATGCTTTGACCAAGGTTTGGGATGTAAACAGTAAAGCGGGGAAGGGCGTTCTATTGAGTGCTTGAGTCGTGAGTGAGTGTTTCTATACTGAGGCAGACTGAAAGGTCAGATGGTAAGTGGAGATCTGACACGTGCTAGCTGGTATAGATAGAAAAGCTGCAGAAGGCAGAACGACAGAGAGCTTGTGGGGGAGTGCAAATCGCTGGGTATATGATGAATGGCAAGGATGATCCCTATGGATGTGGCAGGAATGAAAATCCTAAAACATAGGTTGGAATTGAGTGAAAGGTGAGGAAATAGAGAGATTTAATGGAGGAGAATGTAGGGAGTGAATGTGATCATCTGTGTTAAAGTTGATGTGTCAAGACCTGTGAATAACGGAGTGGGTTACCAGGGCGGAGGGTTTGAAACCTGCGGAAGTGGTTGGAGAGCCAGAAGAAAGCTGTTATGGTAACATCAATGATGAATACGAATAAAAGGTAGTCAATATGTGTACAAGTAACGTGTAGGGTTGGTCGAGTACAGCAAGGAATGGATAAATAGTGGACCTCAGAAAGAAATGTGGGATTACTTGTGGAGTAGCTACGGAGTGGCGGTGCCTAGCGAAGGCTGATGTGGGGTTTGGGCGTATGATGAAGCCTAGCGAGGGCAAGTGTGGTTGAGCCTAGTAAATGGGATTATGAAAGAGTGATTGAGGTGATGCCTAGTGAAGGCAGTATAGGATTTACGGAGGCACCGGAAGCGGTGCCTAGCTGGCCGAGTAGAGTGTAGGAGGGCAGACATTTAGCAGATCCGTATCGGTGATGAATCTAAATGAGAGATAGCCAATGTGTGTGTGAATGTGTAGGGATGGTCGGAATACAGTATGGAACGGATGGATAACTGCTCCAAGAAATGTGGGATTACCTGAAGATTAACTGCAAAACAGTGGCACCTAGTGAAGGCTGATGAGGGGCTTGAGAGTATGATGAAGCTTAGCGAAGGCAAGTGCATCTACAAAAGCGGGATTGAGGTGGAGCCTAGCGAAGGCTGATTTGGCTTGCGAGTGTGGTTGAGCCTTTTGAATCGGACTATGAAAGAGAGATTGAGGAGGTGCCTAGCGAGGGCAGTATAGGATTTACGGAGGCATCAGACGTGGTGCCCAGAGAGGGCCAAGTAGAGTTTAAGGAAGGTAGACGTTTAGTAGATCTGGGCCAGAAACTACATGAATAAGGCATAGGGAAGCCGAAGTGCTACCTTGGACGTGGGCAAGGGCATAGACAAGTAGGTTCAGGCCCAGATCTATAGTAGGGAAGAATAAGGAAGACAGGATAACTTACCTCGGAGGAACCATCGTTCTGCAGAAATGAGAGTGCCCTTTCAGGCGGGCTTGACAACGATGAATGAAGTATGAGAGTGAGATGGACAAAGTGGTGATAAGCGAGACAAAGTCTATTGAATGGATAGTGGAACGAATGTATGTAGTTACGAAATTATGAGAATGTAAGCAAGACTGGTAATAGGCCTGGGGTGCAAAGACTGAATAAATAGTTGAGGGTGGTGTCAAAGCCAGATACGAGAGTAAGTGAATCATATCGATAAGACAGGTACGTGAGGAGAGAGTGAACAAGATTAAGGACGGAGCCTAATGAAATGAAAAGGGCAACATTTGGTGACAATGACAGCTCTGAGAGAAAAGCTGGTGGAAATAGGAGCACGGATGAGCGGGGAGTGAAGGATAAACGGCTAAGTAACAGGCCATGCTGAGAGAGAGGGACAGGAGATGCACAGGCATGAGCATCGATGGATAGATGAGGCTAGGATGTAGAAGCATAAAGCGAGGGAAAAAAGGAGCAAGAAAGCAGTGGTGAAAGGGAGAGGGGAACGCTGGTGAAGGTGGAATGATATGGCGTGAGAAGCAGAGTAATGGAGATGGTCAGAGGAGAAAACACTGATAAAGGGACTGAGGCCAAAGAAATGGTAAGGGATGAGTTGAATTCTAAGAAAACTCTGATGAAGGAACCTGCAGCCCTGTGCATCAGAGCCTAATGCATGTACCCACTAAGCCAGCCGGGAATAGGAAACAAAACTAAAGGGCCGACACCAAGATCACACTAAGGGAGCAGAGAGAGCTCAGAGGAAGCGTGGAGGAGAGGCAGAGAGGATGGAGGTGCTTGGGGAAAGCCCAGAAAGCAGCCATACGGATGAGCAGAAGGGGCAGACAGCCAGAAGCAGCTGGGAAACTGGTGGAAGGGAGGAGCAGATGAAACAAGCACAGGGGCAAACTGAGGGAGTGCAGACAGGGAGGGGAAGAGAAGGGAAGGCAGGAAACTGGGGCACACGGAGGGAAGAAGGGAGAGGACTCACAGGCAAAAATGGGAGCCCAAGAGGAAGCAGGAGAGGAGAGGAGAAAGAGCACACGCAGCGCAGACGTGACAGCGCTGTAGAACGTGTGCACAGTAAGGTGTGCTGGCAAGGAGCGCCAAAGGTGCCGCTCATCCCTATGAGTTTCGGCCCGCAAATGCGGACCCTCGCAAAGCGTGGGGCCGCATTTGCGGAGGTGGAGGCTCCCCCGTCGGCTGCAATCATCCGCAGGCAGGACTTACACCGGAAAATTTACGGACTTACCATCCAAAAATACGAGACGTGGGATTTACAAAAAAAAAAAAAAAACACATTACGAGCTCGCAAAAATACGACCTTAATGCCCGAACATAAAAACATAAAAAAAAAACACAATAAATACATAAAAAGCTTACCCGCAGCAAGGGGGGGCACCCAGGACCTCTGCAAGTGAAGTTACACCTCAATTTAAGCCCAAAATCAAGGAGTTTATACACACACAAAAATCCCCTAAGCGAGAGAAAAAATGGCCACCAAAGAAAACAAAGCTACAGGATGCAAAACTCCACCAAGCACATACAGATTTTCCAAAAAGCAAAAAAAAAAACCACAATAAACACAAAACCCAATCACCGCATGTCTCCACCAAACAGCATTACCTGCCATACAATTTTATGGCCGTAATTTTTTGACGGGCAAGTCGCTAGTGTATGTACAGTGGATATAAAAAAAGTCTACACAACCCTGGGAAAATGTCAGGTTTCTGTGCTGTAAAAAAAATGACAAAGATAAATCATTTCAGAACTTTTTCCACCTTTAATGTGACCTATAAACTGTACAACTCCATTGAAAAACAAACTGAAATCTTTTAGGTAGAGGGAAGAAAAAATATAAAAATAAAATATGGTTGCATAAGTATGCACACCCTTAAACTAATACTTTGTTGAAGCACCTTCTGATTTTATTACAGCACTCAGTCTTTTTGGGTATGAGTCTATCAGCATGGCACATTTTGACTTGGCAAGATTTGCCCACTCTTCTTTGCAAAAACACTCCAAATCTGTCAGATTGCGAGGGCATCTCCTGTGCACAGCCCTCTTCAGATCACCCCACAGATTTTCAATCGGATTCAGGTCTGGGCTCTGGCTGGGCCATTCCAAAACTTTAATCTTTTTCTGGTGAAGCCATTCCTTTGTTGATTTGGATGTATGCTTTGGGTCGTTGTCATGCTGAAAGATGAAGTTCCTCTTCACGTTCAGCTTTCTAGCAGAAGCCTGAAGGTTCTGTGCCAATATTGACTGGTATTTGGAACTGTTCATAATTCCCTCTATCTTAACTAAGGCCCCAGTTCCAGCTGAAGAAAAACAGCCCAAAGCATGATGCTGCCACCACCATGCTTCACTGTGGGCATGGTGTTCTTTTGGTGATGTGCAGTGTTGTTTTTGCGCCAAACATATCTTTTGGAATTATGGGCAAAAAGTTCAACCTTGGTTTCATCAGACCATAACACCTTTTCCCACATGCTTTTGGGAGACTTCAGATGTGTTTTTGCAAAATGTAGCCTGGCTTGGATGTTTTTCTTTGTCTTGCCACTCTACCCCATAGCCCAGACATATGAAGAATACGGGAGATTGTTGTCACATGTACCACACAGCCAAAACTTGCCAGATATTCCTGCAGCTCCTTTTAATGTTGCTGTAAGCCTCTTTGTAGCCTCCCAGACCAGTTTTCTTCTCGTCTTTTCATCAATTTTGGAGGGAGCTCCAGTTCTTGGTAATGTCACTGTTGTGCCATATTTTCTCCACATGATGGTCTTCACTGTGTTCCATGGTATATCTAATGCCTTGGAAATTCTTTTGTACCCTTCTCCTGACTGATACCTTTTAACAATGACATCCCTCTGATGCTTTGGAAGCTCTCTGTGGACCATGGCTTTTGCTGTGGGATGCAACTAAGAACATTTCAGGAAAGACCAACTAGAGCAGCTGAACTTTATTTGGCGTTAATCAGAGGCACTTTAAATGATGGCAGGTGTATGCTGACTCCTATTTAACACGATTTGGATTGTGATTGCTTAATTCTGAACACAGCTACATCCCCAGTTATAAAAGGGTGTGCAGACTTATGCAACCACATTATTTTTCTTTTTTTATTTGTCTTCCCTCCACCTAAAAGATTTCAGTTTGTTTTTCAATTGAGTTGTACAGTTTATAGGTCACATTAAAAAGGTGGAAAAAGTTCTGAAAGGATTTATCTTTGTCTCTTTTTAGAGCACAGGAACCTGACATTTTAACAGGGGTGTGTAGGCTTTTTTATATTGTATGTATGTATTTTTTTTTTCTTAACTAAAAAAGGTGTTGTGGCAGGAGCTCCTCTTTCTTGTTCTAAAGTTTGAACATAAATATTAATGCAGTTTAACGTGATACACTAAGGGTACTTTTTATAAGAATGTTCTACGTACCATTTACAGATTAAAAATGCCAAACTTGTATTAAATATCTTTGTCGAAAATGGAGTACAGTATTCAATAAATCCACTTAATAGGACATAAACCTTACCCCAAGAGGGAGCAGAAATGTAGATGGGAGTTGCTGTGTTGTTGGTGCCATTATACCAGCGCCTCAGAAATTCAGCACCAATGCGCAGTGCTCCTGTGCCACCCAATGACTGGACACCACCTACCTTAAAAATGCAAGAATAAAGAATAGGGTATAGACTGTCTCATGGAGCAAAATGTTTAACAGATGGATGCTGCAAATTGCTATCAAAGTTGAGCGCATATGTTTGCCACAGATTATTAAAACCATTATGCAGTTTAAGAAAAAATATTAACTTATTTATTTTACTTTTTAAATTATCAGTTTTTCCCTAAAGCAGAGCTGTTCCTTTCCATCTCCCAGTGTCTTATCAGCGGTAATGGCTAGCTCTGCCGAGGAGCTCGGTCAGCATAGATCTTGGAGGCAGGCTGGGCTATGATGCCATTGGCACCACCTCCACAAAGGCATTGATGGTAACATCTCTATTGTAACCTGCTTGCAGCTGCCCCCATCAAGTGACTGTGCATGAGCCACCATAACCTCTTTATGGAAGATGCCCAGTCTGAACCAGATCTTAGACTAGTCTGAATTCTATTTAGTCAAACCCCAGACGGAGCTGGTTATGGCCCCTGATGGGCACAGGTACACAGAGCCTTACCCGTTTCTCCTGGAACGCAGGACTGTCAGGACCCAAAGCAATTCTGGAGGCGCTGTAGCGGAATTCAGGCAGTCCCAGAATAGGAAGGTATTCATGATTTAAGCTGTTATCTGCTGCAATTTTCTGCTCCACCTTTTTTACAACGGGCAGGACCCATGGCTCAGAGTCATCTGTGCGATAGGCTGAAGAACAAACAGGGATACAATAAATCCCAATGGTTTCATTAATTTACACAATGTCGCCATGTAACTAAACAGGAAATGTTAGAGCTATATGCACTATATTGCCCTATGGAATTGCAAGTTCATAAATTGTCTTTTTCCAGGTGTTCTTTAAACTACATTTATGCATTCTTATTTCCTCCTTTGTTTACGATTAGCATTTAGTCCACATAAATAGCTTTCTTCATTTTTAACATTACTGTATAAATTAACAAAATTATTTGAAATACATTTTTCTCATCTGGTCAAAGATTTCTGGAAAAAAGAAGAAAAGATATCTAGAAAGACTTCTAAATAGAACTGCCAATTTACAATTGCCTAAATAAATTTGCCAAATTGGCCAATTATCTTCATAGTTATATTAAAAAAAAAAAAAAGAAAAAGGATATATATATATATATATATATATATATATCTTGGCAAAGACATGCAGCAGCGAGAAGAAGGTTTACAATATTTGCAATATGTGGCCAACTTCTAAAGCAGATTGTCAAATTGTTCTGGAATATGGTACAAACAAAGGCCTCCTGATCACAGCAAGATCAAAGATCAGATTTATTACCAATCCCCATCCAAAGTACACATGAACAACAACATGTTTATCACAGAATGAAAACTATGGATAGAATTACGCAACTAAAAAGATGCAAATTGGCTCAATTTAGGTTTATGCACTTTATTGTATTATTAAGTAGTGCTTATAAGCTCTATTTATATGGACTATATAAAAAAAATTGTACCTGCTTTAGTCTGCCCTCTTTAGCATATGAAGGCACAGACTCTGGTTAGTATGAGATGCTGCACAACAAGTACAGCAATCAGGTACAAGGCTTCAGCAACATACGCTGAGACAATGCCCATGACTTGCTAGTAGGAGACACTGCAGAGCAAAGTCTGTGTCTTCATATGCTGCAGAGGGCAGACTCAAGCAGCTGCCAGTTGTATGATTTTAGTCAGTAAAACCGCTTATAAACAATTCTTAATAAAATATAGTAAATAGACACATGGGCATATTATATACATAGTATAATCAAGAAACCTGACATATACCTTTAAAATGGATAGTTACCTCACTATAAATGCTCTTCCTGGCGTGAAAGAGCACAAAATTCTATAATAAAATGATCTATTGCCTTTTTTTTAGATTACACGAATAACAGCCTGAAAATGTAAGGTCTTCGGTCTGTTTACAAACAGACTGCTGACTGCCCATGATTAACAACATCTGCCGAAAGTGAGCGGAAGAAAATGCTGCACATATATATTTATGTCTTTTCCTTGGGTTCAGGAATGCATTCAGCTTCTGGTTAACCCACAAAAAATATTTAGAGGTTTGAAGCAGTCATTTATCTGTATTTGAAAAGGGTTAAATGACTATCTGTTTCTGCTCTGAGCCTGGAGCTCATGCTGCCAGTCTGCCTGGGGGACTTGCCAGAGCTCATGTAAACATACGCTTCTTTTAGGATTTTTTATGTGAAAAATTCACCTATTTCAAAAAAGTATTTCAACATGTTTTTATGAGTATGTTATGCAATGTGTTATTTTCAATAATATTACATGTCAGGATGTTGTTATCCATATAATGCAGTGCAGAGCACTTCCAGGCTGAAATCCGTGCAACTTCTGACCTACAATTAGGTTTACTTCAGCATTTTTATCATCATGTGCTCTTCCTATAATGTCGATCTACATTTTTCTCCCTGGCAGATGTCCAGCTCATACCCAAAACATCCAAGCATTAGGGTTTGCTACAATTAACAGCCCAACATGAAATACAAGAAATTGCTTCACTCTCTAAAATGTACAGTTCTTTGTAGCAGATGCCCCCACTCAGACAGATGCCCCTCTCTGCCCTCCTTTACACAGATGCACCCTCTCTGCCCTCCTTTACACAGATGCACCCTCTCTGCCCTCCTTTACACAGATGCACCCTCTCTGCCCTCCTTTACACAGATGCACCCTCTCTGCCCTCCTTTACACAGATGCACCCTCTCTGCCCTCCTTTACACAGATGCACCCTCTCTGCCCTCCTTTACACAGATGCACCCTCTCTGCCCTCCTTTACACAGATGCACCCTCTCAGGCAGATGCCCCCTCTCTGCCCTCCTTTACACACACATGCCCCCTCTCTGCCCTCCTTTACACACACATGCCCCCTCTCTGCCCTCCTTTACACACACATGCCCCCTCTCTGCCCTCCTTTACACACACATGCCCCCTCTCTGCCCTCCTTTACACACACATGCCCCCTCTCTGCCCTCCTTTACACACACATGCCACCTCTCTGCCCTCCTTTACACACACATGCCACCTCTCTGCCCTCCTTTACACACACATGCCACCTCTCTGCCCTCCTTTACACACACATGCCACCTCTCTGCCCTCCTTTACACACACATGCCACCTCTCTGCCCTCCTTTACACACACATGCCACCTCTCTGCCCTCCTTTACACACATGCCACCTCTCTGCCCTCCTTTACACACATGCCACCTCTCTGCCCTCTTTACACACATGCCACCTCTCTGTCCTCCTTTACACAGATGCCCCCTCTCTGTCCTCCTTTACACAGATGCCCCCTCTCTGTCCTCCTTTACACAGATGCCCCCTCTCTGTCCTCCTTTACACAGATGCCCCCTCTCTGTCCTCCTTTACACAGATGCCCCCTCTCTGTCCTCCTTTACACAGATGCCCCCTCTCTGTCCTCCTTTACACAGATGCCCCCTCTCTGTCCTCCTTTACACAGATGCCACCTCTCTGTCCTCCTTTACACAGATGCCACCTCTCTGTCCTCCTTTACACAGATGCCACCTCTCTGTCCTCCTTTACACAGATGCCCTCTTTACACAGATGCCACCACAGATGCCCCCTCTCTGTCCTCCTTTACACAGATGCCCCCTCTCTGTCCTCCTTTACACAGATGCCACCTCTCTGTCCTCCTTTACACTGATGCCCTCTTTACACAGATGCCCCCTCTCTGTCCTCCTTTTCACAGATCCCTTTACACCGGTGCCACATTCCCTCTTCCTGACAGATGCCCTTTTCGTACCCTCATGCCCTAGGCCTTACCTCCCACTCCAAGGTTAACCTTCCTGGGGTCCTTATCACTGCGGAAATCAGCAGTAAGTTTAAATACCGCTACAGGGGGAGCCAGAGGGACTTCAGAAAAGATGGATTTAGCAGCCATTGTGACACTGAGATTAATCGCACAGCAGAATGAACAGAGGAGAAAGATTCACCTTCACCTTCAGCAGTTTATCTAGGGGTGGAGCTAGCTCCATCCAATCACCGGTCTGCAGCAGGACAACGCCTACCAGCCGATGGCAAACTATTAGACAGACAGCTGAGCAAGGTGGGGCGTGGAACAACCAATCGAAAACGAGGAGAGAAACAATCCGGAGGTAAACGAAACTCTATTGGTTACCATGGTACTCTGTTATGAGGCGGCTGCATCCATTGTGGACCAATAATGGAAGAGCAGAGTTGTGTACATGGGCTGCCTGAATGTGACAGGCAGCAATGTACTGACGCTAGAATGTCAATATATTGTGTAGTGTTACTGGGAGTTTGTAGCAATCAGGATAACACTGAACCTGTCAGACTCTGATACTAAAAGTGTGTACATAATATGTCCCATGGCTGCAGCAGAAATGAGCAGTACACACGCAATATATATAATGGCAACTGAAGTATTAGATAATTGGGCTTTAAATATTGATGTTTTAAACATACATTATATTTACTTTATCTCCTTAGACCTTTATCTAGGACCATTAATTAACTATCACAGGGTGTATAATAAAGAAGAAGTGCATGCTAGATTGAATAAATATTAATAGTCACAAATAATTGTATTTGTTAAAGTTGTGTCATTATTCTAATCTATATCAACTTTCTTCTATTTTATCCATATTGTAATTAATGGTTCTTTATAATGAGTAACTGTAATAATTTATAACTGTTAGAGGGAGGTCCTTGACAGAGAATTTATCAAAATCCCTGGAGCCTTTCCTGTTTCATCCCCACCAGCTGTGGTGTGCAATGTCTCTAACATCCACTTCTAGTGCTGGGAGAGGCTGATGGAGAGGCTGAAGGATATGTAAGTGAGACTTGGACAGAGAGAGAAAGAGACCTCAGTCTAATACCATGTGGGGCGACAGTGCAACACCTGAAAGTCTGGGAGAAATATACAGGACAGTGATTATATAGACTTTGAATTGATTTGATTATTCTCCACCCAGGCTTAGCTGGATGATAGCTGGTTAGTGAGGGAACTGTTTGTCATTTAAGGTAGTGCTTCAGTGGAACCGAGGCCTATAATTTTCTTTTTTTTTCTATCACTGGCTAAAGCTTAGTAAAACTTGGAAAAGTATATGTATAAACATGTATACATATATGTATGCAATAATAATCTTTTGTAATATATGGCAATATTCTTTCTTTGTAGAAAAACATTGTAATTGTTATGTTAATTCGTGCCATTTGGATGTATGGTGTTCAATAAGCAGATCACAAAGAAGGTACGTGTGTTGTGATTTGATTCTTCGATTGGCTGATCCCCCCATGAGGTGGCGCGTCTCCCACATATAATGCAGCATATTTTCTGCCAGCATCAGCTCTTTTCTATGAGAAAGCGGACATGCGAAACGCGTCAGTGAGAGACTTTAAACAGATGGCTTATGCTGTAGTGAGCTGTGTTCAATGTGCTCGATGTGATCTTTTTAATTACTTTGGCTGAGCTTGTTTATCTACAGTTCCCTCTAAATCACCAATCTTATAGCAACAACATAACAGCATTCTATTATTATTATTATTATCCTTTATTAGTCATGCACCAACATATTCTGTAGCGCTATACAGGGGTAGAGTACAAAGAAAACCACAGTATTAACACGTGGCAAAAACAGTGAAGGGTCCTGTCTTTGAGCTTAAAATCTTGAAATCTTTATTACAGAGCACCTTACAAGATTAAAAACTCAAGTAGGAGAGACCTGGACAAATAAATTATTAGGGATTCGAATTGGTTAGAAAGAGAATGACAGATGAAAGTGAGAGATCAGAAGAGAAGACATTTCTGCAGAAGTCAGGCAGGTGTAAAGTTTGCCTGGGTAGAACATGTGCATAGTTTGGAGGATGTTTTCATAGTAGCCGAGAGTAGGAAGGAATCCATGCTGTAGTGCTGCAATGATGTGTCAGGTTGCATGCTGACAGGAGTGTGAGAGCGAGGTTACAAAGAGCAAGGGAGGTTGAGGTGTGTCAGGAGAGTAAGGAGTTAATTAAAGATTATGTGTCTGTAACAGCTGTGGGAAATGCAGGTTATAGTGCAAATGTGTGCTATAAAATAACCAGAATCATAGTTAGGTGAGAGGGCAAGTGGGTCCAGTTGAGAGCAGAGGAGAGGGCAACTAAGGATGTTCTGGGTCTAGGGTCTGAGGCAGAAAGGCTGGATTGAACAAAGGAAGTACATTATTAGAAGGAATCATAGGAGGTGTATAGATAGGCGGAGGGTAGGGGAGGAGTATGGCTAACAACCATGTGATTTTTGCCAAGACAAACAAGGGAGAAATTTAATAGACACATAGACATTGTGCACATTAAGCTAATGAGTTAGTTTAAATGTTGCAATGAAGTCATTTTAACAGTATATATATATATATATATATATATATATATATATATATATATATATATATATATATATATATATACCGTATATTCTCGAGTATAAGCCGAGCTTTTCAGCCCTTTTTTAAGGCTAAAAAGGGCCCCCTCAGCTTATACTCGAGTCACTCTCCCCCCGTGTCTCTCTAACCCCCCCGTGTCTCTCTACCCCCCCGTGTCTCTCTAACCCCCGTTTCTCTTTCCATCCCCCCTCCTCATCCCTCACCCCCCCTCCTCATTCTAAACCCCCCCTCCTCACTTTACCCCTCTAAATACCTCCCCCTCTCCCTTTCCCCTCACTTACCTGCATCTGAAGCTTCTGCTCCGGCCTCCGCTCCTTCCGGCCAATTCTAATGACGTGGTGCTCATGTGACGTCACGTCAGTAGCATATACCGGTATATGCTAATGACGTGACGTCACATGCGCGCCACGTCATTAGCATGTACCGGGTTCCCGGCACCCGTTATATGCTAATGACGTGACGTCACATGCGCGCCACATCATTAGCATTGGCCGGAAGGAGCGGAGGCCGGAGCAGAAGGAGGATGGGGGGGTTGAGGTTGAGGAGGGGGTTGAGGATGAGGAGGGGGTTGAGGATGAGGAGGGGGTTGAGGATGGGGGGTTGGGGTTGAGGAGGGAGGTTGAGGAGGGGGTTGAGGTTGAGGAGGGGTTGAGGATGAGGAGGGGGGTTGAGGAGGGTTATAAGGGAGGGGGAGAAGAGACACAGGCAAGGGAGAGGGGGGAAGAGACACAGGGAAGGGAGAGGGGTGAAGAGACACAGGGAAGGGAGAGGGGTGAAGAGACACAGGGGAGGGAGAGGGGAGAAGAGACACAGGGGAGAGAGAGGGGGGACATAAGAAAAGGGCACACAAGAGGATGACACAGAGGGCACAAGAGGGACACAGGGGGCAGCACATTTCCCACCCTCGGCTTATACTCAAGTCACTCATTGTTCCCAGTATTTTGTGGTAAAATAGGTGCCTCGGCTTATACTCGAGTATATACGGTATCTTCACCTTAGCTGGTGTGGAGCTTGAGTTTGAGTTGAGAAGAGAGCAACTAAGATGGTTCTGGGTCCAGAGTCTGAGGGAGAAGGGCTACTATTGAAATATATTTAGTTGATGATACACAATATCATCAAAGTAGGCAAGGATATGGATAGGGAAATATTGTTATTTACAATTATATACTCCCAGGTTTATGAGGGGGACATATAAAAATATATCTAAGGAAATATTGCTCTACAAATTACTATTTTTTCTTAAACTATCTACAGCATTTGTTTTTGCCTTTATTACGGTGCAACAAATTTTTAGATATGGTTAAATTAAAAGTTATGTTTTAATAATGTTGTTACTTCCCTACTCAGTAAGTGCACAAACTGATGATTATCGCTGTCCCTAGTAATATTGGTATGCATGTAATTCATAATTAAAGTAGTACTGATACCTCACTATTTATCTTTGACTAAAACAAAGGGTAATGTATGTTACAATTTTCAGTCTGGCATTATAAGGCTGTTATGGCCAAACCCACCCAGCAGATCTTTCAGGTTCTTTTGATCCCTTCACCATGGCAGCAGATGACTCTAAAATCCTCTTGCAATAACACAGCATTTTAAAATATGAACACAGGAACCGCATCTAAAAAAAGAATCAGGAACTGCTTTTATTGCTGTTGAAATTCATAACATATTTATCTTGTCAGAGACGGTGATATCTGCGACCCTCACTTTATATTACAGGTACAGATTACATAACTAAATCCCAACTGTCAGTTAACCCCTCATGAACTGGCCAAAACTGAACATGCAGCATAACATACAGTTATCAATATAACATAACAACATTAAATAACTATAAACAACTTATTATTATAAGAAAGTTTTACCAATATTATTAACTAGCGACCTGCCCATCAAAAAATGATGGCAATAGAATTGTAAGGCAGGTAATGCTGTTTGCTACACAAAGTAAGTCTTTTGGTTGTGTGAGTACTTTCGGCGCTCATTGCGAGCCTCTTGGTTGGTGTATTTTTGATTATCAGAGCTCCTTTGGTGCTCATTGCAAGGTTTGCGCTGATGGCCCTTTGGCGCGCATTGCGAGCCTCTCCCCTGATGTAGTTGTGCTCCTCTAAACACCGTTGGCGCTCCTCGTGAGGCTCACGCTGAGTGCCTTTAGCGTTTATTGTGATTCTATCGTCTGTTTTTTTTTGTGTCTATGTATTTTGTAATGTTAATTAATGACTAAAATTTTAAATGAATATACTTTATCTATTTGCAATTAATATATGCATGAAGCAATATGCTGAGGAGCTAACAATCTTTTTTGATGTTCCTGCCGCATACAATGTACATTTGGACTGTTGCTGACCTGAGGTGTAATTGTCAGCAATGTCCGCAGTGTGTAGTGTAAATAGGCTGTGTTCGCGAGGGCAAACCGTTTGTTTAGCTGTGTAGTTCGGCATTTTGTAATGTTAATGTTATTAGTTTGCAGTTAGTGTTGTAAAATGGCTGTGATTGTGTATGTGTTACGCTGGTGTGGTTCATTTAGCGCCCTTCCGAATAGTGTATTTAGTAGCTCGTACGGTTCTGTGTAAAAGTTGTATGTGCTTGTCGGTTTTTTGCATGCTTAGGGGTCGTGTAGCCTTTCGTTTTTTTTTTTTCGGCAGCCATTTTTTCTCTTGCTTAGGGGATTTTCGAGTGGCCGAAAGTCTTTACATTTAATTTAATTTGGAGTGTAACGTCTTTCCCAGACATCCTGGCTGTCCCCCCTTGCTGTGTGTGTATTTTTTTTATTTTTACTTTATTTTGTATTTTGTGTGTTTTTCATGTATTTCGCTGTGCGGCCGTTAAGTCATATTTTTTGCGGCTCGTATTTTTTCTTTTCTAAGTGTTACAGGCCGTAATTTTTTACAGGTGATTTTTACGGGTCTCGCACTGTGAATTGTGTATTTGAGTTTTGTGTTGATGTGTAGTTCCGCGGGTTGTAGGTATGATGCACAAGTCGTGCAGGGTCTACTGCGCTCAGCTCCCTGCCTAAGTCCTACGGGGTCGCAGGGATGAGCGCCTATGGCGCTCATCTCCATCAGCGCAGAGAGCGCCTTCGCCGCTCCCTGCCTAAGTCATCCACCTTTGGCGCTCCTTGCCTGGCCGCAACCGCAGCCCTCGCATCGCAAGCCGGCAGTTTTAACTTTGCGTTACCAACGGATTTTGGCACGGTCGCGGTGCTGAGAACTATACATGTGATTCCATGTTTCTAATGACGAGATTAGTAGTTCTAAAATATTTCTTCTAGAAATATTTGAAACAGAAATAGTTAACATGCTCAAAGAAGAGAAATATATTTTATGTTGTGAGAATTTTGGACCATCTCATTATTGCAAATAGATTAACATCCTTAATAAGTAGATTTATCAGTGAAGACCAAGTAGGTTTTTATTAGGCATATTGCAATATATTATTGTTGTTGGTTTGCTATATAAATTCATAACAGGTTTAGGATTTAGATCATCTCCATTTGTATTGTCAAATGGAAATAGACAAGGTTGCCTATTATCTCCAAATATAATTACACTGGCAATAGAACCCCTAACTGCATTGATAAGACAATCAAAATAGAATAAATATCGTTTTAAATGGGAAAATAAGACCAGAAACAATGTAGGAATTCTTAAAAAATATATATATATATTATAAAGGTACACTCTGATCCATTATTATTACAAATTAAACAACAATTACAATTGGATATCACTAGTCATTTATTGGTATTGCAGGATAGCTACAATAAAAATGAAAGTTATCCCACAGATAATATACCTTTTCCAATGTATTTTGATTTATGCGTCTCAAGCTCGTGGCTCGCAGCCCGTTCTAATTTAATAGCTAGTTAACTGCCAAATTTCAAGCCCGCAGCCGTTGTGAGCTTCACATTGCACATACTGGCCCTCATTCAATTGCTATTTGGCCAATTGAATAGGGCTCTAAATAAGCACATACCATATTTTTTCTTAAAAAGTTTTTAGTTAGTAAACATCTATCCAAAAGCAAGGTTTTCACTAACTAAAAACTTCTTTAAAAAAAATATGCTATGTGCTTATTTAGAGCCCTATTCAATTGGCCAAATCGCAATTGAATGAGGCCCACTATCTTCAAATTTAATAGTGCTGCTAATATATTGATATATTATAAAGCAACAATGATGAATCACCTGCTGAAAGAATCCAATACAATATCCTCTGACTATTCCATGATTAATGAAAAATGCAGGCACCGGCCATTGAAGCTCCGTGCAGAGAAAGATTTATACATTTTTCTTTGCATTCAGGAATCCTACAGCCCAGCAGTTAACCCATAAGTAACTTATTTAAGACATTCTTGCACCTTTTTATGC
The DNA here is from genome assembly GCA_027410445.1 of Discoglossus pictus. NCBI lineage: Eukaryota > Metazoa > Chordata > Amphibia > Anura > Alytidae > Discoglossus > Discoglossus pictus. The sequence goes on from CM050171.1 coordinate 92,241,075, forward strand.
ACAGAGGAATTTATAAAGGGTTAACTCTAGTTTTCCTTTGCTCTCTGCATGGAGCTTAACTGTCGGTCTGTCTGATAGCTTGCCAGGATTTAATTAATATATCACTAAAAAAGGAAGGATTTCAAAAATTAAAAAAAATATGTAACATGCTGTTATGAGATTTTTACATCGGTTTGCTCCACATTGTACTGAAATAAGACTTTTAGAATGGAGAGTCAACTCAGTTCCCTCTCTCAGTTACAGGAAAATAACATAATGACCGTGTTGGATTTTCTGAACTATGGTAAGATTAGGGGTCGTGTAGCCTTTCGTTTTTTTCGGCAGCCATTTTTTCTGTCGCTTAGGGGATTTTCGAGTGGCGAAAGTCTTTACATTTAATTTAATTTGGCTTGTAACCTCTTTCCCAAACATCCTGGCTGTCCCCCCTTGCTGTGTGTGTATTTTTTTTATTTTTATTTTATTTTGTATTTTGTGTGTTTTTTGTGTGTTTCGCTGTGCGGCCGTTAAGTCATATTTTTTGCGGCTCGTATTTTTTCTTTTCTAAGTGTCGGTTTCCTTTTGTAAGTGTTACAGGCCGTAATTTTTTACAGGTGATTTTTTCAAAGTACTAAGGGGTCTCGCACTATGAATTGTGTATTTGAGTTTTGTGTTGATGTGTAGTTCCGCGGGTTGTAGGTATGATGCGCATGTCGTGCAGGGTCTACTGCGCTCAGCTCCCTGCCTAAGTTACAGGAAAATAACATAATGACTGTGTTGGATTTTCTGAACTATGGTAGATTATTGTTATGATATTAACAATTTAAAAAAAATTAACAAAGTTTCAACAATGGGTTATAAATTAAGAAAATGCCAAGATATCACTTACACAATTGTATAATATTTTGTTGAATCTAGAATTAGAGGAAGCAATGAAAAATGTTAAGAAACTGGAAAATAGATTTGACTTTAAATTAGACTTGTCTGAATGGGCAAAGCCATAAAAACAAATAAGAACAGTATTGCACTGTTGTAATATGTGGGAAAAATATATTGAAATAATATTTGTTTGTATTTAGATCAATGAGTAAAAGGAAGATGATAGATGATAATAAGTGTCAGAAGAATTATGGGGGGGATGCCGTTTTATTCTATATATGGTGGGATTGTCTAAATATGAAGAAGATTAGGAATGAAATAGTTGAAAACATAAAAGTAATTACAAATATTTTCCTCCCTAATGACAAAAAATACTCTCTTTACACATTTTTTCCAAATATTTAAAAAATAGTGCTATCACAGAGACTGCTGAATTCCATTTTCTTGCAAACATTTCTTGCAAACATCTTCTGGCTATATGTACCTACTATGGTCGTCATTCAATTGAGATTTTGCCAATTGAATAGGGCTCTATATAAGCACAGATAAAAAAAATGTACATACGTTTTTAGTTAGTAATCTTCTATCCAAAAGCAAGGTGTTCACTAACTAAAAACTTCTGTAAAAAATATGCTCTGTGCTTATATAGAGCCCTATTCAATTGGCTTAATCGCAATTGAATGAGGCCCTTTGAAGTTGAGACAACGTATATTTCAAGTTTTGCATGATGAAGATATGGAGTCCATGAAAACTACACAGAAGCAGGTTTTTTTTTCTCCTACAGCCTCGTGTGTCAAAACAGTTCAGAAGATCATGTATGGATAGCCTGCAAAATAATGTTTTCTTCCAATAAAAGTTTCAAATATTTGGAGATATTTTTCTATTACACACATTTACAGACAACTTCTCAACAATGTAAAAGACAATATAAACACACAAGTGGACTTTAAAATATGAGGAAATCATGGAAAGGCATTACAATTACTTGCACAACAATCCCCAAATAAAAAATAGGCATTACAAAAATATTTTATTTTATCATATGTTGGAATGGTCATGCATATGCCAATAGGAAAAGCCATGCTGCAACATACAGAAAGCAATTAAAGACACACTAATTGATTAAATTGCAACATAAAACCATGACACATATGCCATATTAACCCTTTGTTACTCACAGAGTCGCTAATGTGGTCCCTGGAATATTTATATGATTGCATATACATCTCGCTCATCACATTTACATGTGGGAAAACAAATAGTGGTCAAATTACGCTGCCACATCACATAGATCAAGTACCAGGGGAACATTTGTTGTTCAGTCCTTAAGACGTGTCCGACTCTCTGTGACCCTATGGACTGCAGTACATTTAGCTAGGTCACTGCCTGTGCTGTTCCACAAGGTTTGCATGCCAAAGATACTGGAGTGGGTTGCCAGTTCCTACTCTAGTGGACTGTGATTTGTCTGACCTCTCTGCTATCACCTGCCCACCTACACTGGCCCTACATGGTATAGCTCACAGCTTAATTCGGGTACACAAGCCCCTTCACCACCACCACTTAGCAATCCACAACGGGACCAGGGGAACATACACCACACTAATGTAAATTGATGAATAGCAAAACATAATCGGAGATCACCAAATGGGAATGGTTTTACATCTTGGCACATGGCCACTAGCAATGGCGTAGGACTTTCCAGGATGGGCGTTGCGGAGATTACCCCTGATGTAGGTGAGTTGGCTGTTTATTCCTGGTCCTCTGCACAGCCTCCATGGGCCTCATTCTATTATCGGCCGCAGCCGTTGCGGGGCCGCAAGGACCGGCCGCAAGCTATTCTGCTATTCTATTCCCTTACGGCCGGGGATTCCGGCAGGCTTGCGGCCGGTGCCTTGCTATCTCTTGCGGCCGCTCGCGCCGGAGGAAAGCCTTTGATCTAAAACGGCCGCAAGAGTTTTGCAATTCAATTCCTCCGGGAAACCTCTCTGCAAGGCTAAAAGCGAGCCGCAGCTTACTTGCAGGAAAGAGGTCTCGCTAGCACCAATTAAGCACATAAAATAGCTTAAATAAAGCCATCCTGCACTTTGCGAAGACTATAAAGGGATTTTAGGTGTTAGAAAAAATAGCACATAATTATCCTGTACTCAAATCCGTAAAATATTTTATTTTTAATATCCGTAAAATATCCATGTAAAAAGTCCAGAGTGCTTGGAGCACTTCAGACACACCCACGCCGCAGCCGGAAAATAAACAGTTAATTTGAACTCGGGTTTGGGCAGATGTGCAAGCTTGAGAGTGGGTTCCTTTTAATCCTCATGTCCCCCAATATGATCCCTAGCATTTAAAGAGCTGTACAGTGCAGGCTTGAATTTATTTTTGAGTTTTTATATTTCACAGCTTACGGCCGGTTCCAAGATATGCGGCCGGCCGTAAAAGGAGATCCTTGCGGGGCCGTATAATAGAATCGCGAGTTAACTGAACCCCCGCAAGGAATCGCAGCCTTACGGCCGATTTACGGCCGATAATAGAATGAGGCCCCATGTATTTTTGTGGCCCTTCCTGCGGTGTTAGAGTAGATTAGTGTGGTGTATGTTCCCCTGGTCCCCTTGTGGTGTTGGAGAATGAAGCTGTGAGCTATGCTATGTAGGGCCACTGTAGGTGAGCACATCATAGCAGAGAGGTCAGGCAAATCACAGTCCACTAGAGAAGGAACTGGCAACCCACTCCAGTATCACCTGTCATATTCCTATCAGGCCCTCAGGGTAATGTTGATACTCCACAATATCCCTAATTGGACATTTGAATGTGTATTCACTCTTTATGTTGATTATATATGATATATATTATTATTATTATTATAGGATACTAGCGAATTGCCCAGCAAAAAATGACGGCAATCAAATTGTGAGTGAGCTAATGCTGTTTGGTGTATAATAAGAAAATAACTAATAGATTAATAAAGTAATATACTTTACCTATTTTTGAAGTAATATATGCAGGAATCATAGTGTTGAAGAGCTGACAATCTGTTTTGATGTTGCTGAAGCATTAGTGGTGTGGAGCTGCTGTGTAAGCGTGATGAATGTGTGTAGCGTAATAGTGTGCGTGCGCGAGACCAAACCGTTAGCGTAGCTGTGTACTTCCGCATTGTATAAGTTATTGTTCTAAAATGTCGGCTAATGTGTGGTATGCGTCTGTGGCGGAATATCCGTAGCTGTTTTGTGGTGTTTTGCGTGTTTCTGGTGGTGTTTTGCGTGTTTAGAGTGCTGTAGCCTCGTTTTCGTTTTGTTCGGCGGCCACTTTTTCTAAACTCTTTTATTTTTAGTTAAATTGAGGTGTAACTTCATTTTTTGAGGTCCTGGATGCTTCCTCTTGCTGTAGGTAAGCTTTTTATGTACGTGTTGTGTGTATTTATTGTGTTTTTCATTTTTTCATGTCCGCGGGTTGCGACCGATTTTTGCGAGGTCGTAATTGGTCGTAACGTATCTCGTACTTTTTTGCGAGGGCCGCAGTTGCTGGCAAGGAGCGCCTTTGGCTGTGATATATATATGTGTGTATATATATATATATATATATATATATATATATATATATATATATATATATATATGAATAATGAGTATTGCAATATAATTTGATACCTTTTGTATTGGACAAATGTCTTATTTATAATGATGAGCTTTCAAGTGGCTCAACATCTCTTTATGTTAGTATTGCTTCAGACTTGATAAAGAGAGGTTGAGCCTCTCGAAAGCTCGTCATTACAAATAAGACGTTTGTCCAATACCAAAGGTATCAAATTATATTGCAATACTCATTATTAATCTCTCTGTATATATATATATATATATATATATATATATATATATATATATATCACATATATAGTTGTGAGCAGGCGAGCTTGCTTAAGCCGTTGCTCACGCTAGCGGGCTCGCATAGCGAGCCCGCGGCCCTCGCGAAGCGAGGGTCGCAGTTGCTGGCAAGGAGCGCCGCAGGCGCTCCTTGCCAGCAACTGCAGCCCTCGCGAAGAGGGCTGCAGCCCTCGCAGCAACTGCAGCCCTCGCGCTCCTTGACAGCAT